>JAJIRX010000708.1:0-531486 GCA_023853785.1 Psilocybe azurescens | reverse complement strand
TAGCAACAGGGTCAGTATCCGGGATCCCCACAACTCACTGTACTAAGCACGTCATTGAGTTCATGATTGATCTTCATACTCTTCCAGCTTTGCTTTGAGTTCTCGATTGCATTCTAAACTTTTGTCCAGCTTGCGACTGTTGTCGTCTATAGGCTCCAGCATGGAAAGGCCTGTCTGTCCCTGACTGAATTAACAAGGATACTGACATGATGTTCGCGATAGCTCACCTCGATCACCTCAAGTTCGACGACATTTTCCATGCTTACGTTGTCGAGCTAAATAAGGATGATAGTGAGTGTTCGGTCTATGACACGTAAGAAATTGGACTTACAGTGGCAGAGGCTTCAAGGCGCATCGATTCAACATAGGATGTGGTGTTCAAGGGGCCACGGAGTAACGACCGGCATTCATATTGCGCGCTTTTCTGTTTCGTAGGGCATCATGGATTCTGAGCTTGGTGGGTTTGAGTGGGTTGCGACTCGACATGACAATGATGGTGGGGTCAAAATAGCACTGATAGGTAGCGTCGTCAGTTATTATGGAAAATCGCTTTTATGTGGACTGACAACTTGCATCCTACATCGCTCGGTCTCTTTGTCAGCGCCTTTGTGAGTATTTTACCTTTCTTTCATTGTCAATTCACAGCTTTCGAGACGATGGTACGGATGACGATTAATAACATCCGTAACACAAAAGTTATCTATCATATGTTCTTGCTCTTTTCTGCCGGGTACAGGTCTTGAATGAATTAAATGATTTGTGCTACTGGTTAGGACGGCGGTGGTACATAGCTCGGATCGAGGTCATAACCCTCCAGTTCAACTCTTTCTCTTTCTTTGATTCGGGCACAGTACAAAGGGAATGTGGATCAAGTTCCAACTGCTCCCCTGATAAAGAGTCAGGCGAACCCTCGGTCCTATTAACCACTGACAAAATGATGGTGATGGTCGTCGTCAAATCCGTGTCTCGCCGGTGATGGATGCGGCGGACGTATTTGCCGCAGTGCTCTCCTTTTATGACGGCAAGAAGGCCATTGTCATGAGTAGGATTTGGATATTTTGGGGTGACCCAACTGGGCTGCAACAAAAGCCACGTGTGATACTTTTTATGGCGGAGAACAACCCGGCTATCTTGAAGGTCCACCGACACCGCAATTTGTTGCTTGGCGAATCCTCCACCGTCAACTATGGCGTTGAATTTGAATCCCACTAACTTTGGGTTTAATAGCACATGTGTAGGAGACGGGGGTCGCAGTAATGTGGGTGTCCTTGAATCCGACATCCATGATTCTGGCGTCCGCAAATCAGACGGAGTTCTCGAAGAAGGGTCCCAAGCTGGGCTCAATGGTGAAGGCAGCGAATGCATGGGTGTTGGAAGAGGAGTAACACTTCCAGAGGGCTTTTCCGCAGGTATTTGGGGAGCATGAACTAATGCTGTATAAGCATGGTTGGCTTGAGAATCGGACAACTGTTTTTTGGTGTGGGTCGAATATGTTTGTCACCGGGATCAAGGAATTGAACAAGTTCGTAGCAGGTCCTATTGTGCCGTTACCATCACCTTTCTGGAATTGGAGAGGAATGCGGGAGAGGACTTACGAATATTCAACAACGTCGTCGTAGTGAACGGTTATTTTGTGAAATGGAGAGCTTGGATGCGTATCGCGTCAATTGTACAATTAGCATTATCACCTTTCCTCGCGCTTCTCAATAACATCAAAAATCTCTCCAATTTCGCCTTCACGGGGGGATGGTATTGTTTTGATATCTTCACTTTCACTCCGCACCATGGATGTCGATATGTTCTGGGTGGAAGGGGTCCAGATTCGGGCTCGCGTCTGTAGTGGAACACAGCAGGTTCTTCTGTGATCTCCAGGAAATTAGCGAGAGCCTCGAAAGACTATCACAGAGAGTTTGTTAGCAAACTTGCGTTGTGAAGATTTGGGGTGGTACAATATACGCACTTCGATAGCATCGTCACCGTCCTTAAGATATTGAGGTATTTCGCCCTCTATCTTCTTGCTCACAATAGATACTTGATCGTCTTCAATTTGAACCACCCAACCCGTCTTTCCGGAATGCAGTCCGCCGCGTACGCAAACATATTGCCCGACATTGATCTCTTTTCTCAAGTCTTCCCATGATACACGCAATGTTAGGCGGTATTCTTGGTTATGTCCAGCGGGTCCATCGTGCGCCCATATCTGCTCGACTTCCGCATAGAGAGTATCCAGTGCCTTCAAGATGGCAGGGGTAAACGTAAAAGTAGTTTCTGGCCCTTGGACACGAATAAACACCCTATCATTCTCCTTCATACTCCATTCTCGAGGGCGCGGCATGTTCGAAAGGGTGATAGATGGGTGTTTGCTCATCGAAACATGGTGTAAAAGTCATAAGGCATATCCTTCACGTCAACTGTGAATGAATGGTAGTCGAAGTCTTTGGCTAGAAGGCCTTGCTCGAATTCCAACCGTCCAAAGGAGTATCGTCCGTGCTCGTGGCCCACGATGTTGTATGGGAGAAGCTGTCCGAAATAGTCAGCGTCGAAGAGCTTTGCTATCGGCCTAACGGTAGACGCTTTTCGCTTGAGTGGGTTCCGTGATGTTGTATCCAGTCGAGGAATAAGAAGAATACGAGCACCCAAGGAGCTTTTTGCGACACAATCCCAACATCTCCCTTGTAAAGGCCTTTCTTGACAGTACCCAACTTCCGACCTCAGCGATTTCGTGTGCATCCCTCATCCGAAACAGTCCCGCATACTCCGAAGAATCAACCAATCGACTTTTGATGCCCAACCTGTTGCGCAGTATACCGGGTGTAAGAAGAAGCTTGATGAGGCGTTCGTTCATCATGCATTCGATATAGATGCAGCCGCGTACGGAACCTTGAGTGAAGGCTGAACGGACTTGATGATGCTCCGTAACAGTGCTTAGCAGAGAGACTACAGCTAGATCTTCAACCCCGAACTGTAAGGTGTCGGTCAGTAAATTCAGAGAGTCCCAAGCGTGAATAACAATGTGCGCACTCGACATTCAACGCGCCACAGAGGATAATCCCCCTCCCTAGGAATATAGACTAAAGCTCTGTCAAGGGTTGTCTCCGGTACATCATCAGCAGTGTATCTTCTATGACCAGAGGCGTTCCTTCTTGCATCAATGCGTGATATAAGACGTTCCAAGGCGTCCTCGCTGTGGTGATGGACTGAGAAATTGGCCGGTAAATCGGAATGTTCGTTGTCCAAGGCTACCCCGTCGTCAATGAACGCATCTAGGTGTGGCTGTCAATACTGGTGCGAGAGTTATGAGGTTCAAGAACAAGAAAGATTACCTTCCCTGTCGCGTTCTGTTGCTTCATCCTCCTCGTCGGAAATCCCTTCTTCGTCCACCTGAGCTTCCATGTCCAGAAACTGACGCACTCTTGAATCTATCTTCGGCCAAGATGTAAGTACGGAAAGTTCGATATAAGAAGACATAACATACATTCTTCATCTCGTATTCTAAGAAATATATGTGTTCACGTTCAGACTTTACTGTATCTACACTGACTTTCGTGTTATAATTGCACTGGGTCAGGGTCAGCGTAGGATACAACGGTACAAAACTACACTTTTAAAAACTCTCATTCCGCTCTCTGTAGCGTTTACCACTCGATTCATCACATTATTCAATTTTTCATCGACATATAAAGTATCTACTGCTTTCTAAACTTACCTGTTGACGCGTTTATAGCGTCGAACCTAGGAGGACAGTATGGTCAGTGTGAAGAAGGAAAGCGTGAGAATAAGTTGAACAGGTCCGTATGTACCCCAAAAATTCCAAGCCGCTCAAGCCGAACAGTCGCGCGATGATTTTATCCGGCAGCGGCATGAAAATTTCAGCATGCTATCACGGCGCTATTGACGCTTTCACACGCTTTCTCTTTCTCCCTTGCCACCACATTGACAAGCGAGGTGCTGCAGTAAGCCAGATATTGAGTAGAATTGATTATGATAAGTGTGCTACAGTAAATCGTTATACGTGTCCAGTAGTTTACAACAAATTAAGGGGTGGAACGAAAGTAAAGAATCAAGGATGATCAAGGCTTGAAGAAAACCAGGTTTCTTGGAATGCGGAACCGTCGACTTTGCACCACGGTTTCCAGAAATCTAGGTACTGATCAGTATTCATCTATGCCATTGAAAACAATAACTCACCTTTTTACAGCGTAATCAACTAACTTTACATCTCCTGGAGCTAGGTTGATCAACTCGTGTCGATGGCCTTTCCGGAAGGCTACTACGTCTCCTTTCCACTGCCCGTTTGCCCAATCCCTCAGCGATTTGTTGGAGGGTAGACGCTTGTGATTCTTGACGAACAAATGGAATCGGCTTATTTCGCCTTTTCTGTTTACAATCACCACCACCCGTCGTGTATGTAGGGTTGGAGTAGTTTTCCACCCATCAACAGCTCCAACCTTGGACTTCGACCGCTTCTATTGGCTAATGTGTGGACCCGTTTAGTGACTGCTCGATTGGATGTACTCCCGTAATATCGGGCGTGTATGAGTAATTGGACATCCTTAGCGAAGGTAAGTAGCGGATTGTTATAGACTGCCTGGTCTCACTTTCGTAGTAGGTTTGAAAGTCTGCAATGCCGATACCATTCTTGACGACGGAGAGGATGGGAGGTAGATGCGCAAAGTTACTCAGAAAGATGCGGGTGTTTAGTGTGCTGTTTCTGGGATCCGTAATATCTCTTTAAGTGAGTCTCCTTTCTTTGTTTCGTGCCTCCGGTATTCACAAAGCTTTTGTCGCGCACAAAGACCCTATCTAAACCAAATGTCCATAAATTACTGAAAATCCTCTATCGCTCATTCATTCCCAACCATTGCCCGTATTATGGCAGCTAACTTTACCCAGAGACTCGCTTCATTATTTGCACCTCCGGTCGTACCAACAACAATGGATACATCTGCAGATTATCCGCCCACCAATGCGCCCACCGTACTAGCTGATACCGGGCCCCGTCAATTGGCTCCCAACGAGGACGGACAGTCGTCTACCGCTGCTAATGCTGACCTTCCACGGTCTACTCGTTTTGGGAACTCCAGCACCAACGCACAATCTTCCATCCCGTTCGGTTTGATACTAGTCGCCTTCAATCCAGTGAAGTTGGAAATCGTGACGGTACACACGTCCCATCCACGACGATGGATACATCTACAGATTATCCGACAACTTCTGGAGGCGGTCGCGCTGATGCTGGACCCCCTCGATCAACTGTCAATACCGGCTTTCCGCGTTTTACTGTTCAATCAGTTCCAGTTCAAACAGGCCATCCTCAGTCTGATGGAGTTGAAAATGGTGTGCCTGATCGTAATCATTCTGTAAATTTGGACAATATGGCTACTGGTCCTGCCATATCCGGAGTTCCTCGTACATTCTTCGGCCGTCAGAATCAACCGCCTGTGGTATTTCAAGGGCGGACAACCCCAGGAAACGACCTGCTACCGACGACCATGTAACGAAAGTCAAAGTTGTAGAACCAGATAAAGCACAATTAATGAGAGATCAATTGGTTAAAGATCACGTACGTCAAGTTAAAGTCCATACATTCTGACATTTATTTTGTACATTTCCAGGTTAAGGACCAACTTAAGGAGCAACAGCAAAGGATGACGGATTCGTTCAATAAGGAACGACAAAAAGTCCGTCTATTCTTTCCTCTCTGATACAGTATATGTACTTATTGCCGATTTTCCAGTTGTCCGATTCTCAACAGAAGCTCATAGACAATCTCCAGAAACAACTGGAAAAGGCAAAGAATGATTCGGAAGCACGCGCCAAAAACTCGAAGTTGAAATCGCTGAGCACAAAAAGCGTCCAAAGGCTTAAATGTTACCATTAACAATCAACAAGCCGACTTCAGTAAGGCCATCACCAAACTTCGGGACCAAGAAAGAAGTCTAAAGACTTGGAACGTGTGCTTTCACAACCGGGCGAACACGAACAGTTCAAGTCATCCTTCGAATCGACCGTTCAGCAGCGTGGACAGGAGCAATCTGCTACCATCTCGACATTGCAAATACGGCTAGATGAACTCGAAAAACGAAGCGCCAGCACGATCAATAGTCTGCATTCAGAGATCCAGACGGGCGAATACCACAATTGAAGGTCTCAACCAAACTCTTAAATCCCATCGGAACACATCACCGAGCGCACCGAACCAGCTTGCGCAACTCAACGACCAGATTACTGCAGCTGGCGAGATTCAAGCACTTCGTCAGTCTTTTGGTAATGAAAAGCGCGCATTAGTAGCCGAAGGCGAGCAACGGATCATCAGCCTACAAAAGCGAAATGAACGGCTTGCGGAACCGGGCAGCAAGCGACAGTGCTGAGCAAGAGAAGTTGAGACAGAAGATTAGCAGATTGAACGATCTCAATAACGATATGTCAATGAGGGAAAAAGACTACAAGCTCAGCAAGAGCAAGCTTTGGTTTGTCTCTTCATCGATATATACTCCTTCTTACCTCTAATACACTTGTTCTGTAGAGCGCTGCCAAAAGGAATACGAGTCGCAATTCAGCGAATTGAAAACCAGCTATGATACATCTTTGGTACGTTGTCAATGCCATTTTAAATACAGCGAATGCAGCTCATGATCCTTCATCAGGCTAATGTGCATGCCCAGCTCGCACAACTGAAAGCTCGATTAGACAGCGGTCGAGGTCGTCAGAATGACTTGGAGTCGAGTGAATCTCAACAAGTACAGATCGCAACTTCATTGAGGACCAGCTCTCGAGCAAGAACAAGAAAAAAATAAGGTAGGTCTATGCGCTGTTTGATCGGTGCTTCAGATTTGGCTGATGATGTACTTAAAGATTTTGGAAGAACGCATTGCGAACGTTATGAGACAGGAAGCGGCCAAACCGAGCGATACTAACGCAATTTCAACTTTGGGAAAACAACGAGGCCGCCAGACTACGACTTGTATGTTTGAAAAGTATAACATGAACTTCCAAAGACTAATCTTGCTGTTTGTCAGATGGGGCTGAATAAACGCAACGGCAACTCGTTGCATTCTAGCGTGAGTTGTTGATACTTTAGAGATGTGATCGATGCTCAATGGACTCTAGATACGGCAACGTCGGAATCCGAGTTTGCCACCCTCAAACCAACCACCACCAACACGACCCTCTATGGATGAGGATGAGGATAACGAAGACTTCACTTCGACACAACGTTCAACACCAGGTCCAGAAATTAGAGGGCATAGGGGATCGACCCCCGCTTTTCCACCAAACAATTCTGCCTCAAAACCGAACACTGCGCCACTGCTATCCGATGATGATGAAGACATGTATCTTGAAGACATTTCCCCGGAGGATCAGGCCTCCATTCGGACGGCCTTGCGATCTCCAACTCCGGTCTCAGGAAATGAGCGGTATCGAGTTCCGGTACCTTCCCACAACGCTATTCTTCAACTCCATCAACCTCCACAATCAGATATATGGCCACAAGGAGTGCTCGACCTCAGGATTCCCATACTTTAAATTCTTCCATGCCGTCAACCTCGGAAGTCAACCCACCAGGTTTGTTTCGCTCAAATCAACCTGCAGCTTACAAGGCTCGACATGCCGCTCAATCTGCCTCTACAAAGAGGCAACAACTTCCTCAGTCGCTCCTCAGCCATCTACTGCTCCGATTCCCAATCCAAGTTCCGGCTCCTCAGTTTCTTCACATCGCAGTGGGGATCAATTACCATCCAACCCATCAAATGCTGTACCCAGTCGTGATCCTCCTGCACCACCTTCGCTGGATATAACAGAGAGGCTTCTCAATTGCATGGAAACTGTGGCAGCTAGTGTCAATGGCTTGCGAGCCGATTTCGCGAATGATCGAACACCATTGAAAAGGAAAATGAAGCCTCTCCCATCGCCTTTCAAAGAAAGAGCTTCAGGGCGCCCTCGCCCCCTTGATCGTACGGATCTGACGGTATGGTCTTTTTGCTCTCTAATCCGTAAACATATTCTGATCTGGGTCATGATTGGTAGGACTCGGTTCGAGCCTTTTACGCGAATGTTTAAGTCTTCCACCAGACCATCAAGACAGAAAAATTTTCTTTGATATTGCCGAATCCCATCTCGCTGATCATTTAGAAGTGGAGCGATTTGAAAATAGTGAACGCGAGCCTCCAGAAATGAAACCTTTCCAACTTTATTTCGAGAGGCCAAAGACTCTTTGGAATCTACACATGGCCGAACTCTTTGCCGCCGCACTGATTAGACGTAAATCAGATTTACAAGGACGAGAGGAAGAAATTGCCGAGTGCTTTATTGCTCGTATCATTACCCTAAAGGACCATATGGCTCATTCCATGAAGAGGCCGGACGAGACTGCGGAAGAGTGCGACGCGTTTAGCTAACGATTTGAAGCGCGAACAGGCGTCGAAACGGGGTCGTGCTCGTCAGACAAAGGTAATTATACAACCACTCGCGCCTTCGTTTTCTAATCGTCCTTCTTTCCCAGCTTTTCCAAACGCGTTTAAACAGTTGCCTATTAGCCGGCAAGAACCGACACGCAGAGGCGATTGACACACTTGGTGAAGACGGGATGAGCTCTGATGAGTCCGACGGTCCAGGCGTCAAAAGAGTCAAGTTGTTGTCTTGGCGTAATCCACGCCTCTTAAACACGGTAACCACTGCAGACGGCTGTTTACCAAAGCAGAATGTCTATGGCGGAAGGCGACCGGGAGCCCAACCCGATATGCGCCTTCGACCAACGCAGTGTCAACCTGTCAGTACCAGGTCCGCGCCGAAGAACTGGCCTTCCAATTATTATCATCCAATTTGGTTCGAATCGAAAACAGACCTTGAACTAAAGTTGCTGGAACCGCGGGCCCGAAGCCTTTTCCTGGGGAGCATGACGAAATCGATCCAAACATTCATCACTGATACACGACCTTCTGACTCTATCGACTTGTTACACATCATTCTTCGTATATCGCAGTGACTCGTAAAGTACAGCATATTTTTAATAAATCTCTTATGATATCGTATTAACAAATTTCTCTGCGCTTTGCAAAATCTTGTCTTTTTTAATATTTTCCGTCATCATTGACATTTCCGGTGGCAAAACAGCCCATGCTCCGTCATTTCAGAGCGTGATCGGTCTTGCGAAACACGTGAGTAAATCGCGTCGGCCCGACTCCCTGCACACCCATGAATTTGCTGCGGGACCGTCCTGCCCAGAAAGTATGGTAAATCGAAGAGTTCGAAGGCTCCAGTGGTCGCAAAACATTACCGGTCCATCGAGTTCGATTCATGAGCCGTGGTCATAGTCGCAGCAAAAAGAGAATTCGATATGTGATGGCAAATAAACACTCCTACAACCTACATGAGACAATTAAGCGCGGGGCCTCAATCTGTCCCCTGGCTACCTGTCGTCAGTTGAGTCCAGCGAGGGTGACAGAGGCAGGGACATCAGTGGCCTTTTCAACCTCAGTCTTGCTGGGGCTGAGAGTGATCTCGACGTAGTAGGGCTCGCCCTGGTAAGGGTTAATGCGACCAGCGGCACGGTATGTCGCGGCGGCGGGTTTTCATCGAGGGTTGAGGAAAGACTTCTCGGGCCAGCGACCTGAACAGGTGAAGGAGGATTTAAGTACAAGTCGATACGGAAAGACCCTGGCTTGCCCGTCCAACACCAGCAAACCTGCGGAAATGTATCACGCGGTTGTGATCTTTAGGTTCCCAAGGTAGGCGCAAGCCTTGGTCAACTTAATATCTACAAATTTTTTCAATTATGCATATTCAACCGAATATCATGTCTTCCATGCCAGAAAAGGCAGCGGCGACTTCACGCATGTCCTTCATTCAGAGAAGACATTGTCAATCTGTCATTGTTTCTGGAGGTCTCCTTCCAAAATGATTTCTACTACGACATCGCCGAATGCAAGTAAAACTAAACAATTATGTAAACCAAGGTAGAGATATTTGACTAAGAATGTTCATGCCCCTCCTCCTTAATAAATCCACTTTCTTTCATCTTCGCAATTATAAACGCAAAAACTAAGAAACAAAGTGAAGACGTCAGAAATGGACCTATAAGAAAATTAAAGAAGATCTCACGGCGAAAGCATATGGTGACCAGGTGGGGTATGTCACGAGGGCAACAAAGAAAAACAGAGGGCTATGGGTCCTCACGTAGCTGGAGAGTGTGGTTCCAGAACGACTCTCATCGTTATTGCCGGTCGTCAAAGCCACGGCCCGTTTCTCCCATAGGTAGATAGACCCATTGGAGGATGCTGCAATGAGCACTTTTCGACTTTCCGCCCAGTGACTGTAACAGCTTGGGTCATATGTGTTTCTGACGTCCAAGACATAAGTTCGAAAAATGTTCAGGGCGACGGAATAAACCAACCTTTATCGCTAGAAGTAAGCGTTTGAAGAACATAATTGTTGGCTACATCAAAGATGTAGACTTTATTGGTGTGACTTCCACAAATTGATAGTTTCGATCCTTCAATGAATTCGCATTGTTTGATGAAGTAGCGGAGCGTGGTCGCGGAGTCTCCTACGGCAAGAGACTGAACGGGTGACATATCGGGAGGATGGTAGACATCAAAATTGCCGTTGTTCAGGTTGTTGACGATCACGGCTGTTTGATCACTCGACAAGGCAACGGATCCGCTATGTAATTTATCAGCCATATGTAATGAGAGTGCAATGCGAAATACATACATCCCGCTAGCTAGTTCTTTGCTCCATAATATGTCGCCATTGGCGGCATCTCGACAACGACTAAGGCATTCATTAGCATTGTTAAATGATTGAGGGTACATAACATCACGCTGACGCCGCTCTTCTAATCCAAAAGACAAGAGATTCTGGCTCCTGGCGCCGTAGAAGATTACAGATGTGGGAATACCTGGTCGATTGCTAGGAGCTTCCCAGATGAGTCTCACCAAACCTGCTGAGGGCTCTTGGATAAGTCTTGGGAACAAGTGATACAAAGGATATATCTCACCGGCAGCTTCGATGTGGTACATCTTCACAGCACCTGAATGGCTGGAAGCCACCAGTCTGCCATTGATCTTGTCAAACGCCACGTTCTCCACTGTATCGTTTGGGGTGAAAAGTTGTGTCATGGTCCCCGTTCTGCAAATGGCTTTGAAAATGGTAAGAACAGAAAAACATTGCGTTGACTACTTGACCGACCTTGACAGACCGAGAGTCCATGATAAAGATACTTAGACTGCCTACAACAGATCCTACGCACAGCACCGTTATGGCTTCCCTCGCAGGCGACTCAGTGTATGCCCAGGCAAGGCAGGTAACTTGGCCCCAGCCTTTATTTTCCAAGACCTGTTCTGTTCGGAATGTTTCTGTGTTCCAAACAAATACCTTGTCGCTGTCACCTAAATTCTCATTTTAGCTAGATTATACCAAGTCGAAACATGGCTGAACATACCGGCAGCGAGCAAGAATTTTGCATTATTGGAAAAGAGTAAATGGTCGACATGTTCGACCCCGGGTTCTTGAGCTCCTTCGCGAGGACAAATGAAGCATTCTAAGTCAAAGGTTAGCGCAAATGTCATCTCCTCGAAGGCGTGTACTCGCCAGATTCATATCTTAGAAGTTAAACAGGGAAATTAGCCTTGAAGTCGAGGTTGATGAGTTTGATGCGAAAAGTGGGATGAGGGTGCTCTTAATCCAACATCGTTTATCTATAGTGAGCCAAGTATAAGCGAGTTCACATCGTGTCATTTTTGTCAGCTCACCTTTGGCATTGGATCACCAGTGCGCCACGACCAAGCCACTTGAATTTTGTCTCCTTTGTCAAGTCTCCTTTGACGGCTTGATCGCCGGTACTTTCTCTCTTTACTATTCAAACGCGATCATCGCCTATATATGGTTTCCTTTGTCCAGTTTCCTTTGATACTGGATCGTTGTGCGCCATATTTCAATAAATCTCCGTACAACTTCGGCTTTTTGTCACCCTTATTTTCTTTCATAATGCAGAAGGTAATTTTCGTCAAAAGTAATATACGATGCTATCTTATTGAGTATCTACTCGTGTCTTGAATTGCGACAGTGATTTTATAGTGTACTGTTGGTGTGTTGTCGAAGAGGAAAGGAAACCGTGTGAATAAGCCTTGGGTGGCCTTTTGTGGTGGGCGGATTTTCATGCCGCTGATGCCGTCCTGCCGATCGCGGCATTGAAATCTGCTCTGTATAAGAAAGTGAGCGATCAAAATTAAGGTCCCTTTCCGACCTTCCCTTTTCTCCATGTTACAAAGGAATCTGAAAGGGCATTGTTCGAAGTTCCAGGCATGAGTGATATTTGGGCGCATGAAAGCGAGTTGAAAGCGAGGGTTTATTCCAGCTGCAGATGAAAAATGGACTTCGAAAGCAAGCTATGCGAGTTCTTCCAATACCGTACCCAATATATTGCCATCCCTTTGCCTCGCTCAGTGCATACATAAGAAAACTTAAATCTCGTTTACTACCCAATTTATCCTTACCTTTCCTTTTTTCAATCTTAACTTAACAACTGCGACATTACATATCTATGGAATCCTTCATTAACGCCTACTCGCGTATCACATTGCCCGTTCCTGGTGGAGCTTCCCTGGTGGAACCCTCCGTTATGCCAGAAGTACCTGGATCATACTTCGCATATCCCCACCCTCAAGTCACATCTCGCATCAATTTCTCGCCGATATTTCGCCCTCCTCCAGCTGTTCCTAAGGTAGGAATGCGGATTAACTGGGACTTGCGAAGTCCTACCTCTAGTCCATCTTCCGTAGCGAGCCCATTAGCCACCGATCCATCGACACCACCTCCATCTAACCCACCCACCACGGGACCATCCACTTTGCCCACAGCGGGACCATCGAGTGCGCGAGCTGGTCCTTCAAGAGTGGTCATAATCCCCAAGCCCGTGGGGAACCTGGTCGCCCGGGCTCTGGCGGATTTAATTTGGAAGACATCCTCCAGAACACTTACAACTGGACTAAGAAGGATGTGGAAACATTGTTGGTGAGAGTTTACTCCTATGTTAGCAGATATCTGTTCTTAATATCTTACTCTATCTTGCAGGCTTATATCCGCAGGGAAGCCACCAGGACACTTCGACTTAACGCTAGCTATCGCTCACAGAACCAGACGCTTATAAATAAGATCTGTGAGATGGTGTGTGATCTATTTTCACTTTAACTATGTGTATTGACTTCACACAGGCCATGGACGCTGACCACTGGCCTGTATTGACCAACTACGACAATTGCTGGCCTGTAAGGAGTGCGTTGAAACTCATCCTCAAGTACAAATCGGAAGCCTTGCGGCGGGTAGAAGGCAAGAGGGTGGCGGCCCGCATTCGAGATGCGATTGACAATAGAGAGAAGTCGCATGAGCCTAGCAGCAGCGATGAAGTGTAAGTTGTGGCGCACTCATCTTGAATTCGGGTTTCTCTCCTTTCAGCGTCGTTTATTGCTTGTAGTTCAGGTTTGACACCCATTTACTTTTCTTTTTCTTTCCTTGGATCAGTCATTACTCTTTCCGATACAGTCTTTACTCCATCATACAATTGTTATTTACGGACTCTCATACTTCTTTTACAAGTGCGATGGGTGGGATGAGAAGGGGAAAGCGTGATAAAATAAGTGCGCGATGATGATATCCGGAGCAGAATTTTATGCCGATAAAGCCGAGGGAGGCGCTTTTCAAAAGCAACGGCATAGAAATCGTCGTCGCATATCAAAGGCGCTGCTGTGACAATGTAACGCTTTCCTCTTCTTTCCAACCTTCTAGCACCTAGTTTGCGTTTCAGCCTGCCAAGTTCTGCTCAACTGTAGCTCACGTTTTCACCTATCTTGTTCAACCGCTCCTTGTATAAGCTTTCAAATCTGTAGAATAATAACAAGATATAGATAGTATAATGTATTCCACAACAATTCCACAAATAAAAGAGGACACCGTGGACGAAAGCGTTAAGCGCCAAAGATTTGGTTGTGGTGGAAATGCATAGGTAATTAACGTACTTGGGACGGCCAGGAATGATAATGAAATGTTCTTTAACCCGTTGTGGTGTCGGTTTCTTCTCTCAATTTGGATGATTTTTCGCTGATTAGTGTTTGGTAGATCCATCGACTCTGAAGGAAGACGTTGAGCACCTCCACGAAATGGTAAAGTTTCAAAATTTTATACCTAGTGGTCCTTCTCCTGTTGAAACCTCAATCATGCATGATATAGATAGCTAAGATGACAACAGAAAAGGACGCATTCCTTGGTTCTTTGTGGCCGTCCCAGATGGACGTGCTGTTGAATGTCGCGGCGTTGCAGCGATGTCGCCAGCACGTCGTATCGGGAGTGGACAACTATACAGGTGTGTATATATATATTCCTAAAGCACACCGCTGAACTTGGTCAACTCCAAGTTACTCGAGCTACATCGCCTTTCTCTCTCTGACGCATTTAATTCTACTATGATCTTAGGGTTGGGCAGGCGCTGACGACCTGCGTTTCTGGAGCTACACGTATAGTCTCCAATCCATGTAAGTCTGATCACCATTGAATAGCTTTCATGCTACCATGGATGATAACAATCGTTTGTTTAGACTACTCTCAATGCTTGCCTGGTGTCGTTTCAAGCTCATCAACCGCCATGGCCACAAAGCCAAGTTCCACCCCAAGTACCACCAGCAAGCCCGCAACATCTTCTGTCCCCGCGAACGTCGATGTCTGATCCGTCTCCTGCTTGCTCTGCGAAGTCTCACTTCTAGGGTGACAGGAAAACTCTCACATGTCGGAATCAACATTGCCGTGTTCGACTTCGGGTGTTCGACTTTGGATGCAACTCTGATGGTGTGCGTCGCTTTCTGACCAAATGTTATTTGTGTTTCGTTGGCTAAAATGAATTTGAATTGCTCACTTAAATAGAGCTGCAATGCATCACTTTGCCAACGATGACGGATTCAACACCTTCCGCCCGCCTGTCGTCTGGCAATTTTTTACGAACGATGTCATAATCAGCGCGATCAACCAGACGAACTTCGCTAAATATGATGACCTCGTTCAGGTGAGGGATTTTATGTCTCTGTTTGTCTATTTATCATTTATATGCTCGATAATTAGGGCGTGCTTGGCTGTGAGGGCATCCTGTTGTTGACGTCCACAACTATGCGCGGTTCAAAAGCAAACTAAGTATCCTTATTCGAATCAAACTGCCGGATGGACTTCTCACTTTCATTCACTGTAGATTGGGCTAGCCTCCCATCCTTCATCATTATCTAATTGCTCATCAAGGTCGCCATGGATCACAGAATGGACATGGGAAGCTGTTTTCGATTGATTCCAAAACGCCGGTAATGTTTCTCTTTGCGTTCTTCTTTGTGTTGAAGGACGGCTCGTTCATGCTTACTCATCTCTTAGTCAGACACGTCACTTCCATTCTCGATTCCTCTTTCCTATTTCGCACTTCACCCTTTCAGTCACCTTATGCCTTTATCACTTCCTACATCTTCATCACCACTCTCCCTCCATTTAGTCTCGCCAATCCTTCATTTTGTTCAACGTATTACTTCCACCTCCTATGTAGCTCATTCTCTGCATCACCCTCTTTTTCATTTATACTCGCGCATTCGCTTTTAGGTACCTCAGCTGCTTTCTACATTTGCTGAGGTACACATACTTTTCACTACCTTCGTATAGATGCTTACTCTTGTTCTGAACAGTGTGTCTAACATTATATTTAAGGTAGAACAATCATACAGCTGCTTTCTACATTTGCTGAGTGTGTCTAACATTATATTTAAGTTATCAACAGGTTATGGGCCCCGAAGAGTGATCTTTAAGCACGATCCCACGCGCCTCACATCTCCTGCCAGGAGCTGAACACCTCAGCCAGCTCACACCTCGTACTCTGTCCAACGTCGGCAACTCTTGCCAACGACGCTCTCTCGCGATTCCAAATCGCCATAACCCTCGTTCGTCATGTCGACGATCAAGCTCGAACACGTTCCGCTACTCGAAAATGCTGCGTCTTATCCTGGGTGGAAGCGACATATATCCCAAGTCCTGAAGGACGAAGGTTATTGGGGTCACATCGAGGGGACTGTGAATCCATGGGATTTGTATCCCATCTCTCCGGAACCGAAGGCTCCGACCGCTGTCTCAAACTCTGAATACGTCGCGAGCTTCCACAAGTGGTGGCAGGAAGACTCCAAGGCACGAGGGATTATGCTCCGAGCGTGTATCGCAGCTCGTCTTTGACAATCTGCAGGTGGCAGACGGCGTCTCAGCGCGTACTCTGTGGCAACGAATCTCAGCCAAATATGCAGCGTATTGACATCAATGCACAATTTGAAATCAAAGAACGTCTATCGACATTGAAGCTCAAGGACCACAAGGACTTCGACAACTACATCGCTGAATTTCGTACTGGTCGCGAAACGTCTCCTAGCGATGTCGGTCCACTACCCGAGTCCGACGTTGTCCACCACATCTTACGTGGTCTTCCCTCCTCCCAATCTTGGACGAATTTCAAACAACTCATGGTTCAACTTTATCAGGATCATATGGATAGGGAGAAGGTGGCAATTGATGAGGGGAAAGATGCCGCAGCTCCTGACACACTCCTAGATCGTATCGTGTCTCGACTTCTGATTGAATGTCAGCGTATTGAAGCCGAGTCTCCCGCCAAGCGGAATGGTCCTGGTTCTGAGTACTCCAACCTCGCCAAAGATTCCGATAATCGTCCGATCGCAAAACATCCCAATAATCCTAACGGAGTGCGTTGTACAAACTGCAAAGGTCGGTCACACGATCGCGATCACTGTTTCAATCCTGGTGGTGGGATGGCAGGTCAGGGCCCTAGAGACAGGGCTGCTGCTGCTGCTGCTGCAGCTGCTGCCACCACTAAGAAGGAGATGGCCTCCCTTCGCTGCGGTGGATTCACTCGACGACGGAGAGATCTCATGTCGCGATGATCGAGTCTGTCGAGTCCGTCGACGACAACTCATCCAGCGCTTCGTACTCACGTCAATACCTGCACATGCCACACTCCTACGACTCTGGCGCGACCTCGCACCTTATCAAATCACGTGAAATGTTTCACTCATACAACGAAGCCGGCGCTAGGAATGTTACAACCGCGAATCTGGGAACCCTCGCGAACTCAAGGAGGTGGAACGTGCTATGTCAATGTGTCTTACGAGGGCAGGACCATCCGACTGAAGCTCAACAATTGCCTGCACGCTCCAGGTGCGGCGGTTAACCTATTATCGGTTGGACGTCTGAACAGCGCCGGCATTGGTTGCAATTTCGTTCTGAACGAAGGCGTTCACCTTTCCAAAAAACGGGATCACATTCGCATCTGGAGAGATGATCAATCGCTTGTTTAGTCTCAACGCCGACTTCATTCCTACGTCCTCATTGGGATGAGCGCGTCATGTTCGCCAAGGTTCCCGACTCACTGTATCTTCATCATCTTCGTCTGGGACACCCTGGCGAGAATGCGACCCGAACTTTGGTGAAGTCTCTCTTAAAATCACAAATTAAGGATCTCGAGCCCATCAAATGTGAACCGTGTATTATTGCTAAGCATGTCGCCACCCCACATCCACCACGATCGGTCGGTCAACATACCCATGCACCACTGGAACTGCTAGTTGGAGACACGTGCGGACCTTTTCCGGTGGAAACTCCACACAGGAAAAAATACTTTGTGGCATTTCGATGCGTAGGTATGAAGGTCAACAACCTACAGCTCGTCGCTGACAAAGTTCCTGACCACGATGCTCGAGGCGTTCATCACTGTCAAAGAACGATGGGAGAAGAGAACCGGCTTCAAGGTCAAGCGTTTCAGATGCGACGGCGGGACCGAGTGGAAGGGTGCCTTCACTCAATATCTCAATGATCATGGCATTGAAATTGAAGTAACACCACGCTGCGAACACTGGATGAAGCGGCGAGGTCGAACGGTTCATCGCGCACTGTACAAGGCCGCATTCTGGCTATGCTGACAACGGCCCAATTGCCCATGACATACTGGGGCGAGGCCGCTCTAACGGCTGCTTATCTCCTCAACGTAACCACTTTGAACATCAACGGCGTCACTCCTTTTGAAGTTATGTACGGTCGTCCCCCAAATCTCTCTCACCTGCACATCTGGGGCTCGCGTTGCTTTCGCGCATGTCCCAGAGGAATAGCAAACAAAACTTGGTGCAAAGTCCGTGGAATGTCTTTTCATGGGCTATCCGGCCAGGTAGGCTAGCGGTTATCGTCTTCGCGACATTAAGTCCCTTCATTTTTCAACTCTTCTAATGTTATTTTTGATGAAAATATTCCGTACCAAGCACTTCATTGTCCTCCTGTTAATCCTATAGATTACTCTTCACTTCCTTTCTTGCCACCCATTGACTCTTCTCCTACTGTACCTTGTCTTTCATCTTGTAATGACTCTGCCGCTTCTGTTTCATCTGTAGTTCAATCTTCTGTTTCCAATCCTGCTGTAGCTCAACCTTCTTCTTCAAATGTAACTCAACTTTCTTCTTCAATTGACCCTACCTCCTCTTCTTGTCCAGTAGACTCCTCTTCTGATTCTTCTCCTTGTCTTGTGACTGACGGCGACCTCGATGCGCCCGAGCTTGTTTCTGATATTAATTCCCCTTCTTCTGCGCTTGTTCCTATTTTAGTTGAGCCTTTGACTCCTGTTCGTGATTCTGTTCCCCACTCTTCCCTCCCTCCTACCCCAGATCCCATTCGCACTCTGCCTCGTCGTTCTTCTTCCAGGGATCGTCGGCCCACTGAAGCGTGGATCCTTTCACGCTTCGTCTGGTTGAGGCGTCCGTCCAACATCGAGAAAAACTTAGCGTCAATCGAGAGGCTCGTGAAGCTGAGGCAACTTCAACAGGGCGCCCCCGGCGCTGGTCCAACTGGTCCTGTGCATCTCGGCGGCGGCAATCCTTTCAGCGAGTTTGTGCTGCATGGGGCGCTCTTGATGATCGTCCATCCGACGATTGCCCTACTTAGCATCTTACAGTGTCTCTCGATGTCGAAGACTACCTCTCTCGTGACAAGGACGCTTTGTGGGAATCGACACTGTTGTCCGTCCACAGTGATATTCGTCGTGTACCTTCATCACCAGGTTACGACATGTCTATTCCACCTGCAAACTATGCCGAAGCCATGGCTCGCCCAGATGCTGATGAATGGAGGAAAGTTGTCGTCAAGGAATTGGAAATGTTGAAGAGCATGGGGGTGTATGTGGATGATGTTTTGCCGGGAGGGGGTGAATGCGATTGGTTGTCGTTGGGTACTGGAGTTCAAGCTGTTGGAAATAGGTGGTCCCCCAATTTACAAAGCTTCGACTGGTTGCACAGGGTTTTTCTCAAATCCCTTTCGTCGATTATGATGCCACCTTCGCCCCTGTCGCTAAATCTGTCAGCATTCGTTTCATTGCCGTTTACGCTGCAATTCATGCATGGCATCTCGAATGTTTGACGCCACGCGCGCGTTTCTCTGGGGCGACTTGACCGAAACGATTTACATGCGATGTCCACAAGGTTATTCTTCGCCATTCAAGGGGGTGTGGAGGTTACTCAAATCGTTATATGGCTTAAAACAGGCCAGCCGTGTCTGGTATAAGCTACTTCGCTCCGTCTTGGAGAAGCTGGGCTTCAATCGTTCTGAATTTGATCATGCCGTTTTTTATATTCAAAGCGATGGTGGGGGGGGGTGGATGTTCATTGCTTGCTGGGTATGCATGTTGATGATGGGTTGGGGGATCGAACTCTTCCGAATTTCTTCGCTTCATCAAGGAGGAAATCGGTAAAGCGTTTGGGATCAAGGACCTGGGACCTGTGAAGGAGTTCCTAGGGGTGCAATTTGAGAGGGATCTTGGTACACGTGAGCTTTGGATTCATCAAGAGCCATATATTGACGCGTTACTCGATGAATATGGTTTGATCAACTGCAATCCCGTCTCCACTCCTATCGATGTTGCTCATCCTTTTGGTCGTGAAACCGACATTCATCCCATCATCCCTAACTTGGTCACTGCCTTCCAACGTCTAATCGGCTCTCTACTATTCATTCAACGTCATTCTCGTCCCGACATATCAGTTGCTGTCCTTCTTCTATCACAACATTGCTCAAAACCTTCCTCGTGCCACTTTGCTGCAGCAAAGCGTGTTCTACGATATCTCAGTGGAACACGATCCCTGCGTCTTCACTATGGGGGTACTTCCTCTGGCGCTTCGCTTTATGGGTACTCCGATGCAGACTGGGCTGGGGATAAAGTCACTCGTGCATCGACTTCCGGCTTCTTGTGGACGATGGCAGGAGGACCTATCAGCTGGTCCTCAAAAACTCAAACCTGTATTGCGACGAGCTCAACTGAATCAGAATACGTCGCTCTCACTCGCTCTACAGGAAGGTCTCTGGCTTCGTGCGTCCCTTGCCTATCTACAACTTCCTTGTCCTTCTCCTCTTGTCATTGCAACCGACAATGAAGGTGCTCGCTCTTTGTCCGAAAACGACTCATCTCACAGCAAGGCGAAGCACATTGACATCCGATATCATTTCATTCGTTCTCACATAGAATCTCAAACATTTCAAATCGTTCACACTTCAGGCTTGACCAATCCTGCCGACATTCTTACCAAACCTCTACATCGCCTGAAGTTCCTTGATGCCGTGGAACGTCTTGGCCTTGCAATACGTTGAGGGGGGTGTGTTGAAGGACGGCTCGTTCATGCTTACTCATCTCTTAGTCAGACACGTCACTTCCATTCTCGATTCCTCTTTCCTATTTCGCACTTCACCCTTTCAGTCACCTTATGCCTTTATCACTTCCTACATCTTCATCACCACTCTCCCTCCATTTAGTCTCGCCAATCCTTCATTTTGTTCAACGTATTGCTTCCACCTCCTATGTAGCTCATTCTCTGCATCACCCTCTTTTTCATTTATACTCGCGCATTCGCTTTTAGGTACCTCAGCTGCTTTCTACATTTGCTGAGGTACACATACTTTTCACTACCTTCGTATAGATGCTTACTCTTGTTCTGAACAGTGTGTCTAACATTATATTTAAGGTAGAACAATCATACAGCTGCTTTCTACATTTGCTGAGTGTGTCTAACATTATATTTAAGTTATCAACACTTTGCCTTACGAAAGTAATCAGTGATTTGTGGCTTAGGCAATAGGATTTTGTGAAAATTTTAGGGGAGGAACAGCTCGATAAAATCCCACCGAACTTTGGGATCATTCCATTCTTTGAAAAGAAAGCGATTCCGCTATTTTTCATGATTTTACCGGTTTTTTTTAAGGATCCGGCCAATATTTTAGGGTGTGCATTCCTTAATTGGCAATTTAAAATGGAACGGCTCAATAGAATGAGCTGAAAGTTGGTCGGGAAGCTCCTTAAACAGGATTCTACTGATTCCGATGGTTTTGGGGGCCATGAATAAAAGCTGATTTTTTAGTTGAGTTTGATTGTCCGTGACTGTAACGGCACTGGGATCGGGAACGGGATGGGAAATAACGGATACAGCGCCCGGCGGTGCCTGCGCACGCCGTCCGATCTTGACGCGCATTACTGGAAGAACATGTTTATTGAGCTGGGATTCGGGGGATACCGTCCGAACGGAACAGCAGCACCAACCCCAGCAACATCATCCTCAGCAACATCAGCACCAGCACCAACATGAACATAAACAGCATCTGCAGCGCCATCAACAACAGCAAAACTTCGACAGCGGCGTGTCGCGAGCGCGACTGTCACAGTGCGTATAGATGATTTATCGTGTTCTTTTATATGACGTGTTTTTAATCTATTTCCCTCTTTTTTTCATATAGATCGCCTAGGTGATGAAGCACCTTAGCCTGCCGCTCGCCCGGATGCGATACGCCATCGTTCGCTCGCGGCGGCTCTCGGTGCTCATTCAGTCAAACGTCGCGACTGCTGTATATTCTGTGCGGATGGGAGATCAAGCTGGCGAAGAATCGCAGCGGGTGGCGACGAGCGCAAGCTGAAGAAAGAGGTGGTTAGGACTCTGACTTGGCCTTATCTCTCCAAGGAAGTCCGTGCTCAGAATGAAAAGTTTTGCATTGAATGATCATAGCTTGCATATTTCTTCCCCCTTCGGTCAAACTGGATCTATATGTGTGTGCTTCACCGCACTGTTTTATGTTACATATCATGTCGATCAAACCATACCCTTCCCATACCCTTCTCGTCACATTTCATCGTCTTTTAAGTGGCCATACAGCGCCTTATATCTCCATCTTCTCCTCCTCATTCGACTCTTCGTCACAGTCCCCCTATCCCTCCCCTTATCGCCCGAGCTACCGTCCTCTCACGTCCTCCATAGCCTCTCCCGCTTCGTTGAAGGCTCCCGACGCTTCCTCGTTATCGATATCCATCTCCTCGTCCGACCGAGTGGCTGCATCCTTGGAGTTGAGATCTTCGGCGGGGAATAACTAACGTGAGCCAGCGCTGGAAACTTGACGGCTAGCACAGCGACGACTCACCGAGGAGGGCCAACGCCTTCGTTATTGCATCGGTCGCGTCATCTCTCCCCTCTCGCTGGATTGTCGAGACTGCCGAACGGGTATGAGGCCATGACCGTCGAATGAGTCGATAGCGACATTTCCTTACCTTCTCGACCGCATTCATCGCAGTCTCCGAGTCGGCGCGAGACGTGCATCTCTACGTCTGGGCATCATTAGGTTAGTTTGATGAGCTATTTTCTTAGATATACAACGACACTTACCTTGCTCTGTAGAAGAATTAGCGCCAGACATTGATATTTGGTATTCGGTGTGAGTGCGTAGCGAGGATGTACTCGATGTGACGGATGATGGTGAAAAAGTTGATAGTGGGATTTGTGCCCGGTTTCTTCACGCGCGCTTAAGTATCGATTCACTTTGGCGTTGTCGTTTACAAATGGTTAACTAAATAGATCTTTGCACTCTGTAGTCAGTAAAATACAGCGTCTTTATCGCGTCAAATGGATTAAATTGAATGAACCGCGAGTCGATAATAAAGTACATTCAATTGTTTAAATGTCGTGTGCGAGTCGCCGTCGCTCGAAATGCGAATTCTTCGCGCACTCATCGACTTCGCTCAGCGAGTCGAATACTGTATGTTTCGATGTAAGGTCGACATACAGTAATTACATACATAAATTCTGTTTGTTTTACTAACAGAAGTTCTGTTCTTTAACTGTAAGTTCTATTTACACAAGTCATATTTGTATAACATACAGCAATTATATACACCATATCTGTATGTTTTACATACAGCTATTATATACAGCTATTCTGTATCTTTGACAAACAGCCAAAGAAAAGAAGTCATGTTTATTCAGGTGTTTTATTTACTTACAGCTTAGAAACAGAAACGGTGTTTGTTCAAAATACAGCTACCGAACAGAATATATGTTTGATATCTGTATTATTTCTAAACATAAATACTATATGTCATACTTACATCAATTCTTACATAAGTCATGTATATAAATCGCTGTATGTCAGACATACAGCGGTCGGCGCCAGCAGTGATAGCACAGTTAGGATGCAATCTTCATTACCTAACGTTTAGGCACCCTGTTCTTCGTAAACACCTTCATATGACTTTACAACATTGGGTTATCTCATACCAGCAACCAGCCAACACCTCCAGTGTTTTCACCAGTGCTGCATTTTTGCTTTGCGCTATACATCAACATGCAAATTCCCATATGCTGTCGACACGGGCAAAGGGAAATAGCCGTGGCAGGGGCATGCGGGGTGTGCTGGGGCGTGCAAGATGGGGCGTGCGGGCGTGGTTATTCCGGTCTCCATATATCGTGTACTGGCGCATTTAAAAGACATTTGGGGGTGTAACCATGGTTCCTTAGTTGTAATTATCTCCCCAGCAATGAGTATTCGCGCAGTGAATGTTTTTTTTAATCAAGTTGGTTTTATAGAGTGACAGAGTAACACGTGACATTTGCCTGGTGAGTATGCTTGACCTATGTTTAACCTACCACACAACCTGCAGGATACCCTTTGCACATTTAAATGTAATGATCCACTGCTTAAAATATCTATAAGAGTATCTAAGTACAAATATAGATTAAATTTCTTATTTTACTGAGGTCAAAACAAGGTAAGTACCAAAGGGAGAACATGAGTGGCAATGAGTCATTGACATCATCTAATCAAGGTAAAAACTCTAAGTAAACGGGCGCTTAACGACTTGGTAAATATTATTGTAAGTATCCTAACCTTTATATACTCGTAGCCAAAAAAGTAATCACGGTTAAGTAATTTGATGGCATTTCTGAGTGGGCTCATCAAAAGAAATGGCCTCGTTCTCGTCAAGTAAGATAGTCAAGCCACTGAAATTTTGAATAATCCTTTGTATACTACAATAGAGTATAAATATAAAATTTTGGCCAAAAATAGTGATTAGAAAGTCGAAGAGAGCTGAATCTACCAATGTGTATGCTTTTGAGAGTCCATGGAAAGTTTTGGGCTATTTAATCTTCCCAACAGCTCAATAAATATATAAAAATTGAGAATATAATCCATTAGATATCTAATAGTAACCATGTATAATCTTAAGTCAGATGGTGCGCTCATAAACTAAGAATTTATGATTCAAGTTCTGTCAAATGATCCAACAGCCAGTGTTTCCATGTCCTTGCCTGCTGTCAGTGCCATATAGTCATCCCACAATCCCAAAATTAGGATTCAGTATTATATTCAGTTGTATCAGGATTATAGAGTGTGTTATACATGAGATATATGCAGGAAATGTTGGACAGGGATGTGTTTTAGTATGTGAAAAGTTCTTGTATAATGACCAATCAGTTGTCAATGGGATTGCGCACCCAATATTTTGTTGAAGCCTAGTTTTTCTGCCTAAAAATTATACAGGGTTACTATTAGATATCTAATGAATTATATTCTCAATTTTTATATATTTATTGAGCTGTTGGGAAGATTAAATAGCCCAAAACTTTCCATGGACTCTCAAAAGCATACACATTGGTAGATTCAGCTCTCTTCGACTTTCTAATCACTATTTTTGGCCAAAATTTTATATTTATACTCTATTGTAGTATACAAAGGATTATTCAAAATTTCAGTGGCTTGACTATCTTACTTGATGAGAACGAGGCCATTTCTTTTGATGAGCCCACTCAGAAATGCCATCAAATTACTTAACCGTGATTACTTTTTTGGCTACGAGTAGCCATATACAGTAACCTTTAAATATCACCTACACATAAGCGTGACATATGCACGCCCCGGTGCACGCCCCCAGCACGCCCCCACACGCCCCCCAGTGCACGCCCCACTCACACCCCATGCAGTGCACGCCCCATTTGCACTCCCCATGCACGCCCCCGGCACGCCCCCTACACACCCCTGCACGTCCTGCATGCCTCGCCTCTCGGCAGAAACATCTATGCCGCCAAAACCGTTCACAATGCTTACGATGCTTCCCAGACTCTTGGAATGCGCAGTCTGTATGTCAAGTTGGTAAGTTTTCATGATCTCATTATTGTGTATATTATAATGACAGACCGTAGGGCATCCATATTTCTCTGGATTAAAGTCCCAGTTGACTGGCATACATCCTATACATATGTATAATACAATCTTACTGATCTCCTGGATGTGATTTTGTCTGTCGATTCAGCTTCCGGTGCGAAGCTGTTGATAACTTAAATATAATGTTAGACACACTCAGCAAATGTAGAAAGCAGCTGTATGATTGTTCTACCTTAAATATAATGTTAGACACACTGTTCAGAACAAGAGTAAGCATCTATACGAAGGTAGTGAAAAGTATGTGTACCTCAGCAAATGTAGAAAGCAGCTGAGGTACGAAAAGCGAATGCGCGAGTATAAATGAAAAGAGGGTGATGCAGAGAATGAGCTACATAGGAGGTGGAAGCAATACGTTGAACAAAATGAAGGATTGGCGAGACTAAATGGAGGGAGAGTGGTGATGAAGATGTAGGAAGTGATAAAGGCATAAGGTGACTGAAAGGGTGAAGTGCGAAATAGGAAAGAGGAATCGAGAATGGAAGTGACGTGTCTGACTAAGAGATGAGTAAGCATGAACGAGCCGTCCTTCAACACACCCCCTCAACGTATTGCAAGGCCAAGACGTTCCACGGCATCAAGGAACTTCAGGCGATGTAGAGGTTTGGTAAGAATGTCGGCAGGATTGGTCAAGCCTGAAGTGTGAACGATTTGAAATGTTTGAGATTCTATGTGAGAACGAATGAAATGATATCGGATGTCAATGTGCTTCGCCTTGCTGTGAGATGAGTCGTTTTCGGGACAAAGAGCGAGCACCTTCATTGTCGGTTGCAATGACAAGAGGAGAAGGACAAGGAAGTTGTAGATAGGCAAGGGACGCACGAAGCCAGAGACCTTCCTGTAGAGCGCGAGTGAGAGCGACGTATTCTGATTCAGTTGAGCTCGTCGCAATACAGGTTTGAGTTTTGAGGACCAGCTGATAGGTCCTCCTGCCATCGTCCACAAGAAGCCGGAAGTCGATGCACGAGTGACTTTATCCCCAGCCCAGTCTGCATCGGAGTACCCATAAAGCGAAGCGCCAGAGGAAGTACCCCATAGTGAAGACGCAGGGATCGTGTTCCACTGAGATATCGTAGAACACGCTTTGCTGCAGCAAAGTGGCACGAGGAAGGTTTTGAGCAATGTTGTGATAGAAGAAGGACAGCAACTGATATGTCGGGACGAGAATGACGTTGAATGAATAGTAGAGAGCCGATTAGACGTTGGAAGGCAGTGACCAAGTTAGGGATGATGGGATGAATGTCGGTTTCACGACCAAAAGGATGAGCAACATCGATAGGAGTGGAGACGGGATTGCAGTTGATCAAACCATATTCATCGAGTAACGCGTCAATATATGGCTCTTGATGAATCCAAAGCTCACGTGTACCAAGATCCCTCTCAAATTGCACCCCTAGGAACTCCTTCACAGGTCCCAGGTCCTTGATCCCAAACGCTTTACCGATTTCCTCCTTGATGAAGCGAAGAAATTCGGAAGAGTTCGATCCCCCAACCCATCATCAACATGCATACCCAGCAAGCAATGAACATCCACCCCCCACCATCGCTTGAATATAAAAACGGCATGATCAAATTCAGAACGATTGAAGCCCAGCTTCTCCAAGACGGAGCTAAGTAGCTTATACCAGACACGGCTGGCCTGTTTTAAGCCATATAACGATTTGAGTAACCTCCACACCCCTTGAATGGCGAAGAATAACCTTGTGGACATCGCATGTAAATCGTTTCGGTCAAGTCGCCCCAGAGAAACGCGCGTGGGCGCCAAAACATTCGAGATGCCATGCATGAATTGCAGCGTAAACGGCAATGAAACGAATGCTGACAGATTTAGCGACAGGGGCGAAGGTGGCATCATAATCGACGAAAGGGATTTGAGAAAAACCCTGTGCAACCAGTCGAAGCTTTGTAAATTGGGGGACCACCTATTTCCAACAGCTTGAACTCCAGTACCCAACGACAACCAATCGCATTCACCCCTCCGGCAAAACATCATCCACATACACCCCCATGCTCTTCAACATTTCCAATTCCTTGACGACAACTTTCCTCCATTCATCAGCATCTGGGCGAGCCATGGCTTCGGCATAGTTTGCAGGTGGAATAGACATGTCGTAACCTGGTGATGAAGGTACACGACGAATATCACTGTGGACGGACAACAGTGTCGATTCCCACAAAGCGTCCTTGTCACGAGAGAGGTAGTCTTCGACATCGAGAGACACTGTAAGATGCGAAGTAGGGCAATCGTCGGATGGACGATCATCAAGAGCGCCCATGCAGCACAAACTCGCGAAAGGATTGCCGTCGTCGAGATGCACAGGACCAGTTGGACCAGCGCCGGGGCGCCCTGTTGAAGTTGCCTCAGCTTCACGAGCCTCTCGATTGACGCCAAGTTTTTCTCGATGTTGGACGGACGCCTCAACCAGACGAGCGTGAAAGGATCCACGTTCAGTGGGCCGACGATCCCTGGAAGAAGAACGACGAGGCAGAGTGCGAATGGGATCTGGGGTAGGAGGGAGGGAAGAGTGGGGAACAGAATCACGAACAGGAGTCAAAGGCTCAACTAAAATAGGAACAAGCGCAGAAGAAGGGGAATTAATATCAGAAACAAGCTCGGGGCGCATCGAGGTCGCCGTCAGTCACAAGACAAGGAGAAGAATCAGAAGAGGAGTCTACTGGACAAGAAGAGGAGGTAGGGTCAATTGAAGAAGAAAGTTGAGTTACATTTGAAGAAGAAGGTTGAGCTACAGCAGGATTGGAAACAGAAGATTGAACTACAGATGAAACAGAAGCGGCAGAGTCATTACAAGATGAAAGACAAGGTACAGTAGGAGAAGAGTCAATGGGTGGCAAGAAAGGAAGTGAAGAGTAATCTATAGGATTAACAGGAGGACAATGAAGTGCTTGGTACGGAATATTTTCATCAAAAATAACATTAGAAGAGTTGAAAAAATGAAGGGACTTAATGTCGCGAAGACGATAACCGCGCCCACCTGGCGGATAGCCCATGAAAAGACATTCCACGGACTTTGCACCAAGTTTTGTTTGCTATTCCTCTGGGACATGCGCAAAGCAACGCGAGCCCCAGATGTGCAGGTGAGAGAGATTTGGGGACGACCGTACATAACTTCAAAAGGAGTGACGCCGTTGATGTTCAAAGTGGTTACGTTGAGGAGATAAGCAGCCGTTAGAGCGGCCTCGCCCCAGTATGTCATGGGCAATTGGGCCGTTGTCAGCATAGCCAGAATGCGGCCTTGTACAGTGCGCATGAACCGTTCGACCTCGCCGTTCATCCAGTGTTCGCAGCGTGGTGTTACTTCAATTTCAATGCCATGATCATTGAGATATTGAGTGAAGGCACCCTTCCACTCGGTCCCGCCGTCGCATCTGAAACGCTTGACCTTGAAGCCGGTTCTCTTCTCCCATCGTTCTTTGACAGTGATGAACGCCTCGAGCATCGTGTCAGGAACTTTGTCAGCGACGAGCTGTAGGTTGTTGACCTTCATACCTACGCATCGAAATGCCACAAAGTATTTTTTCCTGTGTGGAGTTTCCACCGGAAAAGGTCCGCACGTGTCTCCAACTAGCAGTTCCAGTGGTGCATGGGTATGTTGACCGACCGATCGTGGTGGATGTGGGGTGGCGACATGCTTAGCAATAATACACGGTTCACATTTGATGGGCTCGAGATCCTTAATTTGTGATTTTAAGAGAGACTTCACCAAAGTTCGGGTCGCATTCTCGCCAGGGTGTCCCAGACGAAGATGATGAAGATACAGTGAGTCGGGAACCTTGGCGAACATGACGCGTTCATCCGAATGAGGACGAGGAATGAAGTCGGCGTTGAGACTAAACAAGCGATTGATCATCTCTCCAGATGCGAATGTGATCCCGTTTTGGAAAGGTGAACGCCTTCGTTCAGAACGAAATTGCAACCAATGCCGGCGCTGTTCAGACGTCCAACCGATAATAGGTTAACCGCCGCACCTGGAGCGTGCAGGCAATTGTTGAGCTTCAGTCGGATGGTCCTGCCCTCGTAAGACACATTGACATAGCACGTTCCACCTCCTTGAGTTCGCAGGGTTCCCAGATTCGCGGTTGTAACATTCCTAGCGTCGGCTTCGTTGTATGAGTGAAACATTTCACGTGATTTGATAAGGTGCGAGGTCGGCGCCAGAGTCGAGGAGTGTGGCATGTGCAGGTATTGACGTGAGTACGAAGCGGATGAGTTGTCGTCGACGGACTCGACAGACTCGATCATCGCACATGAGATCTCTCCGTCGTCGAGTGAATCCACCGCAGCGAAGGAGGCCATCTCCTTCTTAGTGGTGGCAGCAGCTGCAGCAGCAGCAGCAGCAGCCCTGTCTCTAGGGCCCTGACCTGCCATCCCACCACCAGGATTGAAACAGTGATCGCGATCGTGTGACCGACCTTTGCAGTTTGTACAACGCACTCCGTTAGGATTATTGGGATGTTTTGCGATCGGACGATTATCGGAATCTTTGGCGAGGTTGGAGTACTCAGAACCAGGACCATTCCGGCTTGGCGGGAGACTTCGGCTTCAATACGCTGACATTCAATCAGAAGTCGAGACACGATACGATCTAGGAGTGTGTCAGGAGCTGCGGCATCTTTCCCCTCATCAATTGCCACCTTCTCCCTATCCATATGATCCTGATAAAGTTGAACCATGAGTTGTTTGAAATTCGTCCAAGATTGGGAGGAGGGAAGACCACGTAAGATGTGGTGGACAACGTCGGACTCGGGTAGTGGACCGACATCGCTAGGAGACGTTCGCGACCAGTACGAAATTCAGCGATGTAGTTGTCGAAGTCCTTGTGGTCCTTGAGCTTCAATGTCGATAGACGTTCTTTGATTTCAAATTGTGCATTGATGTCAATACAGCGCATATTTGGCTGAGATTCGTTGCCACAGAGTACGGCGCTGAGACGCCCGTCTGCCACCTGCAGATTGTCAAAGACGAGCTGCGATACACGTCGGAGCATAATCCCTCGTGCCTTGGAGTCTTCCTGCCACCACTTGTGGAAGCTCGCTGACGTATTCAGAGTTTGAGACAGCGGTCGGAGCCTTCGGTTCCGGAGAGATGGGATACAAATCCCATGGATTCACAGTCCCCTCGATGTGACCCCAATAACCTTCGTCCTTCAGGACTTGGGATATATGTCGCTTCCACCCAGGATAAGACGCAGCATTTTCGAGTAGCGAACGTGTTCGAGCTTGATCGTCGACATGACGAACGAGGGTTATGGCGATTTGGAATCGCAGAGAGCGTCGTTGGCAAGAGTTGCCGACGTTGGACAGAGTACGAGGTGTGAGCTGGCTGAGGTGTTCAGCTCCTGGCAGGAGATGTGAGGCTAGCGTGGGATCGTGCTTAAAGATCACTCTTCGGGGCCCATAACCTGTTGATAACTTAAATATAATGTTAGACACACTCAGCAAATGTAGAAAGCAGCTGTATGATTGTTCTACCTTAAATATAATGTTAGACACACTGTTCAGAACAAGAGTAAGCATCTATCACGAAGGTAGTGAAAAGTATGTGTACCTCAGCAAATGTAGAAAGCAGCTGAGGTACGAAAAGCGAATGCGCGAGTATAAATGAAAAAGAGGGTGATGCAGAGAATGAGCTACATAGGAGGTGGAAGCAATACGTTGAACAAAATGAAGGATTGGCGAGACTAAATGGAGGGAGAGTGGTGATGAAGATGTAGGAAGTGATAAAGGCATAAGGTGACTGAAAGGGTGAAGTGCGAAATAGGAAAGAGGAATCGAGAATGGAAGTGACGTGTCTGACTAAGAGATGAGTAAGCATGAACGAGCCGTCCTTCAACAGAAGCTCACATACTTGTAGTCTATATGATGCTCAGTTTCATCATTGGCAAAATTTTCCGTCGGTCGGTTGAATGAGAATTAAAGAAATGTGTCAGATTGTATGGGAGATACGACGAAAGATGAAGTCAGCTTACCGATACCGAATAGATGGTGAACATAAAACTCGGCCACTACATTACATCTTATTCCAGTCGACATGCACTCTTTGATCTCATGGAAATGAAGATCCGTCCGCTGGTGGAAGGTTCTTCGAGGATCATATATCCAAGTCACGAGAGTTGCCCTTTGCCCGGTTCTTCTGATTCTTTCTTTCACTTTTCTTCTACTTTCTTTTCTTTCCTTATATCTGCTTTGTTTCTTGTATCGTATGGACACGATATGATGTACATTGTATTGTATTGCGCGCTTTCAATTGAGTTGCTGTCGGTCGGTAGTTTCGAAATTGGATATTTGATGTCCAGTTTAAATTAATTGTACACCAATCTGCTTTCATATCAATTGACAACACTCTGATGCCGTTCATCTGGCAGCCATCACCCGCGCCCACCTCCCTTGTGTCTCCCCTTCGGTTATTACATTATTTTGCTTGAGCCGATAGACACGACAAATAAGCAACCTCGCACATATGTCCTCGCTCGGCACTTCATCATCCCGTCCGACACCTATCCAGGCCTCATGTGTTGCTTCTGAGGAGCTGACACATGCTCGGGGTTATGTTTTAAAAATTTGTCCCTAATTCTTTAGAAGCCATGTCCTATATCAAGCGGAACACGATGAGTGCTGTCATTATATGATGATTTTAAGCTTTCCTCATCGAACCATCTCAGGCTCCTGTGAGACATCCAAGATACATATACGTCCTAGACCCTTATTAGCAAAGAAGAACTAGCTACTACAATTCATAACGAGTACAACTTAAAAATATACTAAAATGTACTCTAACGCCCACTTAAGCTAGAACACATTATTGCACGTACATGCACGCCCCAGCAGCAATACTTCCAACATTGCACGCCCATTCGCAGATATGCACGCCCCAGCAGCAATAATTTTCAATATTGCACGCCCATCCGCAGATATGCACGCCCCAGCCCCTGCACGTCCCTTGCACGCCCCAGTTTTGCACGCCCCCGCACGCCCCGCACGCCCCTGCCACGGTAAAAAAAACCTGTGCCCTGTCGACACAACTAGATTCGGCCGATCTTGTCATTATCATCGGACTCGAATAAATAGTCCTGCGCAATCAATTTGGTACCGACGGTCCGTCAACACTGCATACAAGATGTATTACACCAACCGTCACTTTCGCCGTTTTGTCCAGGGCACTGGAAAGGGAGTTTTGTGCATATCTTAAAAGGGTAGAGAATGGACACACTTAATCACATAGCAGAACTTCGGAACATATTCATATATGTAATAGCAGAGTTGTACAGTATGTACTGGTTTATGAACTCAAATTGTTAGGTTCCCCACGCCCCACAGGTTCTACATTGCTTACAGTAGGGTTTGAGCAACGTTTATAGAGTCAACTGGACAGATGGAAGCCCTATGCTGGTACATGCTCCAGAACATACAGAACAACGCGAACACAAGCGCCCTCATCAGCAGCAGCTCGTCTGACATCACCACCACCATCTCCACCTCCATCTCCGGCAACACAGGCACTGTTCCCGTTCCTTCCGCTACTCTTCCTCTAGCACCTGTTCCCGTCCCCGTTGTTGTTCCCGATGTACCGAATCTAATGGTAGGGGACAATGAAGATGGTGACGCAGACTGTGAGATGGCGATGGAGCTTGCGACGCCATTCAGAGGGGTTGGAGAAGGAAGAGGAAGAGGACGGATGTGGTGATGGAGGTGGTCAGTGGATCACTGCGTGCGTCTGCGTCGATTGCTGGATGAGGGGCTGGGTCATGACTGGAATCAGGATCAGCACTAAGACGATTAGGAATATCAGAATAATGAAGATCAGAGCGGCGATCGTCAGTACGAACATGAATATGAATAGCAGGAAGAGTCTGGCGACGATGACGACGATGGTCATAATGAGGATCAGTGATATTCAGATGCAATGGTGCGATCGCCGGTCGTGATGTCGTCGCTGGTGTTGTTGCTGTTAGAGCAGAATGTGGGGAATGGGGAGCAGGAAGGCTCTGCGCGTGGGCAGCGAAGTGTAGAAGCCGGTTCTGTTCCCGTGCCAGCGCCAGATTCTGTGCAGTCTTCTGCTCTAATTCCTGCTCAAGTGTCAGCTCAAGTATTAGTTCCAGTCACTCCCTTTATGGAGCTCGCCGGGTCTCCGTCCATCGTACCCTCATCCTTACCCCTTACCCTTACCCTTAGGGGTGAGGGGTGAGGGTGAGCAGGTTTGGAGCATCATGCAAGCTGAAGGAGGGAGGGCAATGGAGGAAGCAATGAGAGACCAGGTTCATGACCTGAACGAGCATCGGAATCAGACAATGGAATTGTTGGTTTGTTGGTAAGCATTGTAGGATTTCAAGCTTCAAGTTTGTTTTTCGATTTGGGGTAATGTAAATTCGTATGGGATGTATTATTGTATATACTCTTGTAATATATGGTTTTTTCACTGTGTTTTTAACTTCTTGTCTTTTTGCTGTAAGGAAATATGCGACGGATATGAATACGGTGTTCGCTCAAGTTTCAATATGGCTGGGTAATGCAATGAAATTGTGAAGTTACATATCACTACTACTCAACACAGCTCAATGCGATGTCGAGAATGTGAGAATGTGAGGCCTCTATTTCCTCCAAGCCACTCGAGATTACTCTATTTCGTTCTCGGTATTCATTACAGAACCAGTCATCGTTGTATCCTGCGATGCCATACAATCCTATTCTAGAGATTGAAAATTTCAATGTTAACCTTTGACTGGAATCCGTCTTTGTGCCGTCGATATGATGGGCGGAACTATGTCAAAATTTATAGGAACACTTACATTGCCCACCATCCAATCTATTCTAATCACACACATACGCACTTAAACGACAGAAGGCTGTTTCACCTGCCGCGTCCCATAGCTCTGGAGACCGTCGCGACCCTCCGAAATGCTATCTAAATACACGAGTTGTAGTGTTGAAGAAGATTATGAACTGGATAAGTCGGCCTCGCAGACACACCTAGACTGCGGCATAAGTATTCAAGAGTCGGCATAATTGTGACTTCTAAGTTTGAATACGATTTCACGAGTCGCTCCCACTTCCGATAAAGACTTTGTGAACGTGATGGTTGCGATGGTTGGGACGATTGTTTACTGAGCTTTTAATATGTCAACAAGGTGGATCCACGATGGTGAAGGAACACGATGCTCATCATGCCATTTCAACAAAGGATGTCGTCCAAGTTGGACATACAGTATCTCAGCAAAGAATAAACTGAAATAGAGCTCGGTCTGCAAAGACAATCGATAGAAAAGTAGGGCGAAACTTACTTCAAAAAATGAACCTCTTGAACGCTTCAAAGCAACGAAGTGTGATACAGCGATTCTCTAAGGGTTTCATGCCCTCACTCAAGCGCTGATATGGGCGAGGAAGGGGAGGGACATGGAGGTGGACGACAGTAGGTGTCTGAGGGAAGGCACCGTACATGATAGCATCAGCCAATTCCTTCGTAACAAGAATTTTGTAAAACAAGGGGGCAGTGCCAATCATGACGATTCCGGGGATTAGAACGTCCAGGACGAGGTTTAGTCCATCAAGGAAACACTTTTTGTTGTTGCTCTAAAACGCCGCAACCGCTTCCGCAACTAGTTGGGCCTCTGTATCCCTTCTGTCCTCCAAGTGCCGCTTATCCTCCTGAACCAAGAGAACAATCTCGAAACGATTCCTCAGCAAGCACACATCTGTTTTTGCAGTCGTAAACATTCCACAACAAACTAATTCAATGTCTTTGCGGGTGCGCAGCAAAACGTCGCGATTAGTATAGCCAAGAATGTCAAATAGACGGACAACGAAATCGTCGACAGCCGATTTTTCTAACGGCGTTGTGCTCATCGCAAGATCCATCGCGGAGATGGTGAGGAATGAAGGTCGGTTGTTTCCTCGGCTTCAAGCTTATCCAGCATATCGGTGGAGGTTCGGGCAGAGGGTCCACTTCGAAAAAAGTAGCGGCATCCTGTTCCATTGTGATGTTATATGCAGCGAGTTCATATCGGCTCCAGTCGTTGCCTGATTTAACAGAGCGGATGAGAAGTTTGGGATTCATATCTCGGTCTGCAAACTGGGATGGTTTGTTCAAGGTAAAGGAAGGAAGGTGCCTTTAAATATCGTCAATCACATTCCCGCTGACCAATAGTGACCTTCGGGGTCGGTTAATCCCAGTGCCGAGGCTGCCGTACTTTGCGCGACAGGTCGAACCGACTTTGAACCCACTCTTTGCCATACTATATCATGGTCTGCCTCGCCTCAAGGCCTCGCTGTTCACCACGCACTCTGAAGAAAAATCTCACCGACTTCAGCTCCCGCCGCTAATGAAACTCAACCCCGGCCACAGCCACACACATACACGTATATATTGCAAAGCCTTGAGCGCGAGATAAGCGAGCTCGACGAGAGATATTTATATGTTCGCGCGTCAGTGAGGGGCGTGGGGTGCTGTTGATGTTGGTGATGTTGGTGTTAGTGTTGGAGTTCAGGATACGGGTGGTTCTGGGTCTGGGTCTGGGTCTGGGTCTGGTTTGGATCTGGGTCTGGCATGAATATGGGCACTGGCACTGGCACTGGCTATCTCTGTGGGACGGGTACTGAGGCGGGTGATGGTTTAGACAAGGAGGCCTAGAGGGCGATGGGCGGAATGAACCCAGCGATGTGCATGCGTACGTCGAAATTGGAAGATCTGAAAATTCGGCTGTGCCGTTTGGAAGCGGAGTGTGTGCGGTACGCTCTCTTGCGTTTTGCTTTTTGCATTGTCTCTTTTCCGTTTGTTTCGTTTTCGTGTGTTCCTTCATACCACCCACGCTTCCCGGTTTTGTTCTTGGGGCTCGCGGAAGTGAGTGTTTCGGATTCAAGATTTTGTTTTGTGTTTGTTTTTGCATGGGTTTTGTATTTTCTAGTTCGACATAACGCGTTACGATACCAAATTACTTAATGAATAGGTCGCAACAGGAAGTTGAGGTTATACTTTGGCATGGTGGATCGCTGGTGCAGGACCAGGGGCGGAGCGGGAAACGAGAGAGCGGGATGTGAACGTGGGCGTGGGTAGTGTGAAGGTGAAACTGGAAGCAGTGGAAGAGAGGGAGGAGCTTGCACGTCTATCCAGACTGAATCATCAGCGCGAGGATGAAGGCTGAAAAGAGGAGGAGCGGGAGCGGGCTTGCGCGGAACAGGAGGACGGGGCCGATGGGCGATTGATATCGCCGCTCGGCGTCCCTTGCCTGGAGACGAGCAATCTTATGACTCATGCACATACCAGAACGACAGAATGCTAATACTGGTATTAGTCGGGTATTAATTGATGTATTCTCACAACACAGCCAACGACCACGAACATTTACCCTTGTCTTGAACCGTCACCATCATCTACCCCAATACTGATCCACACCTATGCCTTCAATGTTCGGGTCGCACACGGTCGTTACTGGGGAAACTATCATCTGGTCAACAATTATTCCAAAGGTATGCCGTGGCGATACATCATACTATTCCACACGTACAAAAGTTTTAGGGGCATGGGATCGCTTGGTGGATGCTGCTTCACCTGCTGCATTCCATAACTCCAGTGACCGTCGTGACCCTCCAAAATGCCATCCAAATACACGAGTCGCCGTGTTGAGGAAAGTAATGGACTGGATCCACAGCCTTGAACCAGCAACGCAAAACGCATTGATTATGTGGCTCTATGGTCCAGCGGGAGCAGGCAAATCGGCCATCGCACAGTCAATCGCAGAGCTATGCTATGAGGAAGGAATCCTCATAGCGAGCTACTTCTTCTCCAGATTCGATTCCACCAGAAACCACCCACGTTCCCTCATCGCGACAATTGCATATCAAGCTTCGCTTTGCATTCCAGGCTTCAGAGAACGTATCGAAGCTTCAATCTACCATGACCCTTTGATATTCTCCCGCTCGCTCACCGTCCAGATGTCGACTCTGGTCATCCAGCCCTTGCAAGATTGCATTAGCTCCGATACTGCAGCACCAGCTCGCGTCATCATTATCGACGGGCTCGATGAGTGTGAAGACCGGCAAGGCCAGGTCGAAATCTTAGCTACCATCTCTAAGGCCCTCGAACAACATCATTTACCCTTTATCTTTCTTGTTGCGAGTCGTCCTGAGCACGACATCAGAACTGCCTTCGGCTTCGGATATCTCAAGGATACCACGACGAGCGTGGTACTCGACGACGAATACCGCCCATCCGACGATATCCTCATCTTTCTTCGAGACAGCTTCACCGAAATCAAGGAAACCCATCCATTTCGTGCAGATATTCCAGCCACATGGCCTGATGACGACATACTGGAAAGTTTGGTCGAGAAATCATATGGTCAATTTATCTATGCATCGACCGTCATTAAATTTGTTAAATCCAGTCGTCATCGGCCGCCTCAGCGCTTGGAGATTGTGCTTGGACTCCGTCCGGCTCAGCGTGATATGCCATTTGCTGAGCTTGATGCTCTGTACATGCATATTTTCTCGTCTGTGGAGGATCCTGAGGCAGTGTTGCAGATTTTAGCTTATGAATTTCTTACATCACTGGGGATGGAATGGTACGAAGGACTTGACCTAGATGTATTGTCACTTCATCCTGGAGATGTTGTTCAATTGTTCTGTGATCTCACCTCACTTGTTTCAATCACGGTCCTGGGAAGGAGGGGCGTGTTGAATATTTTTCATGCGTCTCTCCAAGACTTTCTGTTGGACCAATCGAGGTCACAACAGTTCTGGATCAATTCCAAAATCCGGCATGCTGAATTTGCGCATCTATATATTCAAGACCTGAAAGGTGAGTTAGCGAATGCTGAGTTAACGTTCGAAACTTAAGTAAATCGATAACAGATGGTCCGAGTCCGATCAATAATCTAGCACCGTACATTCTTCTTAGTCATTTTGAGAATGCAACGGCTACCCCAGACCTCTTGGAAGACCTGAGGCACATCAGCATTTGGTCAATTTTTCAGAAAACCAATTATCATGAACATTTTCCGCGTTTTCTTGCCTCCATCGAAAAGGCGGTACGTTCTACCGTCCTCTACTCATTCATTGCCGAATTCCGATCATTTACAATCCAATAGGGATTCGAAAATTGGAGCGAATTATACTCTCATCAACTCCACCTTTTCGACCGATCCGCACAAGAAATTATGGAAAAAATATATTCTTGGCCGAACCTGACTGCTTTGGTCGCCGTTTATAACTTGAATTCTGAAAAGTGGGATGAAGGCGCGCCTGTATTATTCAGGTTAAGCAACAGCCACAAAAACCTCGACAAGCTTTCCTTCGAGCGCGATATGCATATTCTCCTGGAGTACAGAGAATTGATTGGAGAGTTCCTCACAAATCCCATCCGCTGCGGTATCTACGGGTTGACTGGTAAAAGGTATGCGATAGCCGCAGAATATTTTCTGGGTTACATATACGATCACATGGAACACATCGTGCAGTCGAGTTATGCGCTGCACCAATGGTGTTATCAGAAACGCAGAACCAAAAATTTCTCCCATCGCAGATCTGCCACCCCCAAAAAATTCCCAGCCAAAAAATCCAAACAACGCGCCCTTCGGAGGTGGGAACGGCATCGCCCATATCTACTACCGAGGCCGTGTTCAGCTGCCTTTCGCCTTGCACTTCGTTGTCTTTCATTTGTGCTACGCGAAGCGGATAGATCGGAGGACCTAATTAGTTTAGCTCGCGAACGAACATTTTGGCTATTTTCGCTCATTTACCCTCGACATACGAGGAATACGAGGCGGGAAATTGCTCGATATTTAGCAAGGGTAGACGCAGGAGAGATATTGGTGCAAACAAAGAGGAATAGAGAACAGCCCTGGGAGCCGTCACCCCTCTTCCCCACTTCCCAATTTTATGCATGCCCATGGGACTGTATCGGCCTCTACCGCAATCCCTACTACTACTACCTGTATGAGGACTACAACGATGGGAACGAGGACAAAGATGGGGACAAGGACCGGGACGAGGATGACGATGACAGGAGCGAGAACATGTTCCGTGAATGAGACGGCAGACACCTGATCCCGCATGTTTGTGGAAGGGCATGCAGTGCGTGTTAAACTGACAGACCATCGGACGATCCTCCGTTTCTGCCGTCCATGTCCGACCAGGACCCGCCGAGGTAGCAGTATGCTGGCCGACATCGACAAAAAGCCAATTCTCGTGCCGCTTCATCCAATAACTTGAAGTCAGGTAGCTGCCCGCGAATCGATTACTCAGTTAAATGTAACAATTTTCGCACCACCAGGACCCGCTTCCTTAGTACCAATTCACGATCGATGTGGGAGACGACTTAGGTCTCGTCCCCTCTTGACCCACAATTTACACACAGTAGAAATAATTGGAATTTATTTGTCTGTCTATGACGTCTTGAATCCCCATTGCAATACAATGTGCTATGTTTCTACTGTAGTAAGAAAGATGCTGCTGAGTGTGGCAGGAACACCACATGACGAATGTTGATCGAACCTGTCTGCCCTCTGTCAGTAATTTTGAAGGAATTTCACATCCTATCCAAGCCGCCCTGCGTCACCAGCCTACTTACAGCCCGAAATTCAAGAACCCGCGCCGCTGCCGCTGCCGCCGCCGCCGTCCCCAACTATACTTTTATCTTTCCCCTTGTTCCCCGCCTGCGCCTCGACGAAGATGTGGCACCGCTCGCACCTTGCTCGTCGTCCAACCGCGTGGGAGGCTTGTAAGTCACGGAGCCGTGTACAAAGTTCTGCCATGGTCTCTCCGCGCTGGCCCGGGGTTCAGGAGAGGGCGGTGCGGGAGCAGGGACGCGTGGAGGCATCCCGTCTTCCAAATCGTTGGCGCTGTTGGTGTTACGGGAGCTCGGACGGGATGCAACAGGCGTGGTGGTGTACGAGGACACAACTACGCGCCGCGAGTTGCCAGTTTTGATGTTAACGACATCACTTTGTGTGTCTGGGACTGCGGTCGGAACTGCGGTTGGCGGGAAGGGGGTGCAGATGCAGCCGACATCCGCGTCGCAGGTGATGGTGACGGCGAGGGTGATGGTGATCCACCAGCGCCACCCCCGAGCACTGGGAACGCCCCCGCTTCCACACGCGCCTGCTGTAGCGCCTGCTCGCGCTGTGTATGCTCAGTTGCGAGTGTCGAGTCAAGCTCGGCTTCGATGCGTGCGATGAGTGATTCTCGGGTTGTCAAGCGTGAAGATGAGGTTGAGGAGGAGAGAAGGGGTCGGGTGCAGTGCGGGCACGCGTGATAAGGCGCATTGAGCGCACATAGTATCAGTCCGCACGAGTGGCATAGAGGTGTATAAGGAGAGAGGTCGTGCGTTCGTGCTGTATTCACATCGAAGCATAGCAAATCAAGAACTGCAGGTTAAGCAACGATGTAGAAATTGGACGCACCGAGACAGAAACATCCCCCTTCGGATCCCTCTCATCTATTCTATCCTTCCTCATCCCAGAGAGCAAATGCTCTAGTCTGCGCACGGCTTTGCTCTTCGGTGGTTCATCGTCTCGCTGCTGCTGTTGCTGCGGGCCTTTCCCCTTCCCCCTTGCTTTTTGGTGCCCGGGGTGGATGTGGGAGACGGTTTGGGTTTTATGCGATCTGAAGGGAGCGATGAGGTCGGTTTCGTCCATGGTGTTTTATGCATGGTCTACGTTATATTGATGAGATTATGGATTCAGATTGTAGATTATGTGAATTTTGCGAAACTGAATGCTGTTGATCGTGAGGGGAACAGACAAGGACTGAAGAGACCTAGGGTTAGGGTAGCGTACCCCTCGTCTTCGGCGAGTTCCGTATTCCTATTTACGCACAACGGCCACAACGGGGCCCAGACGTGGACGGAGCCACAACTGACCGCTCTTTCATTGAAATTTTAAGACTATCCCCGACTCAAGCCCTAGCCCTGCCCTCTGTCCATCACCCCCTCCCTCACAGAAGAGCGAACTTCCTGGCTTCGAGTCTCCCCCATAATACATTCTGCACCATCGGTTATTAAGAATCTGGAACAAATCTGCGACGTCAGGCTGCTAGCACCACATCCCTCCCATTCTACTAGTCACTCCACCAACTCCCCGAAAAGTCTCGGTTTGCTCTCTTCTGTCGCAACTCTCTGCTCTGTCCCTGACTCCAGGCTTCTTGACCCACCGACAATGTGTGAGATGTTCTCACACCGTCGACTTCCTTCATGATTAGACATTGTATTTTGTCTATCGAGAATGAACTATAACGACAACAATAAGCTATGAATACCACGGAATACCACCTACAGTAATGTCCCACAGCAACAATTGCATTCCTATATGAATCTCCTTAGCATCGTGACACAACTCACAGCTCACATCGCACGCATCATGACAAATCAGGCCTATTCATTCATTAACCGATAGACTAAGGTCACCGACGTTATTTCTTTCGTTGAGCGTCACAATTTACGAATTGTCCCTTGTTCTATCATGCCCCGCCGCCTTGGAACCCAGATATGTCTGGCACATTGGGCTTCTTGGGAGTACCCAGAAAGCTATGTCTTTCATAACACATAACCTTGCGCTGTTACTCCTCTGTTACTTGCAGTGATCTGCAAAACCATTCTTTGGCTCGCCTTGATATCTGCAGCCAGGCGTATACAGCATTGACACACCGCACGAGGTTATAATATATACTCAACCCGCTATTCTTCGTATTTCTTTCTCACTTTAAACGTGTTATATATCCTGTGGTCCGACGACGATAGGAATCCTTTGACTTGAAATCGTGTCATAACCGAAATGCAAACCGTTCAAACCGTCTACTCTGACCGCGCTCTCCTTACCCTATTAACTGGTCTACAACCACACTGACTGTGTGCGAGGCGGTTCTTTGGCTCTCGTCATCAGGGTATTTGCTCCCCCGGGGTATGCCATGATTACCTGTCTACGTAAAATCCTGTCCGAACGCCCCGACGTCAGCGCTCGGTGTTATACAGGCTAGACAACATACTTGAGATATCCGATTGAAATTTGTTCAAATTACGAGAATCGGTGCGCTCCAGCGTCAATCGCGCTAACGTGCACCCTCATTTCTTTCATCTTTGTAGCCAAGGAAAACCATTTTAGGACTCGACTTCATTCTCTAAGCACACGGCAATACCCTGACTTCGGAAGAGCGGGACGAAGACGAGACTGATGATATTCAATAGTAACAGACTACCAGGCGTCGTCGAACATCGGCCCGAATCAGGAAGAGAAAAAACCATGTTCAAGAAAAACCATGTTCAAGATATAGCAAGTCAATTGATAAATTTTCAGCGCCCATATTCTCACTAGCGACTAGTTGCAGGGTACCACATATTTCGCGAGATTCGTAAACTTGAATCACCGCTGGCGATTCTTTCTTGGACTCGGAGGGGCGGGATGACCAAATTCTCAAGAATTGGTAGATCTGAATAGCTGCTAGCCGTCGAGTATCACCGGTCCGAGAGGTGAAGAAAAGTAATGCTCAGGGAAGGGATTGCCTGCTACATATACATCGAACGCGAACATGGCCGCCGACCGGTCCGAATCGTGAAGAAAGAGACGTTTGCGATACAGGCCCTTGAAAAAAAAAATCGAAACAAGTACGTAGTCGCTAATGGGCAGTGGGTTCGCACTATAATTTTGCCACGAGTGAAGAGTCTGACATCTTTTCTTCAAGAATACAGATACGACGTCATTGGAACGTGATTTCTCCTCACGCAGAGATGAAATTTGAAATAACCATGCACTTCGGTTCAAAGTCTTTCTCATGTCAGAATAAAAAAAATTAAAGGATCCGCGAATCATCGCCCCCATTGCGTCTAAATAGCACTCGATACTATGTAATCCATGGCAGGATCAGATCGAACTCCATGTCATGCCGCGCCACTGGAATCGTCGAAAATAAAAGCATTCAAACGGATATATACAGATCCAGCGATAAATTTTCGAGTCGCGCAGCGTGCTAGTGTGCCGGGCCTAACTACCCGGCCCTACATTGATTCCTTTCTCTTCCTAGTTAGGTGCTTGAGCGGAAAAAGACCAATAATTCCAGCCTAATTACCCGCGACTCTGAAGCCGACGCAGCCAGGACACGGCACGCTACTAGATCTAACACTAATGTGAGTAAGCAGTACTACTATTGCATGCTAGATGGAATAGAAGGCGAGTCTACTTGCAAGCTCAAGCTTTAGAGAGGAATCAGAATCATATAGTCAGACGTCTCTTAAGCAGAGAAGGAGCGATAAACGCGTCTTTCTCATCGCTTTTTCTCTTGGTCCCGTATTAACAAGTGCCTGGAAGTTTTTTAAATCCTGATAGACAGCCAACATCGCCGCCAGCTGACGTTCGACAGCCAACCAGCCATCCGCCACAGGAGCGCGGTATCTACTTGTCCGGACCGACCGTCGACGAGCATTCTATTATGTGTGTACGCCAGTGTACCGTGACATGAAGATGTCGGACAATTCTCAGCGCCAATTGTCCGTTGTCAATCTTCCGGGTACAGACACTTGTCATGATTTTCTCGAGAAGCTCGCCTATTCTTTCTTTATGAAATTTTCTGTCAGAATTCATTGATTTAAAATGGAAAGGGATCTCCTGGAAGCCTTATATATTTGTGATAGTACCCGCGAACACGGTCCGAGCACCTACGAATGAGGGAGAAATCGATACGCACTCAAATGCTACCGAAATTACCTTAAATCTTTCCTACGCTAATAAAAATTCAGTCAAATACCAGTTGAATATGTGACAAAAGGGATCGCAAGCCTCTCATGCTGCTAGATTGACCATTGTGGACTGGCGGTGCCAACGGCCGCCCTTGTGTGGTTCTCAGTGGGATCGGCATTTTCAACGGCACAAGTTGATGGCGGCAATGCCGAAGAATTAGAAACCCCTATCAAATTCAAAAAAATCTTAGTGCTACAGTCTTCTGCTGGATAAATAAATAACGTACCTGGTAGTTGACCAACGCGGCCGGCATTGTAACTAACGAGGCCGTAGATGGAATAAGCTGCCTTTACGGCTTTCGTTGAGCAACAGTCATCTGCGGCAATGCCTGTGTAATATCTATATCTCGTGCTGGGTATAATTTGAATGTCAGTTCGGACTTATTTTGAAGGTTGCCTAAGTTTCTTTTTACCATATGTAGATCTTAAACCTTGAAAAGATTCTCTTCAGACCGAGAAAGAAAGGCAAGTCCACAAGCGTTAAAGCTGTCCCATACATCTGGCGTATCCCTCCTGAATCAGCCTCGATGGTACGGTGTCAAACCCGTACAGTTCAGGCATAGCAGCAGGGTTTATTTATGCGTTTACGGTACATCTCTTTCCATGAAACACGCGTCCGCAGCGAGGTGGCGATGTCGGTCCAATTATAAATCACGGGGATTATTGCTATCCTACTAGTAGCTTCTACTGGAGCATGCCGCTGGCCTCGCCGCCCTTGAATGTGAACACGGTGAATAAGAAGAACGACTGGATAGGTAGTTGATCACAGGGTTCTAATTTCAAGTTCCAAGCGTAGTCTATATGATGTCTAAAAGTATGATGCTTCATGTTGAGCGCCCGTACTGCGGATTGTTTAATCTTCCCAGGTGATCCATGACATCTTCATAGAAAATTTAGTTGCTGGTCTCCTCTTTCTATTTCTGCGACATGAACAGAAGGACTTCCAGTGCAAATGATAGTGGCGCACAGCACATTGCTTGGAGCTGCTTAACAGGCCTCTACAGCGTGTGTTTTCGTAAACCCATCATAACGATATTCACTTCAAAGACACTTCCTTTTATCATAATTCGACACTCCGGCTTCAGCTGGACGTGTTTGGGTCATTACAGCTTCCATAACAGGCACTGGGCACGGATTTATTGCTATCATCGGGTCGTAGATGAGCCCGAGAGCTTACGATGGCTCCATCTGTGGGCTGTCATCAAAAATACCTCCATCTCAGTCATGCGCACAATGGCTATGGCCACACATATCCACCGCTCGTACCCTGCGTGGATCAGCTGGAAAAATGTCCTTGATATCTGGGTACGTAGTGAGATAGGTCACCTGCTCGACTGTACCTTCACCTCCAGCCTCGAGGATGAATATCAGAACTAAGGAACGGCTCGCGGTGTTCAGCCAGCTAAAAGGAACAATCACTAAATTCAACCAACATACTCTTGGGGATGATAAGGTTGAACTCGTACTAAATAAGGCTCTCGAGATCCGGATGCATATCATCATCAGTCACCAGTGATACTAATAGTCATATGCAGATTTGGACATGACACCTTATTGAGTTGTTATCTAAATCACCGAGTTAATCGACTCGGATACAGTCCAGGCTTTGGTCGGACGACCCAATGTATGAAATATATATAGATACTGGGGTACGAAGCCTCAGACCGTTGATTCTATATAATCTCGTAGGTTATCAATGTCCAGGGGAGGGTGCAGTGTATAGCCTATAGAATCTGGTTTACATTGCTGTGGGACTCGGACTGGAGTGAATGATGAGAGTCACGCCTCAAGATAATAGATTCTAGCCTTAACATAGTCTCTTGAGTACTTAACTTGGGACTCTTCCATCACGACCAGGCTACGTCAGCTCTCAGATATCAAGTGCAACAGAGCGCGTGATAATGACACACAGTTGCTCGCTGGGTCTGGTACTGGGTAAAGCTCCGGCCTGAACCATTCTTCCACTTCATGCCCGACTTCCTTCGCAAGCCTCTCAACTTCTGTCCATACACCGAGATTTCTGCGTAATATGAAGAGTGAGCTGGAAAGAAGGCTGAAGCATTGCCAGGCATCAATGAACAGGAGAAACGATCAACCAACCTCGACCACCCGGTAAATGCATGATCTGACTCATGAGCCTACGCAGTCGGCGCCCCTGCCCCATTTGCTTCATTCATTCCCTGAGATAATACAATGCGGTGGACACTGTCGTATCCTGGCTCTGAGCTGCATGCTGAAAATCAATGGTATAGAAACGATGCATCTCGATATAGCGGACCAAAAATGGAGCGATAAGGCCAACGTTCGTGTAAGCGGTAGAATCCTGCCATTCACGACGTCGTTCTTCAATTTAACGCACCGGGTAGGGCCTTCTGTATACCATCATGAAACAATTAATCGCGCGATATTCGGGCAGATCTATCTGCTTGGACTTTGTTAACTTTTGTATTGATGGCCGATGCCACTACCACTAGTGCTACCCCTTCCCGCCGTTGATCCACAGTTGACTGCAAATATAATCGCGAATCCTCGCCACAAAACACCTTCAAACGGGCTAAAAGCATGCCATGGACACTGCTTTTAGGAGGCGGCATTAGTGGTTTATGGAGTGATTGGAGTCCCAATAAACTCCTTGACAGCAAAGTATAAATGATCTTCGTGTTTTAGGCCCTCATCTCACACGAGAATAATAAGGACAGAACATTGATACGCGATAAGAATCCTGGGATCGTTGGGAAACCTGCTATCCCATTTTCGAAGCTGCCTTTTGGGATGTCTGTTCAAATTAAAATGGAACGCCCACGTTCTATTTCACTACGTTGCGCTACAGCTTACCACCGAGTAATTATACACGTTAGTTAAGACTGCAATTTACTGTTCTATGTACAAGTAATTCTATCACCGTGAGCGCCGAAAGTCCACTCTTGACCGCCATTGTTTGTGGACGGACGGACGGCGATACAGAGGTCCTGGCTGGTCCTCATCCTGCACTGGGAAGTCTTGACGATATTATACGTGCCTAGTGGCGCGACTGCCCAACAACAGCCGCTCGGCATTGGGATTAAACATAACGAAAGTGCACTCAAATGGGCGACGTGGGATGGTAATTAATATGCCATCTCTTCTCTGCTCTTGGACTCATGTTAGTGCCGGAGTTTGGGTAGATGCAGACGTCGTTCAAAATTTATAAGTGGTGAGTACGCGAAGTGGCAGGATGCCAGGAATATCTCGCGAATGCCGATATATCTGCGGTTGAGCTAAATTTGCGATGTATATTGTTTCCATAAGCCAGTTCTATGGCCATCGTGAATTATTGAACATTCAAAGTTAAGCCCCTGTTCCGAGGATGTGACCTGATATAATCAACTTATTTGGTAACCATGGACGATAGTGATATATATATTCCGAGGTCTGGACGTACTGGATGCAGTCTGGATGTATGCTCAATTAAATATGTCGACTAACTAACGAAACCGAGCCACTAAAGCCATGTCCTCACGCTGTTAGACAGCGTGTTGTTCGGTTATGAATTCATTAATGTTAGGGTTCATATGCATAAGATTGGAGGAAGTTCTTTAATTTCAAAAACGGTGCCATGGAATGGTAAAATTCATGTATTCAAATCCATAAAATTATCCCAGGAATATGGTACTAATTGTATCTTCCATACGGGCCACCCCTGGTACTGAAATTTCCAGTGTGATCTTAGGTGAAAGAAATTGTTCTCCCTCGCAATATAAGTCAAGCTTCCCGCTGTAGCGATTCAGCAAGCAGCCCAAATATCTTCCCACGAGGTGAACTTTCGTAGGGACCCATCAATTTCGGTTTCTCGTTTTGTAGGCATTAGCGCGCACGGACCATGTACGCAGGTATATATTCGGAGCTCAAATTTCAAATTCTATTTCCTTACAGTCACCTCGTGAGTCCATTTTATCGCAATGCTTCACATCGAGGGAGCGTTTGTATTTTGGCAGAACGAGAAGATAGGCCTGCGGGGCACCAGTTCTGGGCATGCCGTTCATCGTTTATTCTCACTGATAGAGTGGCTAATCAGAATTGGGTACATTTCAATATCGTTTCCTGTAGTCTTCGAACTAAATGATCAGTTATCTTTTCCTGTCTGCTTTCTTATTTTATCACCCGAGAATTATAACTGCTATCTTTACCATAAGTTTCAACGAGATTCCGAGGCGATATGTTATGTCTATTTTGATGCCGTTGCCAGCCGTTGTTCCCGTAAATCTGTAAGTTATGGTAGATCCTTGCTCACCTTAGTCATCCAATCAAGCGCTCAGTCGCTGATATCGATGGATAACGAACGGAGATATGATCCACTGCCTGTATAGTCGTGTAAGGATGTCAATCAGTGTAAGCGTTCAAGGAGGTTCTAGGGCGTCGCCTTTATCCAAGATCCAGTGTACCCAATCTCATACAATGTTCGCATGTTAAGATAGAAATGTGAAGGACGTCGGCTATACTTTCTGATATTTCCGGAATGTGGTCACGGCCACACTGATGTGCCTGGCTTAATACAGACGTCATCTGGCTTGTGCCTTCCCTTTCTGAAAGGCCTGGGAGGATGTGCCGAGGGTGCACGCAGTTTGGTCCTGGAATACGAGATACCAGGGTTTCAGAGTAAGTTATACAGATCGTCTGTCGTAGTGGCTCTGGAGCAATTGGGCTTTTAGAGGCATCGAATTTGTAGTGAATGTCAGATTCCACTCTGCGAACAGGATCATTTGATCAAGCATCTACGACGCCGTAAAAGGTTGAATAGTTATAGTACTGTTTATACGGAGATAGCCAGTTTGATGGACATATTTAGTTCTGTATGTGAGTATGTGCGGCGAGGAGAAGGCGAGGAGGGATCGCCGATGAGTTATCACGGCCATAAAGTATTTAATTGTCCGTTTACTACAACCCCGAACCTCGAGGCAGCCCTCATCTATGAGGTGACTGAACTCGTGGACAAGGCGTGGTCAACTATCATTAAGAGCCTTCCATTTATTTCGGAGCTGTGACGTCTGTTAGTCCAAAATAAGATCATCTTCAACTCGGTTGCTGGTTTTTCGATGGTATAGCTGAGATTTATGCCAGTCCAACAAGAGTAAAGTATTAGAAGAAGAATCTAACTCTTACCATAACTCGGAACGCAGATGCCGAGCACTACAAGACCTCATTCGTAAAACGTCAAATTCTGTGCACTTGACATCCTTAACAACGGGTCAAAGTCCGGAATGAGGTTGAATTTACCCTCTCGCGCCACTAGAAACGAGGACATTTATTTTTTATACTCATAGTCAACGCCAGCCTACGCCAGCATGCCGTGAATACGTTGCATGCTTCACCGCTTCGAGGTACAATCTTCGTCTTAGTGGGACAATAATTTCACATCGTGTAATAAACTTGTCCGGATCTCCGCATAGCTTGCATAAATTTTATAGGGCACTTGATGTAAAGACAGAGTGAGGACACAACATCGTTTCGACATCCCCGTTGTATATAGATAAATAACTTCTGTCTCCCCTGTCCTCGAAGTTTGGCAAATAATACTGGATGAATGCGGAATACCGGACATAACACGGAACATCCGGTTACGGCACGACGTCCAAAAACAGATTTCAACGTTATTTTGACAACAGTTCGGTGCTGGTTGGTAGTGATTCTTTTCATGCTGCCTGTTCCCATGATGCACACTGGCTCTCAAATATGTTTAAAACCAAGAAGCTGAAGCCCGATAAAGATGGGAATATGGCGCAAGTGCGAGCCTAAAATAGCTCGCCTCCAAATGTCATATGTCGGGTGAAACTCTGCCTTTTGATTGAAATGTATCGGTAATCGCCAAGCGCAGAATTAGTCCGTAATTCGCTGTATCACCGGGATTCTTGTTACGGTTACTGCAAATGGATCACGTTCAAAAACGATCCTGGCATGCCGGAATTTCTACATAGCGCGACCAGTGAAACTAAACCTTCTTGGTCTTCGTTTCGTACCTTTTCGGAAAGGGTAGGCACGAGATGTCTCAACCCGCCAACTAATTCAACTCCATAAGAGTCGCTCAACATCCTTCCAGGACTCGGTTAGTCTCATGCCCACTCCCAGCCTAATCCTTCGCTTTCACTGCCTGCACTTGGGTCAACGTTGACCTCCGTCTCCTCGACACGGTATGGATAACTCCAGGACCCCTCCTGGTAGTCACAAACGGCGCCGTGGTTCGCCTTCAGGGGAGCTGTCAATGGGCTCGCAAGGCCAGCAGGGCCAGACGTCTCTTCCGTCAATACGACAGCTCCATCCCTACCTCCCACCCTCCTCCCAGCACATGTCCACCGACCCGTCGGCTTACGCGTACCCTCCCTCTCATTTCCATGCCCACCTGAGCCAGCTCGACTCCGGAGCATCCCATAGCATGGGTTCCGCTGCCCCGCGAGACACACTGTATAGCGTTGGTGACTCGGACGTCGATGATTTGGATCAGCGCGGTCCGCCCAAGAAGAAGCGGCGAAGACAGGCCTTGAGTTGCACCGGTGATTACATTCAGCCCTTCGTAATACGTGTCGCTCCATTAATGCTCACTATTGGCTCTATTCACGGTTCTCTTATCGATTTCGCCTGACCTTTTTTGTTCCATCACATTCCCCGTCCGTCCTTGAACCTCAACCCCATCATCATCCATCACCTGTCATCCTTTGCCCTTGTGATGATATACATCACGCGGTCTGGTTCAATGACATTAGAATGCAAAAGGCGCAAAATCAAATGCGATAGGTAGGCTGACAGATTGCGGCGCGTACCCCCTATGGCTGACAGGCTTTCTGTTAATCAATAGGACACAACCGTGCGCGCCATGTACGCGCCGAGGAGAAGAGGCAGGTTGTCAGTGGCATATCGTCGAACCAGTGTAAGCTTTTTAGTATGCCTCCTAACGATCCGTTTACCTTAGAAGCTCATCTATTAGGGAGAAATATGCGACCAAAGCTGAGTTTGACGAGCTGAAAGCGCGATTCGAGCAGCTGGCGGCTCTCGTGCAGAGATTTATTCCGGCTGCGGCTGCGCCCACGCCCAGTCAGCCATATTACCAAATGGGCGTCCAGCCGGCCATGCCAGGGGTAGCAGGAGAGGCAGTGCAGGCGTACACACCTGGGACGTCAAATCCAATGGGTTACCCGACGTTGATGCCCCCACCGCAACCTCCGCAACAACAGCAGCCATACTCTCAACATATGGAGACTACACCCCTTGCTTCAAGCCGTTACATGAAGCCTGAAGGAGCTCAGTCGCCGACGCGCCACCAACAGCATCAATCCGTAAACGTCCCAACCACATCTGCTGGCTCGATGTCTTCTGGGCTGCACAATAACCCATCATCTCTCCCCCGCCACCGCGCAGAAACGTCACCATCATCAACAGCTGCGACCCTGAAGAGTTCCCCGCTCTCGCTCTCTGTCATCACATCTCCGTTCAACCGCCCCGAGCCGACATCATCTACATCATCTTCCCAACATACAGCCGCCGAGACCCAGCCAAAAAACTACCACGCGCAGACGCTCATTCTGGGCGAGCGTCTGCGCCCCGGATCAGAAGACCCAACGAATTTTTTCGGCAGGACTCGACTTCAAACATCGGTGGAGGTGCGTCGTCAACGATCGGTGATCATTCGTCTTCTAGCGCGGAGATGTTCCTCGATAGCTCCGCAGCTGCGCCGTCGGCGGGGACAGTCTCCCCATCAGCGTACAATCCCCAATCGAGTATTATGGTGCGCCGAACCTCTGTTAATGAACCGCTTGCGCGTCCGCTGGTTTTGCCTGCAAGAGAAGACGAGAAAACTCGCAAGAGCATATACCAATCCGGTAGCCGCGACCGATGACGAACTTCGCTGATTTCCTCGGCGGCGGGTGATCCTCGACACCCAAGGCCACTAACGCAAGTCGCTCGGTACAGACTCAGAGCCATATCCACCGACCGACGCATCAGATGGTCCAAGGCTCATGTGGTACAAATGTACCCGGAACGCAAATGGATCGTGCAACCTGATCTCTCTCCAGCGCCATATTCCCTCCATCATCATTACAGTTATCAACGTTATGTTCTCAATATCACATCCTATTCAGTTTCACTATATCCGTCGCTCCTATTCGTTCTGCCGTCGCCGTTTGCCACTTATCGCATTTATAACCTTGGAATCTGCCGATATTTCACCACCTCGTTGATATGTACGTTGAATCAGTCTATCTACATCACTTATTCTTCTTTCCGTACTAAATGCAATGTACCCATTTACAGCTAAACCCCCACTAGCCGCTCATTAGCCTGCTGATCAGTTTCATTAATCGGAACGCACTTCGAAACTTAGTCCAACCCATTACACTATAATACACCTCACCTTGTCACTCCTTGCAGCTAATCATTCCCGGAAATCGTATTCATGGACTTTCTTTTATTTTAGGGTAGCAAGGCATTTGTACACATTTCGCTTCCACAACCTCTATTCTCTTTGTCCTCGTGATCGCGTGGACACTCTGACGGTCGCGCTCGACACCTGCTGCATCAATCATCTTACTCTCTCGTACCAATTTTAAAGTTCAAATAATATTTAAGAATCTATCTACTCAGTTTTGGCCCACAAATCATTATCACTTTATTAACTAATCCCACACCATCTTACCTCTGGAGTCGATGGACGCTGTCATGCCTCCACTCGGCGCTTTACCTTTGGCTTGCGCCCGAGTTGTTCAACTATCCTTGCTCTCTCCCTTTCGCGTTCGTATTCTGCTAGTCGGGCTAACCTAGCGGCGTCATCTTCATCTTTTGAGCTTTTTTGTTGGCGTTCCTCACCGCATTCTGCTTTTGACGTTTAGTAAGTGTCTCGGGGGCCTTTTGAGCATGCGATTGCGATGTGGTCGAAGGTAAGGTCCGTTCTATTTACGAAAAGGAACGTGGAAAGGGTGAGCCCACCGATAACGAAACAGAAATAGAGAAAGAGAGACTCACTGGAGCGTTTGCTTGATACCACACCCCATCCCTCTTCTTCCCCATCCGCGTCGTTCTCTCCACCATCTGTGCCCACACGAACGTCTTCGTAGTCTCCCCACGAGAAGCCAGTGGCCGGTTTCTCATTTGGCAACGGTTGAACGCGCATGACCCGTGACAATGTTGGGAAGTCCGACGTCTCGAGCATACTACAATGGACAAGAGAATAGTGGAAGGTCAGCAGGACAAACCATTACTACCAAGAATAAATAAACGCAACTCGTCGACACCTGTCTTCCTAGGTTTCGGGAGTAATTTCTCAGCCAATGTTCTTCGGTTTTCGCCAGAGCCTCGGGTAGACATGTTCGAATTTAAGAGGAAAGTTTCGTCTTCGGTGCTGCTGCTCGGCCTTCGTTCTGCGACTGGCGAAGAATTCCCGGTGACAGAAGGCGTTATCCCCGCATCACTTGTTGTGGGATCAGCTTCTGCGGAGAGTTGGCTACTATCAGCGTCGGTAGCCGTGGGCCCGCGCCGGGGCGATCCAACACGCGTCCAGGACCCATCTGTCTCAATTGACGCAGTCGACTGCTGAGACGGACGGGTGAGCTGGGAAGATGACGATGCAGGGGGCGACTGCTTCTTGGTCTGCTGAGACTGGGACTGTCTTTTGGCATTTTTGGGTGGTGTCGCCTTGGCTGAAGTTTCAGAAAGATAGTCGACCGAAGACGATATTGCTTGAGCATTCTTCGGGTCCATTCCAGCATCCGTTGCCTTTCCTTTGGCCTTCTTCTTAGATTTCTTGGACTTCGACTTGGATGGGGATTCAGACTGTTCTTTTCCTGAAGCATCCGCCGGTGCTACGTCGAATTGGCCTGGTATAACCTCTGAGGAAGTGACGACGCGTTGTGGTTGAGGTGATGGAATTTGGGACTCAGACTTGCTGGCAGAAAGTGTCTCCGAAATATCGCCAGCAGCAGAAACGCCAGCTTTCGGCTGCTTCTTCTTCCTTCCTTTCTTTGACGCTGTTCCTTGGCCTTCTGCAGAGCTGACAGTGGGCATAGCCCCAGAACTCGCGCCCATTTGGGTATATCCAATACCAATAGCACCAGCCACGACCAAAGCGGTGAGCGCCGCCTCCGAGGAAATATAGCTTTGTGTACCTCCCATGTTCGAATGCAATAAAATAAAAAGAATGTGAAGAAAGAGCTTTTGGTGGGAATGTATACGGAACAAGAGACTGCGTACAGCGGACAGACGACGTGGAGTAGAGCTCGACAAATTCGGCCGAGAGCACGTGCCAAACGACGAAACCGTGGGATGCACATAGACCAAAATAACGCGTATTTTTAGATTGGGGTCGCGTCCTTCGCGCGTTCTATCTCGAAAGCATGGTTCTATAGTGTCCTATCGAAGTCAACTCGAATAAATCTTCCGGTTTTGTCTAGGAAGCATTTCACATATATCATACGCACGAAACCTTTTTTATCTATCGTTCTAGCGGCAGGCAAACTTGAATCGGACATTTGTAATATGATGCGACGCTTCAATCGGAAATGATCGCATGATTAAGTTGCGTTAATTCCAATCTGCCACTACTGTAGATCGCGGGGAAATTCATTCTGTTAAAACTTGTTAAATCCGTACGCATGATCACATGCATTTTGAACGAACAGTACTTGCTACTGACGGCGTCGATGCCAGCTTCTATTTTTGCGCGTGACAATCCACAGACCATGGATATCCCACGAAGGAACATATATGTTATATGAGAATGTATTCTGCATTGAAAAGCTTTCCGCGGATTCGAAGATAAATTCAGACACAGCTCGTGAAGTCGTAATGACGTTAGCCGATAAAGTTGTTCGAATACTTCCGTTCAATATCAAACTGGTGAGCGGCCACATGCATACTAGATATCTAATCTCGTCAGGTGCTTGAGAGTGTACGGCTACTGTTACACTCATCTTCGTTTGGAGCTCCTACTATTCCAATTCAGACTTCTCCGAGGGCAAATGATATCGAGAGCGAGAAACTCTCAAGGTTCCAGTTCGAAGGCCTGCGAAGAGCGAGGAACAACTGTTTATCATTTTATTTATGCAGCTGACCAGATTCTAGAACATGATTGATGTGTAGTCCCTCATACTTTCATCATACTTCCTGTCATGCGGATATAAGCATCAATCGTAGTCGCGGTAATACCTGTCTAGAGATTTGTGCCAGTATGGCAGGGCTGTTGAGGAAGCGAGAACGAGCGCACAAGTCCTGCCAAATCTGTACCCGGACGGGAATGCCACAGGCTGTCAGTGTTGTCAAACATTTCACACATATTATCATCCCGAATCACTGTCTGAAGGCATCAGTCAATGTCTGCGATCCGCCCTAGTTTTCCATGAGCGCGGGTGTATACTGTCAAGACTCGTGATTAACTCATCAACAAGCTGATGTGGATAAAATGCTAAAGAATGGGAGATAGGTACTCACAATCAAGAGCCGAGACGTACAGGAGGACAATTAAGACGAGTCCCTCACTTTCAGTTTTCATTGTCCTGGATCTGGAAGAGCAATGAAAGAAAAGTGAAGAAACGGCTGGACTGAAGAAATACTCCCGTTTACTGGGGAAAGTGCCGCTGAATGACCTGGCAAGTCGATGCGCTTGAGGAACACTTTCCAGAACATGCACGTGAAAAGAGAATGCCATCAGAGGGTCTAGAAAAAGCGCAGCGACGAAGGTAGTAGAATTGAACGATAGATATCCTCGGCGGGATATCCATGGAACTAAGAGGTTGTTTAGTGTGGTAGTGTAGCATCAAAGGCAAAGGCTGATGGAATGAAAGGATACAGAGACTCAGAGGTAGTACTATGTCAACTGTATCTCCAAATTTCTGACACGGAGAATGTCATCCGATAAGAACAGTCGTATGTCAGGTGTATTATCGAGAGAAAAGCTGTGATGCATATCAACCCACAAAGAGACCGCGAATGCATCGGATGGTCAGTGCACGATCGAGGAATATATAATTGACAAGCTCGCGAGCCATCAAAGGTCTTCGATATGGCACCGTATATAGAGCCTACCCCAGATCGTCCATATGTGAGTATTTTCTCCATATAGCTATAATTGATATCCATAACTTTTGCGTGTTTCACATCTACGATGCCGGTCGTCTGACTACAAACCCATCAGCAATAGTACTGTCCACTTATGGGCTAGGAGGTCATACATAGATGCCTATTCGGCTCAGAGATTACCGGAGAGAATATTCGGCCCTTAGTGACTTCCATGTGCAATATCACCCTCGATTCTGAGTAACATCCAAACTTCATGTGAGGCCAGTGAATACAATGTCCAAAAATAGCACAGTTGAGTGGCCTCATCTAAAGGTTGGAAAGCAACAGTCGTCGTCAGTCCCGCAGTCCTGACTGGACTTAGAAGCTTATCTGTGCAGGTATATAGAGCACCCAATATAAACATGATTCACAATCTGGGATTATTTGTCACAGCACTGCGCAGCTGCCTAAGGCTCGAGAACACTCGCTGATATTACTCTGTAGCTCCCGGCGTCTATATAAAATTACTTTGTAAGTACCAATTGCCTTCCCCAAGCGGTAAACGGCAAGCAGTTACACGTTGATAATGATATCGGCCAAGTGCTTACTATGTTATAACTGCTATTGCAGATCAAAAGAAGACATTTTAGTGGCTAGTTTTCGAGGTTAACCATGGCCAAGTGTGATGAAACTTGAGCAGCATTCAAAGCGTTTCAAAACCGTGCAGAACGGTTTTCGCAGATCAAAACACTTAACGAGCAAAGATGGAAGAGATGGATACTATTCGCTGCCGTAAATTGAGCAATAGATGCGCTTTCGAGTACATTAGCTCTCATCTTTGAGCTGTGTAAGGTTTTATACGACAGTGTGTCTCGTATTGGAATCTTCGCCATAGAGTGTGTGCACGGTCGGGTAGTCTATACCAAGGTTCAAACACCTGTATGTGCAGAAAACGATTACAAAGAGTTCCAGTAACTAGTCTATCCCTCAAGCGGGGAATTCTACGATCGTTATAGATTCCCATTTCATCTTAACAATGAGGTGGATCTGCCTACTTCTTAATGTAAATGCCCTGAGATACCAGTATCCCAAAGTGACTAAGTGAACACTCGACGAGTCAGCCAATTGCTATGGATCTACATCGGCTCCTTATTGTATCATGTAATTGGAAGTACGTAGAGTGCAAGGTAAAGACAACTGGATATGGTGTCCATAACTTGGTACTGCGCGTAGAAACCTAGCATGGCCATTAGCTTTCAGATATGCAATGGGACACATAAGAGAGCAGCCAGTAAGCCAACAAATTCAATAAACCTCTCACTTCATTCCCAGTATATTCCGGTGAAACGTGGTTCATCAAACGGAACTCGGGCAGCAAGGCAAACAAAATGGAGCAGCGGCTGATCCTTTCAGTCATGACCATCGTTTGTACGTACCTGTACGTACCTATATACGCGCTTGGGGGATATACTGGAGGGGAACGAAGGTCGGCTTGCGGCGAAAGTGGACTGGTAAAATCCTAGTGGTTGGCCAAGATGTGCCTGTACGTAGATAGGCGATGTATGTCATTCAGTGTTCGTCAAGTATCTCAATTGCATGGATTTAAATCTATCAACCGCGGCCAAAGGAGGACTGCTAGCCAGTGTTTAGTGGAACTGAACTCTCCGTGCTGTGGTGTGGAGATTTATTACAAGGTTATTTTTAAAAAAGGAATAGAAAAGGGTCGGTAGTTCGAAGAATATGATACTAGTCCACTAAATCATAAATGTGAGGGTTGAAACATACCTAGTGATCATTGGGCACCTCGGTGCTCATTGTTCAGGATCGATCAGTCTTAGCCAAGTGCAACAGAGCCTTAGACGCACTTCGACTAATAGATTGGAGTGAACACGAGGAGGTCACCCTAACATTTCAGCAAATCGCCTGTTGGCAAATGACTACTGTGCTTGAAACACTCGTATCAATAGCTGTACGGTAACGTTAACTTAGAAGTCAGATGCTACATGATATGAGAAGGACGATGGGGCGTACCTTGAGGTCTGAGGTCCTTAAAAGCTCAGGACTTTCGACGCAAACTCATCAAATCCTCCCCAGTATTCCCAGTAAACTTCCAACTTTAAACTTCACCACCTGTCAAGATGAAGATCACTTCCCTTCTTTCCTATTTCTCCTTCTTCACTGGTCTTGCACTTATGGTCCAGGCGCGCGTTGTATGTGCTATTGATCTCCATCACCTGCTCATAGAAGAACGTTAACGATCGACCATTGATAGGACTATGACCAGAATGAAGCCCGTGACTACATCGACGAGCTTACTGCCCGCGACCTCATCTTGGACTTCCACGCCCGTTCCGAGTTCCTCGCTGAGCTCGAGACACGTGAGCTCATTGAGGAGCTGGAGAGCAGACTCGAACGGCGTGCCAAAGGGAACCTCAAGCCCATCAAGGTTACTCACAAAAAGGGTCTTGGGGGAAATTTGATCTCGAAGACTAAATACAAGTGCCCTTACTGCAGTGCGGAATACGACACTGTGCAAGAAGTATGCTTATTTGCCGCTCTGTCTATCCAGAATTTTTTTTCTAACGACGTTGCTCGTTGCTCTAGGCCACCGACTGCAGCAAATTCTGCAAAGCAAAATAGGTCGTCACCTGAGATAGTATTATTAATTCCCGCCGCTCCTTATATTTATGTTATCCTATTTGTTATATATCAACCCCTCTGCAGTGATTCGTCCGTGTTGTTCCAATCGATAAGCTCCGTCGTAAAATACTTCGTTCCATAGAGTGTTGACAAGGTCTTCTTGGAACATTTTTCTACCCGCTCTAACACTTTTTGGACGCAGTTCAGGTTTTCGACCCGTTCACACTTTCCTGTACTTTCCAGAGACATGTAACGAATTCCTTATTCAAGAAGATGTTTTCGACTGGTGCTGCATAAACGTCAATACAGTACGCACTATTTGTTCCGATTTCGGCACGCACTCTATGACATATATGATTTATCGCATCGCTTCTTTTTCTTACTGGTCTTCCTGCAATGAGAACCGGTAAAATGGCCGGTTGGGGCTTTCAACGCGTTATCGGCAATATTTTATATCAGTATTCGAGTATATATATTCGTCACGAGTCATAAGTATTGAGAGGTACTTGACTAAATCTCTAGAAGGTATAAGTCTTAACGTCGTCGTGCTTTACGTACTCCGTTCGTCCAGGGCATAAAGTTAATTGAGAGTTCCATTTATGTAGCTTGTTCGACGAAGGTTTTCATGTTGTCGTCGTTATTAAGTGCATAATCGGACATTTCGCTTGGAAATAAAGCGTGAGAGAAGTGTAGGATTCAGGAAGTACGCTGAGCACTCAGCGCTCAATCTTTGCACTTCGAACAGATGACAAGATTGAGGCAAATTTGGGCAAATCATGATGCAATTATTTCGAACTCAGGCCGGTGACTGTGACTCCTTGTCGCCGTCACATTGTGCGCGTGACCTAATGTGGCCCGACGCGGCCCCATCGCGGCCCCTGTCGAACCTCAACAATGCCTGCTAAGTATTTTTTAGGTTACAAAAAAGGGCGACAGAGTACAAGATGCGTGTTCATAAACTGGTTTTATATTTTTAAGATAAAGCTTTATTGGGATTGACCAGCATTTACCCAACCTAAGTATCGACTGTTAGCGATTGTCGATTTTCATAGTTTATGATTATGCGTCTTGTCACAAGCCTTGGCCTAACAAATTGGTTACTACGTTATTCCAGAATAACATGAATAGGTCGACGATTTGTTGCGTACGGTGTCAGCACTGGCGTACAATTTACTGCAATAAGGGCAATTGTGCTTCTTCGACAATATTCCAAGCTTGACTGGATTCCATCTTTGGAGACCATCTTCTAATTCTTTCGCAAGTTCTTTGGTGCTAATTTGGGATATCTGTTACAGCTATCTGCAAAACCCTAGGCCGCTTTCAAATTTCTCATGTGTGCGCCTTTGTTTGTACCAAACAACTATTTTTGGTTGCCCGAGCTCCATGACATTGCTGTGGAGCCATGATATCAACCCGGTTATGGTCAGCTTCGCTCGTTTGTCGACTATCTATACTATCATCTATTCAATGTCTACTGCTACTTGACACAGTGTAAGCCTCATACTATGGGAAACTATTGCTATATCCCAGAAGAACAGAAGAGACTCGTTCTTACTATGTCCCTTCGCGGTATGAAGCCAGAAGAGTGGGGAGAGGAGTAATGTGGGGCGTAGAGGAACAAGCAAACGACGCTTGCGTCATCCGTGCTACGGATTACCAAAGAGGTTGTTTGAGCCAAACAAAGGCGCACACACGAAAAAATTGAAAGCGGCCTAGGGTTTTGCAGATAGCTGTAAGCACAACGATATTCCACGATATAGTCACGACTACTGAGCTCTTTGATGTAGTCATCGATGTCGTGCTCATTGTAGTCCTATTTATATCGAGTGCAGTCAGAACATTAGCATATCATGTCCTGAGGGAAGTGGTTTGTACGTACGACATGAGTTTGGACTTTGGACCAAGAGTACCGGCCCCAGCAGAAAAGAGAAAAATGATAGACGTGAAGATAGACGCATGGATGCAAAGGCTTTTTACAGATGTAGCAGCAGTTGAACATCATACAAGTGCAGTAGCTATCCGTGTACCTTGATACATGACAAAAATGCGATAGTTTCTCTTGGATTGATCCACTTGCACGTTCCGTTCAATTTTGATCCATTTTGATCCATTTTGATCTGTGGGCGTTCCAACCATCTCGTCAGGCGTCAGGAGGTGCGTAATATGATGAGATCGCGACCGAGGCGCCCATTAAAGCGCCATGTGTATTAGCGCCACACATGACGCCTCTGTTGCATACCTCACCCCGCACAGTCTCCGGTATATCACTCACAATTTCATTTGAACTATTAGAGCCAATCGAATCAACCCAGTTAGCAGCATAGTGGCTCTACAGCTCTGGTTCACAGCTCTGCAATGAGCTTGTGGTTGATATTATCGACATTGGACAAGCATAATAGTCATTGTACCCGGCGGTAGCATTGACAATTGTCGATCTGGAATATGGAACAAACTTTGTTTTCACCTTACGCTCGGATACAACTCGGATACATTCAGTCTTGAATAAGCCAATGGATATCAGTATTTGTGAATCAGAAACAAATGCCCAAGAGGAAATGCAACATAATATTTCCGAGGCATCGACCTGACAATCGATTCTTCAATAATCCTGTTTAATACTGTCAAGAAATTTATTTTTACAAGTGAGACACGGGGAGCAAACGACATAGAAATAGTTGGGAACGAAATTAAAAATTACTGAAGTCGGGTTGCTCTGTGCGTGACCTCACATCTATAAGGCGGAGATCCTATTAAGCTTTTCGGTTTTCCCTTCTACCTTCACTACTCACCACAAGTTACACACAGTGTTGATCAGGTCGCATTTTTCTTCATGAATTTAGGGTACTAACAAGCTACTGCGTTGGCAATCACGATAAGGCCAATATGACCTCGATTTTGGCGCAGTGGACAAAGCCAACGACACCAGCGAGTTTACTGTGCTCGAGCCTAGATGTCCTTGGGAATCTTCCCTCTGTACAATATCTGCTCTAAAGGCCCTCCTTCCGTCTGCATTCGCAACACTCCTTGTGGAATTTTATTTTTATTCCGAGCTGGATGAACAGCCAGTGCGAATACACCGTCATGGGGGCTAACAATTGCATAAAGGCTCTCAAGTCATTCTGCATAACTGCTCAGGCTAGCTAGACATGACGCCATAAAGTCGGTCTGCAGTACGCCGAGAATCGTGCGAGACCCAGATATATAATTTGTGCGGGTATGGGAAGTGTGATACTGCCCGATCCCCGTGTCATCGGCCCACCTCCCCTTGTTCAACATATATCCATTGCAATACGAGCAAGTTCTCTGTTGTCAACGATGAGCACCGAACCAGCGATTATCTATGACCAACAACCGCGAAGGATGCCCGAAATTCCTTTCGAAATCCTCGACAGTATATTGGAAGAAGCCTTGATGGCGATGAATCCAGCTTCACTTTCTTCCCTAGCATTAGCGTCTCGCGGCTTCCGAATCTACGCAAACGAGGCACGATTCTCCTCTCTCACCCCTTACAAAGGACATGTTGGCCATGACTGCGATGGAACTATTCGCCGCCTCGATGCTCTCGCCAAACTTATGCGAGAAGGCCATTCCGTCCCCACAATTCCAGGTGTCGGTGAATTTGTCACCTCCTTCCAACTGAAAGTAACGGGCTATGCGACCGCACTTCAAAGGGTTCTGAATAGCAAATCCATTCCATTCATCTTCTCCAACATCTTCCGTCCAACGAGACTCTACACCCCGATGCGTAAACCCCGGAAATTAACGTTGTCGCTCCACCCATTCGAGTGGGGTTATTCTAGCGATGTGCGAAGCCATTGGACAATGTTGGACGATGATTTGCGAGGCGAATTTGCCAACCTACTGCGCTACTCTGATTTGAACGAACTCCATTTGCGTCAAATTAAAGACGTGCCGTCCTCGTTCCTTCAGGGATCGAAGATCAGGCACCTAAGCTTTCGAGGCGTATCTCTCCACTCATCCCTGGTCGGTGAACCAGAGCCGATACATCTGGAGTCGCTTGCCATAGATCATTATATTCCATTCCAGGATCTGGTGCATCTATTTTGCAACAGTTCTCTTCCCCTACCACAGTCATTCTTATATCTCACGACGGCTTCCGTACAGGTCAACTACGCTGAGGATATGGACACTTTGAACGCCATTCTGGCCAATGGGATATCTATAGAGCGCCTCGGAATCATACTGCATTACGTAGGTTCAAGTGAGTAGCATTTTCAATCTTACATGTATTGTGCTCAATATGAGATTGTAGGCAATGCTTTTACACAGTGGGGAGCGATCCAATATCAGGAGCACGGTAACATGAGGGAAATCTCCATATCTAGCAGTGTTTTTACACCCCTGGCCGTGGCGATTCATCTACTCGGCGACTCTATCCCTCAATCTCTTGAACAGATAGAAATAGCGAGAGCACACCCTTACGATCGGCATTCGCGAACGGCTGAGCAGGTTTTAAACAGCCACAATGTGATGCTGCTAGCCACACACCTCGCACAGGAGTCCTTCGACAACCTCAAAGTCCTCATAATGGCATTTGAAATGGACGTGGCTACGCGATACATTGCCGAATATGATGCTCGCGATTTTGAAAAACAATGTCGCGATTATCTTGTGACTCAGACACCGTTATCGCAGAGGAACGGCATTCTTCAGGTTCATGTAGGAATCAACGAAGAAGATTAGACCTTTTAATGGGAGGAGAGTAAGGACATACGATTCTGTATAAATAGGGATAAAGATGAACGGACACCGACCAAGCATCCTGGTTAATAAGCATCCATCAGATTAGCAGCGTATATTGGGCTAAGGAAGGGACCAGTGAAGAATATGGCTTGAAGGAATAATCATTTAAAATGAAATGCAAGTCCCAAACAAATGATGGGAGAGTAACCATTAAAGGTACTTGTGCAAACCATTCAACACAAAAAGTAACGGACACGTCATTAATCGTCAGCGACATGAATAACAGCCTTCGCTTTATTTAATCCCTTCTGTACTGCCAGCATCACATCACCAACCGACTCCAATCCGCGGTAAACGTGTTCGGCGTACTGTATTTCGCCAGAGGCCACCAGAGGAGGAAGAGTTTTGTAGAATTCTTCGGCGTATTGTTCTTCAAGATCGTCTACAATGAAGCCGCTCATGGTCACAGACTTTGTTACGACTTGATAGAGATTCTAGAGTGAACGGTTTATGGCGCACGTAGGAATGCGTGCTCGCGACAATATTGATGATAGAGTCGGCCTACCTTGATACCCGCGATATTTTCATTGTTGTACACAGTGATCATCCCGCATTCCTTTGAGGCATGTCAGTTGCGCCAGGTGGTGAATGAGAGGCATTATACTCACGATAAACCGGGCTTTGTTATTGGCGGCATTCAGAGCAGCATCGAGCGTTTCTCCACCCACATTATCCCAGTAACTTTAAAGATAATTAGTCAGTATACCGTGACCGTATATTCATACGATTGATCCTATTCACATATCGATAGGCCCCTCTTTCTCAAGAACCTCAGTCGTTTTTGTGGTCTTATAGTTGAAGGCTACATCGCCGCCGATTTTCTTCATGAATTTGACCTTTTCATCTGAGCCGGCTGACGCAATGACTTTCAGTCCATCCCTTTTCGCGAGTTGAATGACGAGCCTAGAATGATTGTATTATAAATGAGTCCAATGACACGAGCAGAAGCAGTCGCAACACACGATCCAACTGGGCCAGCGCCTGTGCTGACAAAGGCTGTCTCTCCCTATTGTATACAGCATCGGTTAATGTTGATTCTCATCGTATTATGACTGATGTGGACCTTTTTGGCACGGGAAAATTCCTTCCAGCCCACGAAGGACGTCTTGCCTGATCCACCAAATCTTAGACATAATTAATACGACATCTGACACCGAACACTCACCAGGCATTCCCAGAACGCCAATGAACGTTGACCATGGTAGTTTATTGGGATTGTGTATCTTTTGGAGACCTGTTAAATCTTTTCTGATGGTATATTGCTGATGTTCTACAATTCAAATCACCCAATGTAAGCGACGCAATGCTTGAAAGAAAAAGTGGAAAGGGAAATCGTGACTCGCCTAGAAATCCGTATAAATGAACTCCCACTTGAATTTCTGGGTTCTCGGAACGAATGACTGAGCCAACGCCAAATCCGTCCAACCTAGATGTATCGTCAAAAAGGAACAATGAGTCTATACCTGTTCTTTTCTCACGGTCTTCCGATAATGAATGGTGTAGTGAATGATTCGCTGTCGGGTAAAACCATACGTTCTCTCATATATGGATCGATGGAAAGATCGAGAGTCTTAATCAGGTATCCTCCATCTAGAGCGACATTTTCAATATCGATCGTCTCCGATGCATCGTAAACGGTGCTCTCTCCCGGGACTGGAAATCCTGCCAGGAATAAAGCATATCATGACTTGTGTTTACTAACGATAAAAGCGACTGACCTTCTGGAATTGAGTTAAAGAGAACACGACCATTCGTCACTGGGGCCATTAAAAACACAGCGAGATATCAATGTAAGATGAGAGACAAGCCTTAAGGCGGCACAGATTTGTTTGTTTTATACTGCCCCTGGGGCCTGAGCTTTATGTAGACGCCGAGGACCAGGACTTAACATATGAAGAAGTCCGTCAATAGGTTCGCGATGTCTTTTAGAAGTCATTGGATAAGCAAGCTACGCAGCCTAATGGCGCTTTGTCAGAGCTTGGCGAACTATATGTCAGCTTACTACTCACATAATCAGCGTCAAAGTTCGCCAAACAAAATCGAGGCTTCTGTTGGCGTCATTTAGTTTAAATTTCACTAATTGTCACAGAATTACCACAAGCATGGTCAATGATGAAGCGTGCGAAGAGGATATGTTTGAGAGGGGATTCGAGGTCACAATATCGAGGCAAGCGCCAAGCGGATAAAGGAATGAATTCAACAATAAAGTGTGATGGCGATACGTGGACATCAAACCAGAATGTGGTGGAGACATGGCATTACATGCGATATCGAGATTAACGTTGGTGTTGATCTTTTACACGAAATGTGGAGGTGTGAGATACTTCAAAGTTTGTTGTGTAAGCATATAAATTTGCACAAAAATATCACGGGCGTACCGGACATAAGAATCGTATAACGTAATCCAGCCAAGCACGTATCGAAATTAAGACCTAAGCTCAATCCATTACCCCTGGGCAAACGGACTTCAATATGGCACTCAAGCGCCGAGCTTCCTCAGTTTTCTGAGCATTTGTGAATTACGGCTGAAGAAAAAGATGGTTCAAGGGTTCAAGGGTGCTCGTCGTTGGAATGAAAAGCTCTGTCGGCCATGGACCTTTCCTGCTGCAGCAGTCGATAAAAATCAGCGACGAGGTACAAGCTCCCCGCCAACACAACTAATCCTGGACATTGAACCGTCTGCTCTGAGTCTGCCAGCCCATTCGAGACATCAGAAACGTGCGCATGTCTATTCGCTGCCCACTTCAACGCTTCGCGCAGCGATATGTTTCCGGTTCCGTTGCTGGCGTCTTCACTCTCCTGTGCACCATCGCAACCAGCTGCAACCCACAAGGCGCCCTCAGCGAGATTAGGTAGGATTGCTCGTATGGTGTCGCGCATTAGCTGAAGAGGTACAGGCCTAACCCACGGCATCCCCCTCAGGGGGTGTGAAGCGCAGCAAAAGCCACACTCGGGCGAAACGCAACTATTGGCTCAGAATGCGAAGAAGGAACAAAGTCGCGGACGGGTGGGTATAGAGATGAGGATAAGATTGGAGAAAGTGTTTGAATAGGCGTTTTACATGGTGAGTGAGAAAAACTTAGAATGAAGGTGATTGGGATGCAGTATTTGCCTCGTTGGGAAGCAGAAGAGGAAAGCAGTGTGCTCTTGAGGAGTGAGGAGATGTATGAACCCAGTGTTTCAGCGGAGGCTGGGTTGTGGGCCCCATCTACAAGTACGAGCAGATTGGGAGCGCGAGTTGATGTAGATGTAGACGATGGCTGGATCGGAATGGATATTCCGTGAAATGATAATCGCCCTCGCCACTTGACGTTTTCGATACCTTTCACGATTGATGTCGGTGTAATTCGAGATTTAAGACGTAAAGTTGGAACAAAACCTTCACAGTCGGAAAGGAGAGCCTCTACGACGCCTAGCGCGGTACCCAGGTTGTCAAGTTGGTGATTTCCTTGAAGAGGGAAACGAGCTTGAATCGCCGTGTCGAAGAATGATGAATGAAATTGTACGAGTTTGGCCGGAGGTCCGATGGCCGATGGATTGCCTAGTAACGACCAGCTAGATACGTCCTGCTGCAGTGCCAAAACGTGTGGTGCAGAGATCAGCGTACCGCCAACACGGTCTACGATCTCTCTGACCACATCTCCCACCTCTGGATGCGTCTGCCGACCTAGAACAAAAGGTTTTCCTTCCCTAGCTATGCCCGACTTCTCGCGCGCGATGAGGGAGACAGTATTCCCCAGAAACGCCTGATGATCCAAATCAACGGCAGTGAGTGCCGAAACAAGTATGCAAGTTGAAGGGACAATGTTTGTGGCATCCAGACGTCCTCCCATTCCCACCTCCAGTATCACGATATCCACCTTCTCCGTCTCGAAGATGTGCAAGGCGGTCATCGTTAACATCTCGAACTGAGTGAGTTTGGTTCCCTGAATGCGATCTACGCCCTCTACCTCCTGTCTGGCATATTCATATACGTTGCTGGGGACGTCAGTGTTGTCGATTGTGATGGAGTCGAGGATGGTGACAAGATGGGGGCTGTTGAATCGGCCGACCCGCAATGGGAGCGAAGAAGCCATTAGAATAGATGTCAACACAGCCGAAACGCTGCCTTTTCCGTTCGTTCCAGCAACATGGATTGTGGGGCGATGATATGGAAGGAGAGGAAGGAGTTTTTTGAGGCGATCCAATGATAAATCGATAGACATGATTCGTTTCTGAAGCACAAATAAACCAAGTCAATACATGCTCGCGACAAGAAATGTATGTTCGCTTACCTTTTTAATGGAAATCCAGCTCAAAAAATAAGGAGGATTGACTAGATCACAGTCCAATGTACTGATGTACTGTACTGAGTCCCTTCAGTGACACGTTTCTGGATTCCTGGGCGTGAAACTATCAGAATGAGGTCAATCGAAAATTGGCCCATAACTAAGTATTCTCACCAATATGACCAGCCTACACGTCAATAGTGTAGTTTACGGTCTTCGCTTCAAGTCTTTAGGTAATAAATGCGAGTATGAAAGCAGTATAAACAAAAACATCTGTCCGGTGAATGTCATCATCTGTAATGGTCTCGCAGGTTTTGAACGGACCAATTGTTGTGGCGTGTATGCCACATGCCGATTGTTGCCGACCGCTGACCCCACTAAAGCTGAGTCTTTGCTTTGCTTTGCTTTGCTCGCAACGACCTCTTTGTTCAAGTTTGCAGACTTTGTGGGTCTACCAAGGTCTAGTACCGCATACCCACTGTGGCTTGAAAATCTTCGAAGTGACACTTCATGACTTCCATGGCCGCGTATGTCTCACCGGTTCAACAGCTGGATCTTTCAGTCTTGTGGTACATTCTGACCGTAAACATGAGCATAGACAAGGAGATGTTCGATAAAGACGAACCGCGTGCTGCGGACATCTTCGTCAAAATCATCAATATATTCGAGCGGGAGGGACTTAGTACTGTTCTCTTCTTCGGTGTGGGGAAAATTTATCAATTTTAGCCGACTCGGACATGTAGAGTGGAGGAACGAGGTTCTCCGCAGAGCCGAAGGCACCTGGCTGCATCTTTACGACGATTGCATCAATGACAACGAGGGTACCGTTTGGTCAATAGTGGTCAGCATCTGAAAAAGGATTCGTTGTATTGAACTAAGCCTGGAAGGCATCGATTTTCACAGGAAGCTCTCGATGACGACCAGACCTTGTGGAGGACCTTCGGATGTCTATGTCCAAATCTACAGGTGTTCTCAGTATCGCTTCATGATGGCGATGTGACACAGAGCGTACAGTGTACGACTAGAGTGATTACTTCATTTGATATCCTGATATTTGAGGGCTACTAAGCTAGTCATGCCAATTCGACAAGCAACAACTGTTGCAGCAAAATGGCGCTATAAATACACTCTTATATTTAACTGCTCAGAATGTGTATGAAGCGACGGGCCGCCAGGTCTACAGCTACTGGACAGCAAATCTACTTCACCTTGAATTAACCACGCCAATACAGGTGCATGATGTACTGAATTCACTGCAAGATATTTCTTTTTTAAAATCGCTGGTTTTCTCGAATATGACATCAGGTGGAATGTCAACCTTTCTCCGTACCAACAATCACGCAACAATATCCCTGTCTCGTTTGCAGCACATCTCATTCGGCAACGTTATCAAAATCCCTGCATACACTACTCCCTTCAATAGCATCACTCCAGCAGAGAATTATAACGTAATCTTCAATCGCTGGTCGCATCACAATCGTATTTTCACGGAAGTACAGCTCGCTGAGCTTAGGGATGTGTTATGCATATATACATCACGGGTTAGTCATTGGTTAATGGGAACGACAAAGATGGGGTTAGCCTTGGAAGAATGATATATGTGGTATTGGAATCCCTTTGCTTCCTATATTATTATTATATATTTCCTCACTCGATAATATTAAAGAGCTGGAATTTTATGCCGACCCTGGCCTTGCTTCCCCGACTTTAATAATGACATTTACTCTTGCTCTATCTTCTGTGGAGGTCATTGTAAGTAATTCAGAGACCACAGCATATTCAGTGGCCTTCCAGACAAAGTCTTCGCTATCGCTTTTCCATCGCTTGTAACCCTACTCTTTGTTGGTTTGAGGGATAACTTCGTTACCGACATAGGGAAGGCGGTGGCAAAGAGGAGAGCCCTAGGATTGCCCATCCCATTATTTTCTATCGTTGGTCGTGCATCAACTGGCTCGTTGCAAGCTCTGAAAAATATTCCTGGCCTGAATATGGCAGTAACTGGACGACAGATACTTTTGGATACCTTTATGTGACCCTGCATGGCTCCAAGAAGTATGAATGGGAGTATATACATGATTGACCACATTGACTGTGTTAAGTATTGGTATTTCGAGTAATTGGAACAACAGAACAGGACACTCTCACCAATATGGCCGTCTTCCCACTAACAGTTATATTTTCGCTCAAAATTCATGTCGTCTGCTTTACAGTGGTATTATGGACTGGATCGAAGGCCTTGATGATTAAAACTGGAGTAGTACATGGTATGATTTAAGTTTCTCGAAGACATAAGTAAGTCTTATATTAGAATGTAGTTCATAAAGGTGTTCATTAACACGGAAAGAGCAAGGTTCAGTAATTTTTACGCTAGCGGAGGTAAACATCATGATCGAAAACAGCCTGGATTTTGAATACAAAAGATGGACCACCTTTGCACTTATAGCACAGTTGAATTTGTCCTAGCACATCAGAGCACATGTTCAAGTCAACTAGCGCCTTAATTGCTACTAGTACCACTGGTCGTTTGATTGTACATGGCATGTTTCCTTCAAATCTTAAACGTCTCACTCGGATCCTCATGACTCATAATAGTCACTACTACGCACAATTGGCAGACCTGCTGGACGAAATATTCCAACCAGGCCATTTTCAAGCCTATAATGTTTCATACCAAAAATGTCCGCGGAAAATATGTGCAGGAGGCCCGAGCTGTACGAGAGCTCAATGTCCGCAAAAGCCCGATGCCGAGACGGCATTTGCATCAAGCGCCTCCTTTCCCTTTCCGGATGAACTGGATCAGGATCGATCACACTTGTTCATGACACTAATTGAGGTCGACGCGAAGAATCAAAGATATGGTACACCTGAGACAAGTATCAAACATTCCAACCATTGCGGTCTTATTCTAATAAGATACAACGATACACTGAATTAGCCTGCCAATAGAAAATTAGCGCATATTTACAAGCATGATGTCAATGTCCAGGCAGAACGGAGATTGATGTCAGCCTCTCAGTGTAAAACGCGGTCCCAAGCTGAGAGGCGGCGCCTTTCGAGTTCGGATGCCGTCGGATCGTCCGTTCTATTTACGCGTCATGCTCTCTCTTCTCGCTCAGGATATTCCGTCAGCTGAATAAGTAAACCAGAGTTCAGGCTTCACTTTCCGATCTCCCGACCCTAACTTTGCCTCTTTTTTCCAAGACCTTCTTTCGGCAGTCGTATAAATTCTGGTGGCTCGGAGACATTGGCCTTGTTCTACGCCGTCGTTTGAATCGTCGTCGTTCCCTTGCCAGTTGATTGTATCTCTCCCTCTGATACTCCTATCATACTCCATTCTTCGCTCGTAGTTGGAGGACCATGGCACCAGGATATAGTACGACTCTCACCCAGATAGTCATCCTCCTTGTCGTAGATCGCTCACTGGACATCATGCAGATCAAAAGGTAGAGGCGGACAACAGGAAATTCGTTCCCTCGATCCGAAGCATTCTCTATGTTATCGGCTTCGGACTCATCTTCGCTCTCAGTGAGTCTTCGTCCTGCTTGAATTTTTATGGCGGCAGACTCATTATGTTTTGCTCTCTCTCAGCATGCGCCGAACTCGGTCTTGTATCGCAGCAAATCCATAAGTACGGACGCTTCGCTGAGAACTATGCGTCCCTTCAATACAAAAACGTCCTCGGTCTCCTGCTCTGCGCCGTCATCGTCTCGCTCCTAGTCACCATATTCCACCTCTACCTCTCAATCGGATGTACGTCTAATTCCCCCTTCCAACCTCCTTTCCAAAGTCCTTCCCACTCTGACTTCATTCCCTGTTTTAATTGATGCAGTCGTCGCGTTCTTCTCCCTTATCCTCGCGGTATTTTTCGGTGTCGGCGGAGGTGTTATACGCACCGCTACGCCGTTCAGAGGGACTCATTGTCAGCGCCCGCCTGAGGACTACCCTGAGAAATGGCAGCGCTTCTCACACGAGTGCTCCCGCATTGTCTCAATCGAAGCGATCGCTTGGTCATTATGTGCGTTCTTGTTTACTTTTAGCTTTGTTTTCTTTACTCGACGCTCATAATGCCTTGCTGCTTTCTCCTTTCTTTTGACTGTTATTAGGGGGATTGTATATGTTCATGCTGTTCGGCTCTCTCATGTACATATTGAGGATTAGCCTGAGACCTACACCTGGAGGGTTCTACGGATCGCATACCCGTGCTGTTTGAGTGAGGGCACTCATTGTCTTTGATAATAGATATTCATCATCGTCCATTATCGCCATCATCATTCCTCTTATACGGCGCCCACCATCCCTCACGACTTTATTTCTTTCATGAACAACATTTCCTTGCATTTTGATGAATTTGCTATCTGCGTTTTCTTCTGTTCTCCTTTAGTTCATGGGTATTGTTACCCTTAATTTTGAATTCAGTTGTTGTATTAGAACATCGCTTCATCATACAGCATGCACTATTCATTGACACCTGAAAGTCCAATCGATTTTGAGACATGTTCTACAATGGATGGAAATGGAAAAGAGCGGGAATGTCGGAGATCTCGTAAATGCTAGTCTAGTTTCAAATCGCCTTTCTCCTACACTACTTTGGTTTACTAATTCATTCCGATTAGATTATGATCATAACAAACATAACTAACAATCTATGTATGGCGAACGCATGTAATTAATTATGACCTGTCCGTGTACTCGCCCCTCATGCTTTGACGTCTTCCGATCGAACCCACAACGGTACAAAACGGCTCGAGTAAGCTTCTATAAATAGCACGCGACGGGCACGTAGCGGACAAAGCGCGTCGAGCGCGCGGTAGATAGTGACTAAGCGTCATGACGAAGCGGCTACTTTCGCGCTTAAATAGCCGGTTTCTTTACCTTAATTGTCGAGGATTTTCGCGTGCCGCCACCGTCGACCTTGTTTTCTGCGTTAAAGTTGACGCGGGTGGGTATGAAGTGTTCGATTGGAGTACGTACGTACACATATATCTCCTCGCTCTAACCGGGTCCGGTTTCTTGGAATATGCACGATGCACGCGTTGGAGGCGGCGGACGGGTGGGTTGTATTTCTCAGCCTTGGAGTCTCGAGCCTTGAGGAGAGGACCCACCGAGCGCCCCGGACGCCCAGTTGCAGTCTGTACCCACACACGTATGAATCATGATAGATCGATGGTCGATGGCAGATGGAGACTAGGTCTGGGAGGGCAGCTGATCTGAACAGACGCTTTTAATTTGCGCCGTCTAGACTCTACATATGTTGATGAATAATTATGGCCATGCATACATAAAATAACCGGAGCTTTGAAGAGAAGGTTTGAACACCGTGCCGGCGGCACTGGTAAGTGTGCTAAAGCTAAATTTAACTGAGAGCAGGGTTGATGACATGTGCAGTGAAGACTTGGGAGGAGAGACCCGAAGCGCGGGGAATATATATGTCAGTGCCCACGGTCCTAGGAGACTGGGTGCATGCCACATATGAGTACTGTATGTAGAGCATGATTATCGATATTTTTATTGTGTTATTGGAGGTTATTGGCCGAGAGATTGTGCAGGATTCGATGTGTCAAAGATCGACGCAGGATCCACGGCGTAATAACGAAGTGGTGCAGAGTACGGATGAGTGGGAGCGATGTACTCAACGTCGCTAATTAAACCACTGGAGGTCTGAGGTCCGAGAGAACTAGTGCGTCTGCAGGGTACGCTTCGTCTACTTTATGTCTGAATGGAATGTAAGCACTTCCGGAATCCCATCAATGCTTTCTTTCTGTGAAAGGGCAGAGAATCAAAGACTGCCCTTTGCTAAAGTTTGCCATTTGTCTGCAGCGTAGCCTGGACCCAGGATATAGGAATAGGCAATGTGCAGGTCATCATGAAACCCTCGACATTCTGATTCACTTGTCTGCGCTAGGTCGAGTAGATATAGATTTAATTTGTACATACACTTTCGATACAATCCTCGAGATCATAATCATCTATGTCTTCTGACTCACCCGCTGCGTCCAAATTAAGCAAATCATATAAGAACTCAAAGATCGCTGTTGAAATCAAATAGGTAGGCAATCTTCTGCTTGTTGGCCATTCCATGCTCAGTTGGTGCGTCTTGAGGGTCAAGTACAACTTATTCTGTCTATTCTTTGACATAGAGTACAATATACCAATGTTTTCGCGCTCGTTGTAAGTGAAAGTGAGCAACGTTGCAGATCCCAGACACAATACGATCGAATAATTCATTCCTCGCCTCTTTTTTCCGAATAGCCCAAATAATTTTATAACTGTGTATGTTGACGCAAGTGCTAGTCGTATTGTTGCTGTACCACAGGCGCAAGTTGGGCGCAAGCAGCAGATCCTGCGCGTATCTCACGTGCCAATAGTCGCCGACTATCCTTCTATTTTGGGTTCGGCTAGCCGACTTTAGTCGGAATAGGAATAGTCGAGAATAGTCGTGTATAGTCCGAAGTCGAGACCCGACTATGCCAACATCGAATACAGTGCGGGCGGTGAGGTTAAGAATTACATTTACGGAACTGTGGATATCCATTGACAGGAACGCGACCCACGGCGATAAAGACACAGACAGAGATCACATACATAATATGTATACTCTAGTGAGAAGCAGAGAATCAGAGAATTAGAAGAGATCGACGAGGGTACATAACTGAATTACGACGCGGACCCTGCTAGCGGCGGGCGCCAGTGGCCTAGAGGCTAGGCAGCCTGCAGGGATGCGTTAGGACCTTAAGACCTGATAACGCCGGAGCGAGAAGCGAGAAGCGTGCGCGTTGGGAGATTTTCCGTTTTCCGTTTAGAGGGCACATAAAACCCTGAGCGACGAGGGTAAATAGAGCGTCCATTCGGCACTGGGTTCTGGAACGCTGGACGAGCAATGGAATGAAAGAATGGCGAATGGGAACGGATTCGCGAAAGTCGAGAAGCGCGTACATACATACACACACGTCCGCAGCGGTGACATCCAGTCCAGTCCATCCAGAACCTGTCACAGAATTCGTGCTTCCTGTTGTTTCTTTCTGTTTCTCTCCTGGATTTTCTGGTCGTTTTTTTTCCTTTTCCAGCCTTTCCATGGAATACACGAACTCAGAGAATAGATGTAAGTATCCATGGCACGAGTCCATGACAGATGCAGACTAAGCAATCAACATCAAGTGAGTAAGCACATAAATGATAAATGGCCGGTCGTCGTCACGACAGTGCTCGCCTACTCGCCTACTCGCCAATGGGTGCAGTCGCGCGTTCTGGAACAAGTGAAGTGATGAATCAGAGTAGGGCCGCAACCTCGTAGGTCGTAAGTTAGTAACAACGCGTATCATTGGCTGAAGGGTCTACATACAGTGTGCAGTATGGCTCCCCGACATCTGGACACTGAGACTGACAATGATGTGGGGGTTGAAGATTCGAGGCTCGGTAAAGTAAATTAGTGGGCAGACAATTGAATTGAATTATTTGGATGACAGGAAATGACTCACTCACAGTCTAGACTTCGATTTGGATGATGGATGGAGTGGGTATGGGTGTGGGGAGTTTAGATGGACGATCGAGGCTGAGGGCTTCTGAGTCTGCACTTTGACGGGCTTCGAGAATCGAGGGTTGGGTGCTGCAACAACAGCTAACAGTGGGGATGACCAATCCCCACTAAGGGTAAGAGCATGTGACACGCATGTGACTACTGTGATGCCACAATTTCTATGAGACATTGTGTTTGGGCTTTCCACAACATGATAATAAAGAATCTGCTGTTGCCATTATGTTCATAAAAGTGTTTTAGATGTTAATAGAAGAGTACAATTTTCAAATATTAAATATTGTTGTCAAAAAGCGAAAGGAGTGTGTTTCTCCTGCCAAATCTGTGCCTCTACCTTATTTTGAATAGAACTTGGCAACCAATGCGCCTATGCATATGATTTATAGGAGTATTTTGCTCAAAATTTCAATCTGAATCGAACTCCGGAACTGAAATTTTTATTTTCGGCCCCCATGTATGTTTATGGCCCATTTTTCACGTATATCTTGGACATATGGTCCAAAATTAAAAATTCTGGTTCCGGAGTTTGATTTATATCAAAATTATGAGCAAAATACTCCTACAAACCATATGCATAGGTGCCTTGGTTGCTGAGTTCTACTCAAAATCATATCTGGCATACCAATTTGGCGTGGCACAGCCATTGATGGCATTCTATTTCGCGTATATCTTGGCCATATGGTTGACAATTAAAAAACAAGTGCCGTAGGTCGATTCAGATAAAAATTATGAGCAAAAACTCATATAGATTATATGCATAGGTGCTCTGGTTGCTGAGTTATGTTCAAAATAGTGTTTGGGACACCAATTTGGCATGGCACAGCCACTGATGGCATTCCACATGTTACTAAATGGCGGCAGAACATGCTGCAAAGGCTCTGCATCAAGAATGGTGCACTCCTGGCTCGCATTTAGAGTACTTTTGCATACTTTCCACCACTACACATTGCTCTAGGTCATATAATTGCACTACTTCAACCCTTTTTCTCATATTTTCTGCATAGAAAAGCATTAAAGTCACTGTTGTAAGCCTTTAGCAAGCTCTAATTTGTACTTTTAGCTCATTTAAGCATAGACATTCAATCACATCATCACATATCCACATTTGTCAACATTTTTCCCCAGAATACGTGGTATGAACAATGTTTTTGGCTGAGTATCATAATATCTGTTAACTCATTCTCAATTTCTCATGCCAGAAAACCCCAGCTATGCCTCCCAAAAATCTCACCAGCAACGAGAGCAAGCTCGGATGAAAGCTCTTGGATCTATGACTCAGAAGCGTGCTGCTCTTGGTTCTGAGACTGCAGCTGAGGATCTCTGGGATCAACTGAGGGAGGCACTCGCCAGCAATAATGAGTTAGAGCAGCAGCTTGCTCAGAAGAGTTTAGAGTGTGAGAGCCTGCATTCTGATCTGGAGATTTCCAGGGAAAAGTGTGCCCAGCTTATGGGTGAGGTTTCTCATTGGCGATCTAAGCAAGAAGCTACATATCATAGTCTCCGCATGGAGCGCCAAAAAGCAAACCGTGGTTCTGCCAAGATTGACTGGCTTGAGCAGCAGAAGGAGATCCTTGTGTATGCTGAGAAAGAACTGTCTGCTCGCCTTTCAAGGAAATCCAAGGATTCTGAACAAGCTCTTTCACTGCTTACAAAAGCCAATAATGGCCTTCAGATGGAACTTTCACATTCAATGGCTTGCTGGACATCCCAGCTTGACAAGGCTCAATCAAAATTAGAGATAGCCAATTTGAATCTTGCTGCACTGAAAAGAGAGGCTTCACGTTTGCATAAATCTGTAGCTCGTGCATCAGGTGTCAAAGATCGTGCAGTTGCAGCTGCAAAAGCAAAGGTGAAGCAGGAGACATCCACTCATCATCTGATGAAAAAGGTGTCTTCACTGAAGAAACCCGAAATGTAGTGCGTCTACTTGTCAAAGCTGGATGTTCAAGGAACTATGTCAATGAGGTGATCTTTTCTGTGCTTCATTCAGCAGGAATTACACTTGTTGGTACTATCAGCCCCCAAGCATTGCATGTGTTATTCATGAAGGATATTTTGCAGCTCAAATTCAGCTTGGTTATGAAATGGCAAATGCAAAAAGCATGACCTTCAGTGCTGATGGAACTGGACACCGCAGTATCAATTATAACTCCCGACATGTTCATCTCCCTGTTGAAGATTATACATCACTGTCATCTGCTGGCACAGCAAAACAACGAGCTACACGTTTTCTTGGAATTCAATCATCACGGGATGGATCAAGTGAAGAGGCCATGATTGATTGGGAAAATACTCTTAAAAAATCATTGATCTCTATAATGGCAGTCCATTTGGCAAGCGTGTAGGAAGGCTTGTCAAGTTTATTGAGCTTCTGATCAAGCTTGTTGGGATGAACACAGATCATTGTGCAAAAGAAAAGAAGGATGCACGGCTACTTGAAGAGCTTAAAGCTTGGGCTGTGGATCAGCATCTTGGTGAGGAAGCAATGTTAGGATTGTCAATGGAGGAAATCAACAAGCTCTTCAATGAGGCAGAGAAGAAAATGATTAAGACAATGGGTGGACAATCCAAGTGGAATACATTATCTGACAATGTGAAAGCTGATAAGCGGGCAAAGATGGTAGAGGGAATAGTGGCAAAACTTGGAAAGGAAGCATTTGAGGATCTTGAAGAGAATGAGCAGCGGTTTCTTCGTCTCTTTATCTGGGCAGGTTGCGGATGTCACAAGGATCTTAACACAGTCCGTGGTGGATATGCAGCCATGTCAGCACTATGGGATGTGCTCGAATTGCCAAGACCTGTTCTTCTTGCTAATCGGGATAATGATCCAGTTGTCCAAGAGCGGACCACAGCTCTTGGGGAAGGTGATGTACCTACACTAGCCCAGCAACGTGCATTTGAGAAGTCTGCCCGTGGTGCAATTAAGGCAGCTCAAATTGCTGGTGCTATTTTCAATCACAAGGATGACAAAAGGGACACCATGATGTCTTTCGCTATTGGTGGTGGGAGCATGTTGGAACTCCATTTACATTCCCTGACACATCCAACAATCGTTTCCAATCATATTGTGATGCAGCTGCAGCCTTGCTTTTATACAGAGATGTCTTCATTGAGTTTTTGACACATTTCACGCATAAACAAGCAGAACTCTCAGTTTAACCATATGGAGCAAAATCTTTGGAATGCCCTTCACTGTGATGCTACTCTTGCTGAGTTTGCTGTCCTTGCCATATATGCTGAATCTGTCTCATACCCCTACATGAAATCCATTCGTACATCCAGAGACAAAGATCAGAACATGCTTGACCTTGGTCCTCTTCATCACCATGTATATGACCATATGCAAAAAAATCATTGATAACCCTGATATTCTCATTGGAGCTTCCTCCTCACACTTGACTGCATCTCTGAATGGTGATGAATGGGAGAATTCTGCTGTTGTTAACAAGGTGCTCGAAGTTGCCCAACAACTGCCTTACTTTAAGGATTTGCTTGTGGCTTTTTCACTGGTGCAGCAAATACTTGGGAGCGATTTACATCTGAATTTGCTGAGGGAGGGTTAATTGATGAAGCAACTGCAGAGGAGAGAGAATTGGCATGGCTGCCAGCCATAAATGATGAGAATGAAGGTGCCCTTGGGTCTTTTCGGCAACTCATGAGTCGACAGCCACAGCTAACACTGCTCAATCACAATGCACTAGCCATGTTCTACAAAAATAATACACAAGCATTTATGGCAGCAAAATTCACAGAACCAGAGGACTATCAATACCTACGCATGCTTGCCCGTGAGTCTCAAGGAGAGGAGAAGCAGCAGCGCAAAGACATTGTCGATTTCCGCAATATACGCCAAGTAAAAAAATAGCAAGGAAGGAGAAACTTGAGAAGACAAAGAATGATAATGCAGAGCGGCTGGCAAATTTGGAGTTAATACTTGACAAAGAGGAGGTCATGAAGCTCAAAGGAAATTGTCTGGCTGACCAGCTGAAGCTTTTTAAGCTTGCTGGAGCACCGAATCTTGCTACTGGTGCATTACCCACATTGGCTGATAAGAAGAGGAAGGCACTCTCAGATGCTGTTGATTTATTTTTGAATGGTGAATGGGAGATTGAGGAGGATAGTAGTGATGATGAAGAGACTAGTGATGATGAACAGGAGTTACAGGATGTGGATGATAATGATGAATGGATAGATGAGGACTAAAACTGCAATTTGTACCATAATTTCGGATTTTTGGCATTTTATTGGATATAAAAATATTAATTCAGCCTTTTAATTTATTGCTAGATAGCATACTATGTCCCTTGTACAAAAAAATGGAGGAAAACCATAAAGAACTCATGGAATTACAATGTCTCAACATTTGTGATGTGCAGGGCTGTCACGCGTGACGTTATCAAGCCGCCGCCATCACAGGGATTGTTTAACCCCACTAACAGAAGACGGCAGCGGCGGTATTGGTGGATGCACTGGGGAGTTATTGCGGAGCTTGGGATGGGGCTCGGGTGGGATGGGGGAATGAATGAATGGGTGAGGGTGGGCGCGCCGTGCGGTGTGCCTATGTGGGGTAGTAACCTGAATAATAATATTATAATGATGGTGGTGTTCGAGCGTCGTGTCGAGCGTTGGACTCAGGTGAGGCTCCAGTGGGATACGACTATACCTGACTATAAGCATAACTGCCTATACTTAAGAATGAGCAGGCAGAATGGAAGGCACCAAACGGATGGATGGCAACCTGCGGTCGACCGTAAATACCAAACCCGCGCAGGCGACGGGCACGCGCGCCGCATGCCGCATTGAGCCAGAGTTCGGCATCGGCAGCTATAAGTAAATATGCGAAAACGACGACGACGGCCAAGTTCCAACCGAAAAAAATCAATTCAAATCACATCAGCGAATCAGGTCGAATTTTGTAATTCGTCGTTGTCGTTGTCGTCATCTTGACTCTTTGCTCTGTTCTGGACACTGCTAGCTTGAAGCCAGCTCACTCACTCACTCAACCCACGACATCGCCGTACGAACCCGTGCCATTAATTTAACTCACAACATTCCAACTCGTACCACTCTCCCTTACATTCCGTTCTGCATCCAAGAGCCCGAGGCTTTCACAATTCGTTCACATTTAGTAGTTACCCGCATTGTCCAATTGCAGACGAGGCAGCGGCTGCTGTCACCTTTGATATCTATCGACCGGCGCGTTCGCCCGTTGCCCCGCTTGTGCATTGACGGTGTCATTTTTTGCGTTTATCATACACGCCTTTTTTTTTGCACACACACGTGCCCCGCTTGGCTCTCTCCTCGTTGCCACTATCATGTCAGTCCCCCCACTCCTCCTCTATCTGCTGCTGCTGCAGATGGTGTGCTGACGGCGCTGACGTTATTACAGGCTGATATAGCAGACTTCTGCGCCGCTAGCGAACTAGATAGCAATTACGAATTCCGTCCATCTTACTATTAGAGGGGAACCTGGAATTGGAATTGGAATTGGCATCCGTGCGTCCGTTGTTCGATTCATTTCGGTGTTTAGATAGCCTTTGGGGCGCTGACACGTTTCGTGCGTTCGCCAGGCGAGGAAGATATGAGCACTACCTATAATCAACATTATCATGCACACGACCCACGAGCTTCTGCATCTATACCCCACCCCACACCCACACCCGCTCGCACTCGACCCGGCCAACACCCGCAACCCCATGGACACCTCCACCCGCAACCCCAAGGGCGTTTGCACTCGAGTCCTACAGCGACCCCGCCCCGGCAACAACGCATACATCCCCATCCCCATGCACCGTCAGATACCTCCTCCCTCGAGCGAACGAGGACCCGCTCATCGCCCGCACTCTCGTCCAAGTCATCATCCCTGTCGCTCAAATCGTCGTTGTCGTCATCGTCAGCTAGAACGGGAACAAGGACAGCGTCCGTTGCCATTGCCGGTGCAGGTGCAGGTGCGGGTGCAACGACGACGACGAGGAACGGGAATAGAACGACGGCTAATATAAGACCGCTCCCCATACCGTCGTCACCCCACGGTCCCCATGCCTCGCCATCAGCAACCGCATCGGCACCCGCGAGAAACGGACGTCACACATCCGTCAACGCCAATCTTAGCGCTGGTTCTAATTCTAATTCGAACGCCAACGCCAACGCTAATCCATCTACTCGATCTGTTGGATCAACGCGCGGCGCGGTGATAGCACCTGGGGGAAGCGGCGCAGGCGGAGGGAGAGGAGACACGGATGCGCAGAGGCGGAGGTCGGTGTCTGCTGGGAGCAGCGCTGCCCACGCCCACGCATACGCACACGGGCTGGGCCAGTGGAGTGGGAATGCGAATACGAATGGAAGACAAAGACAGGAGGACATGACTGCGAACGGGCGTCCTGGGCCGCCGACGCCCCCTCCGCCTTATACCGTCGTGCCCTCGTCCTCGTCTGCTTCTGCTTCTGCTTCTGCGTCCTCGTCTGGGCTTACAACGGCGACTGCGACTGCAACTGCGACTACGGCGAATGCGAATGGGGTTGCGATGAGGACGTTCACGCGTTCCACGGCGGGCGCTACATCTACCTCTACATCTACCTCTACATCTACCGCTAGCCCCACCTCTCCGAAGCCCAAAACGCGACGCCCGTCCACAGCGCCGATCGCGTCCCCCACACCGTCTCCTCCTTATTCTCCACATTCTCCTGCCTATTCTCCCTATTCTCCTTATTCTCCGTCTCCGTCTCACTCTCCTGCCACGCCCAGCCCGAATGGAAATGGAAATGGAAGCGCACCGCGCCGCCCGTCGCTCGCGTCCCCGCTCCCGCCCACGCCGCTCGTCCCGCTCGTCCCGCCGCACCCCGCAACGCCTGGGAAGCGGTATACGACGCTGCCGGCTGCTGCAACTGCTGCAGTTGCTGGTTCGCTGGGAGCACACGGGCAGGGCCAAGGGCAGGGGCAGGGGCAGGGAGGCTGGTACATGGACGGCACAAGTCGAACCCGAGCTTGAACGCGGGCTACCAGCACCAGCAGCACCAGCAGCAACCGTCGATCCAGGGATGGGCGCACGCGCAGTACGTGACGCTGCCGCGCGCGTCGCTTGGCTCTAATCCTGGGGGCTGGGACGGGGGCTGGCTCTAGTCCTGGCTCTGGGGCGGGGGCGGGGCTGTATCCAACCCCCACACATCGGCCACGAGACCCGAATCCCCATCGACGGCGGCCATGATGAAGCGCCTCCTCTCCAACTCGAAGCCTGCGCCTGTTAGCAGCGCGGGCGCGGGCGCGGCTGCTGTGTGTTATGGCGATGGGTATACGAGTGCGGGTGCGGGTGGGAGGAGCACGCCCACGGGGATGGGGCTGGGGCGCGGCCTTGGGCTCGCGTATTTGAGCGGGAGCGAGAGCGAGAGCGGCGGCGCGAGCGGGGGTGGATGTCGGGTGCGAGTGTGGGCGGGGGTGTTAACACCACTGCGAATTCGAATCCGAATCCGAAAGCTAGCGCAAGTGCAGGCGGAGAAGGGGGAAAGAACCCAACTGCCAATACTAGTGCTAGCGCCAGTGCCAGTGCCAACGCTAGTGTTGGCGGGAGGAACAGGCTCAAGAAGACGCCGGAGGAGAAAGAGCGCGCGATGGCGCGCGGGGTGGTCGATCTGGCGTTTGATATGGGCGCGCTGGAGGTGCTGGATGAGCGGATACGGACGCTTGGTGTTGGGGTGGGGGTGCGTTCTCCTGGTTTGAGTGGTGTGGATAAGGAAGGGGGAAGGAGGAGGGAGGTAGGGAGGAGTGTTAGCGCGAGTGCGAGTGCGAGTGTGGTAGGGTATGAGCAGCAGCAGCAGCAGCAGCAGTATCGGCAACACCAATACCAACAGCAGCAGGCGTACCCTGCTCGTTATACACAACAATATCCACAGCAACAACAGCATATGCCATTTCCATCCGGATCTGGACCAGCTGCACCACGACAAGTCTCGTCGCCCATTGCACCCTCCACCCCCACAGCCGCAGTTAAAGAAAAGAGAAGGAGAAGGAGAAGGAGAAACGCAGACCGAACCTCCTGCGCCGCAAAACGAGCGCCGCCGCCACTTCGCCTTCGCCTGCGTCCGCGTCCTCCAATTCCAACGCGCATTGTGGACACGCGTCGGTGTCCGCGTCGTCCAGCTCGTCGTCGCATTCGCATTCGCAGTCCCATTCTTCGCACTCGCACTCGTATCCCAACTTCGGCGGGAATGCAACTCAAAATCAGCATACACCCGCCCTCCCTCCACAGCCGCTTTTCTCGCCGCTATCCTTCTCCGCTACAGCGCTCGCGTCGTCGCCGCCTGCTATGGGCATGGGCATGGGCACGGGCGTCTCCCCGCACAACAATCATCAAAGCAGAGGAGATGTTCAAGTCCATGGAGGAGGAGCAGGCAGCGTTGAAAACGGAGTCGGAGGCATTGGCGGACCCGGGTACGGGTACGGGTCCGGCCCGCATCCGCACATGCATGCTAACGGCGATGGTGCGTCTTCGTCTTGTTCCAATTTCGCCGGGGTTGGGACGTATACCCACGCTTTTTCTGTTTCTTGTTCTCGCGCAGCCTCAGCTCCGGGTTTTACTGCTGCATCTGCGTCAGCTTCTGCTGCTTCTGCTTCTGCTTCTGCGGCCGCCTCTGCTTCGGCCGCCTCTGCTTCGGCCGCCTCGCACCAATACCAATACGAACACCATCATCATCATCAGGATCAGGATCAGCAGAAGGCTGAGCAGGGACCTGAGTTTGGGGGCGTGTTTGAGACATACGATCAGCATCATCAGAGCCAGCATCAGCTCCAGCCTGGGCTGCGCCAGCGAAATCTTCAGAGAGAGCAGGAGGAGGAGTGGGATCTTGCACGCCAGCCACAGCCGCAGCAGCAGCATTCATATCCACAACCTCAACAGCACCAGCAGCAGAAAGCACCCACGAAATCTACCAGCAATACCAGCACTAACACCGACGTCAACACGAGCATGGGTAAAGGCAAGAGCAGCAGCAAGAGCAAGAGCATGCAGCGCTCGGCCTCTGCCTCCGCCGTCCTAGCCACCACCACCACCTCCAGCACCTCCACTTCACCTCTTCCTCGTCATCCTCGGTCGCCCATGCCGATACCTTCCCCAACCTCCTCCGGCAGCATCTCCGGCAGCCTGCGCCCGCCGCGTGCGCTGTTCGTGACGAACCCGAGCTCGAGCTCGCGCGGGAGCTCGCCGTCGCCGTCGCCCTCGATATCGCTCTCTCCGTCGCTCTCGCCGTCGCCGCTGCACTCGCCTTCGCCGCTGCACTCCCCCCTGCACCCGCCCTCGCAGGAGCCGGCAAAGAGTCCGGTCGGCATGCGGTTCTTCGGGCGCGGCGGGAGCGGGAGCAAGACGCAGAGCCAGGCGGGCGGGAAGAACAAGAGTGCGAGCATGAGCGGGAGCGGGAGCCTGGGCCGGAGCGCGGTGGCGAGTCCGAGTCCGAGTGCGTCGGCGTTTGCGCTGCGGGAGCCTGGCGGGTCTAGAGAGCGGGAGAGGGAGAAAGAGAAAGAGAAGAGCAAAGACAAGGAGAAGGAGAAGCTCGCGGACAAGACCGCGGACAAGCACGACAAGGAGCGCGGCCGGACGTCGACGACGCCCGCGTCGTCCCTCATCGAGGCGTACAAGCGGCAGGAGCGCGAGCGGGATGCGTTGGCGCGGATGGCTTCCGGTGGCGGTGGGGGCGGGAGCCGAGGCGACGAGCAGGTGGGCGGAGGCGGCGGCGTCCATGAGCACGAGCAAGAGGAACAGCAGATGTACGGGAAGAACGAGGAGAAGCAGCGCCAGCACGCGATGGCGGAGCGGCTGGAGGCGGAGCTCGCGACGCGGCGGGCGGCACTGGAGGAGGCGAAGGCGCGAGCGAGAGATGTGGCTTCTGCATCTGCGGCTGAGGTTGGAGTTGCGCTAGCGGATAGGAAAGAGGCGGATGCTGGGGAGGTGGAGGCGGGGATGCGGCGGCGGTACAGTCTCTCTTTATTGGACATCCTCGATACCAACACCGATGTCGACAAGGAGCAGGCTGCTTCTAGCCGAAGTCGGAGCGCAGCGCGTGGAGAGCAGCGTACGCAGACGCCTACACAGACGCCGGCGGTGTCGGTGCGCAGGAACCTAACGGTTGACGGCGCGAGCGTCGCCGATCATCATCATCATCAAAATGCCCATCAGCATCCACATCATCAAAATGCTCAACACCAACAACAGCAAACGCAGCAGCAGCACCGCAAATCTGTATACTCATTCGCCAGCGGACTCACACAAGACAGCGGGCTCGACCTCGGGCCGCGCGCGGCTGCGACGCCGACGCCGGCGGGGTCGATGGATCTGGATGCGTATATCAATGGGGTTGGGTATGGGCAGAGGGGGTTTGATGTCATACAGCGTATCGTTGGTGTGGCGGGAGAAGGCAGAGTGGGAGGAGGGGCGGGAGAGCTGGGTTCCAGGGCGTCGGAGGAGCAGGAGCAGGAGCTAGAGGAGCGGCGGGCGAAGGAGGGTGAGGAGGTTGGAGAGAATAGGGAAAACGGCAACGAGGACGTGGACATGGAAAGGGGAGAAGATGAGGAGGCGACGCCCTATTACACCGTGTTCGGGCGCTCGTCTGGCGGGGTCGTCGCTGTAGGCAGTCGGGAGGACGCGTGGGCGGCTGTCGCTGCTACTGCATACGATTCGGATCTGCTCCCTGTGAAAGGCAACACGAAGGAGAAGGAGAGGGAGAAAGAGAAGGACAAGGACAAGGACAAGGAGAGAGATCGCCCAAGTTTAAGCCGCACACTGAGTAAGAAGGTGTCTGGACGGTGGAAGAAGCAGGGCGGGAGCATCGTGGGTGTGTTCAGTGACTCTGAGCGGAGTCCAGCGGGGAGAGCGAGTATGCAGGAGAGGAGGAAGGTCGGGGTGCGCAGGGTTGGGACTGGGACTGGAACCGTGGATGAGAAGGAAGAGGAGGAGAGAAGGATGGTGACGAGGGCGAAGGTGAAGAATAGGCGATCGTTGAGGTTGTCGATTGAGAAGTACGCTTCGGAGGACGAGGGTGCTGAGGGTATGGGTGCTGCTAGGAACTTGAAGACCAAAGATGAACCGAATTCTACTGGCAGCAGTCCTGCTGGACATGGAGGAGGAGGGGTGGTGGGGGCAGGTTCTGGAAGTTGATGAAAAGGATCAGCATCGGCGGTGGGCTGCGCGACAAGTTTGTGGAGGCGAATCCGGACCCGCTGCCCCCTCCTCCTCTCCCGCCTCCTCCGGTCCCGCCTCTGCCTTCCGCAGCTATAGCCACGCCTGTGAAACGGACGCTGCACGCCTCTCGGTCCATCGACTCTTCCATCAAAAATGCCAACGCCAAGCTCTCCTCTGCGTCACCTACTATATCATCCTCGCCCGTTTCGCGGGCTAGTACAACGACGACGACGCCAACGTCCACCTCGAAACCTCCGTTACCTGCCACCCACACACGCCAGAGCACAACAACGCGCTCCTCCTCGCCGACGTCGAGGCGCAGCTCGGACGTGGCAAGCTCGAAGTTCTTCCACCGTGCGCAGTCGGCGCGGTCGTCGACGTCGTCTGTTAGCGATGGCGTTGCACCGCCTTTGCCTATATCAAAGGCGACTGCGATTCTGGGGCAGCATATCATAGCGCCCAGCGAGTTGCGGCGGACCGAGGACGCTGCCTCAACCTCAGCCTTTGCATCAGACATGACGAACACAAACTCGCCCACGACCACGAGCAGCCCTGCGCTGCGCCTCGCGAACTTACCGCCGCTCGTCCTGCGCGATCCGGCGTCGAGTCCTGTTGGGATATCGGATGAGGATTGGACTATCGCGCGCTCGCCGTCAGTTGAGCTATCATCATTGCCGTTGCCGCCGAGAAGGTTCATGAATATGGCGCAAGTCCAGCCGCAGACGACGAGTATCGGCGCTGCTGCTGCTGCTGCTGGATTAGGAGCGCCTCCGGTGTCAGCAACTGGGGGTAGCAATGTGGGTGGAGATGCGGATGGAGATGGAGATGACGATGACGATGATGTACACACGGACCGGTCTGACTCACCGACTATACCCTCTTTCACCACTTCCTTTGCCGTGAATGCGTTCCCGTCCCGTCGTGCATCCACTGCGTTGTCCAATAGGTCCGCGAGCAAAGGCACGCCCTCGCCCTCTTCACCGCATCCGCCGCTCTCTGCTGTGTCGCTCACGGCGCGGCGCACGAGTGGGTTGGGTGTTGTTGGGTCTCCTTCGTCCGGTATGTTTGATTCGTTTCCAAACACTCTTTAAACGAAATTGACAATCTCTTGTTTCAATTCTTCTTCTAGTAACTATGTCTTCATCACTGCCCCCACCTTCGACACTGAGCAACATCAATACCTCTTTCACGCCCCCTCCTCCTCGTCCACCGCGTAGCGCACAGCGGGCCATCCCCAGCCAGAGTGCATCCACGAGCCCGCTCTCGGGCTCTCCACCGAATCTCAGCTTCACGGCGCCGATGTCGGCGGCTGCATGGGCTTCTTCCGCGTCGTTGCCTCAGACGCCGTCTAGCGATAATGTCACTAGCCCAGCTATCCCTCCTGGCAGGCGGTCGGAGTCGCACGTCAATACATCCACGTCCACTCCGACTTCGAACTCGAATGTGAATGCGACTGCGACCACGAACACCAATACCAACGCGAGTTCAAATGCGCACCACCGACGCTCGTCGGGCGGGCTGAGCATACTGACGATCAGGCCGTCGTTTGCTATTAACAAACGCAGATCGAGCTCGATCGTTTTGCCTTCCACTTCGTCCTCATCTTCCACACCTGCGTCTGGATCTACTCCTTCCACCATGTCCACGTCAGCTACATCCCCTTCGAGGTCATCTCAGTCCTCCCGCCGTCCTTCCACATCATCTGGGATAACTACCAGGACCACTAGCTCCACCACTACTACATCATCACCGAAATCCCAGACGAATGGTAAACAGGGGCAGGAACGCAAATACGCGCTGACGGAGCAAGAGAAGGCGGATAAGTGGGCCGATCTGTTGGAGAGGAGCGAGAAGGCGGGTGGTACGCTGCATATTGAGCTTGGGGTTGGGTTGAGTGGTGGGGCATTTTGATGTTGTGAGCGGGTTAGGGTGATTAGTTGAGAGATTGAGAAGCGAGAGAGGAGGGAGAGGAGAGGAGGAGGAGAGATAAGCTGGAACTTTTCATGATCGTCCTCGTCATCGTCGTTCTTTTACTGTTTTCCTTTTTTTCATTTCATTGTTTTTTCTGTTTCATTTAGGATACCCCACGCACAGCACGGCACCGCTCTGATATCTAGTTCAAGTTCACACTCACGTACACGCACGTAACAATTCCTTTCATTCAATTTTTTTTTGTTTTGTTTTTATAGGTTGGATTAATTAAATATATACTACTCGCGCCTAGAGGCGCCATGACTTATATGTTATACATGGTATGGTCGGTGTTCAGCATCACCTTGCCTCTTATTGATGCTGTGCGGGTTTGAGTGGATAATAATTCTACACATGTCGAAGGGTGCGCTCTAGTTCTTATTGACTGAACAATAATTGTGTAATCGTTACATGCCTCTAGCAGTACTATAGAAGTCGGACGACTGTCCAATATGTATGTACTTTCAGGACAATGCACGGTGCAGTAGTCAATCCAAAATTCGAAGTAAACTTCATGGTTGTCTATTAATAGACTATCCACACACTTCCGCCGCAAGTTTAATATCTTATCAGCTCTCGGGGATAAAGCAAAGATTAAATAATCCTAATAGACTGTGAACACACCGTATTAGGCTCTAGGCACAGAAGAACATAAGGTCAATGACACAACGTCAGTGTCAGTGGTCCTTGAGTGGACGTGGCCTTACTAAGGTAAGCATTGGAATAGAATCTCTCCCTTACATGAGCAGAATCTGGCCAAGTACTATCTGTGCAGAGTGTGTCAGAGCAAAAACCTGACAGTAGGAGCCGCCCTGATGCTATTGGGTTGAGACACGCCGCAAATACAATCCGTAAACTTCGCGTCTAATAACTTATGAGTTGACTCGTCAAGTTTTTGGCACGAATAGCTTAAGGAGTTTACGGACGTCGCGGGACCGCAAGGGATTTCGTACTTAATATGGAGCCGACCCAATGAAGCGGGCCTTCCGGCATTATGGCGTCTTCATCTTTCTTTGATGTCGTACCAGAAAGAACATTCGATTCCGTATGTGATATAGGTGCAGTCTATCCAGAAGAGCACCTGCCAGCTGATCCTGGCTGAGCTTCGATATACTTTGAGGAGATTTGAGTGGTGTATACACAGTTGGCTTGGCCTGAATTAAACAGATATTTTCGGCGCCTCGCAGTATCCATTCCCATGAGGCTAAAGTACATGTGCTCACCATCTGTCATCCGTCTCATCAAATGTCATGAAATGCCTATTGAAGCGAGCTCAAGTATTCAGCTTCTTTGTTGTGCCATGAGGCAGAGTCCAAATAGATAAGGTGCTTGGGAAAGAAATCGAACCGTAAATAGGATTTGAGTTTAATACCGTTACTCAGGCAGCAAAGGGCAAAAGGCGGCGGAACTAAACCTTTTGCTGCGACACGCCGAATTTGTATTAGCGCTTGGCTTAGCTCGGCGTATTATGTACGCCGCCATCATTTGATCTTTACGAATTAAATCGATCATTTCGGAACGCGAGCAATCATATCTCGTACTCAATATTGTTGCTGTCTACATAACATGTGGCGCTGAACCTTGTCTTTTACTGCCACGATGGCTGGGTACTCCTCAACGTCGCCGGGAGCCTGGAGAGCAAACACTGGCAAGACGTTGAGGTATCGAATCCTGGGCGCTATTCTAGCTCTATTCCTTCTGATATTCACTATCCGACAATTCCAAGCTCATTCTCCTCGTCACTACACATTGAGCAATCAGCAGCTATCCGAAGACTTGCTGCAGAAATTTCCCAAAAACGGAAGAATGTTGCCGTAGCGTCGACTTTCGGGTACCATTTCGATGTCTACATGACGGTGGCTTGGACGCTACAGCGGGTGATGAAGGAAGGAAAAGTGCAAGTATACACGCCTGGACCATTCTATTTCGACTTCCAAAGGATAATTGACTCATACAATTTGTACGACGGGACATACAAAGACTACAACACGCTCGTCCAAGATGTTACGGGCATGAGTGATGAAGGAGGGATTGATTTGATCGTACTAGGGACATGTGAAGTCGAGTGAGTTGCGTCATTGTTCCTGGCCGTCCCCTCCTTATCTCCTCTTCCCAGTATGAGGCACTGGCACGAGAAACTCCTAGAGGCGTGGGATGCTCGTGATGCTGCACATAAATTTCAAATCGTCTGTATTGTTCACAACGTTCGGGACGAGGCCTGGCAGCCAATGATTCAGGAATGGTCTCGTAGAGATGCAATCAGACTTCTTCCAATTTCACAACAGTATGTGTCAATTTTACCCTCATCTTTCAGGTCCATATGAACTCTATTTCTTTCCTAGCGTAGGAAAGACCTTTGTGAAGAAATTTGAAGATATCGCACGGAGCACTGATCTGTCTATCAAATCGGCTGGCTACGAATACATCCCAATAGACGCTCACATCCCCATTATTGATATCCCGGATCTCCCTGACCTGCCTGCCACGAACCGCCTCTTCTCTAATGCTGTTATTCAGGGATCTTTTGATTCGAGTCGTCGAGATTACGACCGAATATTTGCCGATCTTAACCGTTCTCTCCATAGTATGTCTTCAGCGCATGCTTTAGCTTCATATCGTAAATCTGATCTCGCATCCTTTTTCTTAGTTGAGCCGGAGTCATGGGGATATCTACCTCTGGGTGATGGGCCATCGTTTGTCCAGGATACCAGTATTGATCGTCCGCCGTTCAAGCTACATCTCGTTGGCAGTGGATGGTTAAATGTCCCTACAGAGCTTAAGGAGCTCATCGTCTTCCACACAAATCTCAATTATACTGATTTCTACCAACTCATGGGCGGAATGGATGCATGCATTCCGGCCTTCCTCGCGGCCGATGATAACAACTTCAAATATCAAGCGAGCTCCAGTATTGCAATGTGTATGGAAACCAACGTACGGTCTATCCTTGGCCAGTCTCATTTCTAAACTAACCTAATATTTTTTGAAGGTTCCGATACTGGCAGTACGCGAGCTGCGAGAAGCATACGGTCACATCGACGACGACAAGATCACGATCAACCGGCCAGCGGTTATGAGCGAGTTCCAGGCTATAAGAGCGCTTCGTACTGGAGATGCATCAAGCTTCCTTGCCAGTGATCCCTCGTCGTCTGGAATCACCCTGGGATCTCATCCTCGGATCCGTCAAGCCGTTGAGAATTTCATGCGTGATGGTTGGGTGCATACGAAGGACGGCTTCGACGCATGCAAACGACGTACCTGGAAAGAGAACGAAAGAATCATTACGAAAATTCTTCAAGATCGCGCTTGAATTGTTTAATTAGCATTACTTTGGAACCATTCTTTACTCGCAACTGTACATTTATTTATTGGATCTCAAAGGGTTTGAGGTACCTACGGTCTTGTTCCGTGATATATACTTGGGTATTGACGAGGCGAGTATTGAAAGCCGCCTTGCTGATCAAAGACGCAAGCGCAGTCAGCGTAATATTATCAGCTGACATGAAGAGTTGAAGGACTAACGCTCTCAATCTTGTCTCTTTCCCTTTCGTTCAAAATGATAGTGTGCATCCATCAGAGGTGGGCGTTCTGCGTTCTTGGGTAATTTCTGATTGAACAAGATTTTTTTTTTTGTGGTTCTGGATATATTTAAATCGACTACATAGCTGAGAGGGCAAATTTGCGTCATGCGAGACCAATTATATACCGTTATTAGGTTACATTTTATTGGATCCTTACGCTATTTCCTTCACCGAAGTCCAAGATGATAGTCCAGACCTGGGTATGTGTATATGTAGTCTTCATAGCAGGGTAGAGGCTGATGGCAGGATTCCAAATTTGATCGCCTGCTGCCTGATATAAACGAGGAGAATAAGATAGGCATCAAGGACCTCAATCACATTAAAGCGCAGGTCCTTCAAAGAGGGTAGCGGTATCATCCCGAGCTTAAAACGGTCGCCATCACTCAAAAATGTCCAAAAGCGGATTTATTTGTTTTGCACAAATAAGACACCAAGCAGAACGATGGCTTGGTCCGCTTGGTCCGCTTGGAACGAACTTACTTTTAAAACTTGAGTGCCTTCCACTAGACGAATGCCTTTGCTTGAAGTCATTCTGCTTGTATCTGCCGTACTGCTCATTTCTGCTTAAAGTAAGGAACTTATTGTTTACGTTCAGCCAAAACATTGCACTTAACTTGGTTAGTTCAGTTCAGCCATTTGGGCCGATGTTTTTAACCAACTCATTTTTTCAGTTCACATCTAAGATTCCAGAAAAGCATTACCATACAGATGATGAACCCTACTAAACTAAAATATAAAGTACTCAGTTCTTAACATGTATACAATTTACTTTTCCATCAGGCAAACGTAAGTAATCAGTGTTTCTTGTCGCCATTATACTAACGACCACATTTGTGACCTAGTGTTTGAAGCAACAAATCACATCTATCGATCTATCCTTGGACCGCCTTAAAAACTCCTTCCTCTCCTTCCATATCGTCGCCCCACGATCCATACTGCTGGAACTAATGGCAAAAGCAGTGTCTCTGCCGTATTGACATCCATTCTAATGGCTTCTTCGCCCCACCACGGATTGGCCGGTTCAACTGCCCCTACCTCGTCTCCACCCTCGATTCCATTACAATTGACAAACATTGGCATCCCCAGAAACGTATATAAATGTGCCAGACAGGGGATAGAGGGCGTAGCTCGCGTTCAGGGAACCAAACTCACGCAGTTAGAGATGTTAACGATGACCGCCCTGCACATCTTCGAGACGGAAGTGGATATTGTGATTATGGAGGTGGGAATGGGATGACGTTTGAATGCCACGAAAATGGTGCCTTCGCCTTACATACTGGTATCAGCGCTCACTGCCGTTGCTTTGGGTCATCAGGCGTTTCTAGGGAATTCGGTCTCACTCGTTGCAAGAGAAGAAGCAGGGATAGCTAAGGAAGGAAGGCCATTTCTCTTGGGCACACAGATGCATCTTGAAGTGGAAGGCGTTGTAAACGAAGTCGTTGGCGGTGTTGGCGGTACCTGATGCCTGCATCGCGCGTTTTGGTACTGGAGCAGGCCATAGCTTGTTGGTCGCTACTGGATAACCAATCGGTCATCCGACCTCCCGCCAAGCTCGTACAACTCTACCCATCGTTCTTCGATACGGTAGTTCAAGCTCCTTTCCCTCTTCATGGAAATCATCAGCTTGACAACCTGGACCCTGCGCTAGGATTAGCAGAGCTCTTCTATTGGATTCTGAAGCCTTTGTACCTGCGTTACATCTCGGATCTCGAATCACGCCGTGGATGCTCGTGAACGTTATCGAAAAGGTCAAGTGGCGAGGACGACTATCGTTTCACGGAATATCCATTCTGATCCAGCTGTCGTCTACATCTACATCAACTCGCGCTCCCAATCGTTTCATAACATATCAATTCCAATCAAGGCGCTGTCTAGTTCCACCACAATTCGCACTTCCAACCACCTTTTACTTGTGGATGGGGCCCATAACCCAGCACCCGCGGAAACACCAGGATCATATATCTCATCTCTCCTACAGAACACGCTGGTCACTTCCTCTGCTTCCTAACAAGGCAAATTCCACATCCCAATCACCTACATTCTAAGCCTTTCCCATTCGCCACCCAAGACACCTCTTCAAACTTTACTTCGATCCTATCTCCGTTTTTAACTCTATCCTTGCCCTATTTCATCCCTTCTTCTGATTCTGAGCCCATAATCTCTTTTCGCTCAAGTATGGCTCTGCTGCCCTTCTCGCCCTGAGGGCATGCCGTGGGTCGAATCTGCGCAATGTGCGATGCTGTACAAGTGATACCTGATCTCGCTCAGGACGTTTTGTGGGTTGCACCAGGTTTTAGTGGAGCACAGGAAAGCAAAGACGCCAGCACCGGAACCGGAAACACGTCGCTACATGAAGCGTTGAAATGAGCAGCGAGTAGACATGATCATGATGCTTTAGATGAGAAGAATGATTCAAAAGCGACGGAGCGATGTTCAGGATTAGTTGAGTTGACCGGGAGCTTGTACCTCGTCACCGACTTCTATCGATTGTTGGGTTGTTGGCGTAGGGCTCGTGAAAAGCTTCACGGTTACATCTATGCATGCCACAATACCCGCGACAGTCGGTACACGCTCTGGTTACAGATTGGCACCAACGACAACTTCATCGTGATTGGCGCTCATGTTGGACTTGACCGGGTGTTTTTTTTAGCAACAAGACGTTCCTCTCCCACATGTATGCCGCCAGTTATACCACCCAATCACAACCCGTCCTCATTGAATATTCTCACTACGAGTCATGCCTTATTTGCCTTTAACCTTCTCATATGCACTTCGATGACAGAACAAAGACCAACACATGGCATAGCCTGGATTCCCCCAGTTACAATGCTGCATCCATGCCTTTTCGCTATGATAACTTATACCCGAGTCTTCACTTATCCAGAAAACCTACCACACCTTTGGGACTGCTTGTGTGCAAATCGCCCTTTATCTCTTCTATATGCGGAAGTATGCACACGATTTCCGACTGATGGAGTTAGAAAAACACTGAAATTGGCCGAGAACCTTCCGAATAGGAATCTCCTGGAATCGATGAGACCTGATAATTCCGCGATATCAAAATGATGGGGCTAGGTTTGAGCATTGTCGCCCCTTTGCAAAACCCATAATTGTACATGCTTTAGCAGCATGGAGTATCGAGGGCCTCCGCATAATGTGAACATCATAATCGTGGACGATGTGTCATCCACAGTACAACCGGTGGTAATTTGTAACTTTCTTTTTTGTGGATTGAGGCAACGCTTACAACGCCTGGCATAAAAGAATGCATGGAAATCGTTTCTAAATCTAGGAAAGCCATTACCGTGTGCTACTGCACAAATCTTCGACTTGTCAATACGCCATTGTTTATCGGCTTCGATTGATGAGACATTGTCTGCAGAAAAAGACAGCCTGTGTAGCGTTTACCCGGGATGGCTCGGGAACTGCCTCGTTTTTGCCTATTAGGCGTTAAAAGGAGCGATTATTTCTTGTAACCCATTCAGTTCCATCCCAATATTTCTACTGCAGACACATCCGACACTCGACAAGGATTACGCGAAGCAATATCATATCACACCGGACGCTACTATGACCAATGGACGCCATTCTCCTCCGATCTCTCTTGATCTTCCCCCGAACTCGTTGATGACATCATAACTAGAGCTCTGGCTAACCTTGGGGGACGATCTCTATCTTCCATGGCCCTTGTGTCTCAGCATTTTCGCGTTCAAGTGAATCAACAACGCTTTTCCGCCATAATTCTAGACACAGACTTGGGATATGATTGCACGTATATATCTCATCGACTCAATACTTTTGCCCTCATCGTGGATGCAGAACGCTACATCCCCGGCATGTTGAATGTAGCCTCCTTTATTACTTGTTTTGAATTTAGCATGGTAGCAAAACAAGACGAAAGTCGTCCTCGTATTGATATCGCGATGGCTATACTCTGTAAAGCATTATTCCGGCCAACACAAAGCTACAAGTCTCGCGCTGAAGACTTTCAGTTCAGACTCGAGCCTTGGCAACGATCTTACACCGATGAACTTACAGAATGGAACTCGCTTTCTCCGGACTTTACAGCGTCATTCGCAGATCTATGTCGGAATTCAACTTTAACGAGGCTCCGCATTTTCAATATACGTCATGTTCCAATGGGTCTCCTGCAAGGATCCTCAGTCAAGCATCTCCATCTCCGCGATGTGGATATCCATCGACATCTTGACCTCTCCTCGGAAACACATCGTCCATGCTTTCTTCATTCACTCGTTGTGGATGGGTCTCTTCCTTTGAGACCATATCCCACATTCTCTGTGGCCGCCACGCACCTCCTCCGGCTTTGTTTTCAAGGTTGAAAGAACTGAAAATGATGCTACGTGGCCACGGAGATGTCGACACAACGAATCAAATTTTATCCAAGGCGACGTCATTGGACACTCTTACATTGAGCTTGCCAGTGGTCTTGAGAGGTGAGTTGATCAATCAAAATTGTGGCTTCTTTACGACAAGGATTATTTAATTTGTCTTATATCTTATAGGCCCTACCTTAGAAGAAACACTACAAGGACGCATCGTCGAATATGGTCATCTTCCATCTTTGAAGAAGCTCTATCTTCTTCCCATTTCCCGTGACGGTTTCCCTATGGATAGGATACTCGGGAATGCAGTTCCTGCAGGTCTTCAAGAAATCCACGTGTTTTTCTCATACTACCTTACGCACTCTGTGATACATGCTAATATGTTTCCGCTAATTGACCTGACAGACATTGATAATCGCCTTGCTGATCGACTTTACAGCACGGTCAAGCGAGTAATCATCAGCTTGCATGTGGTTCTGGGATTTAATTCCAGCGCTCTTGACTTTGCAGCCTTCGGGGGAATATGCCGTACCTCTGTCATAAATTCACTTCCGCGTCTATCTCGGGCTTTTTCTGAGGCCTTGGATGTTCGTATTGATCTTATACCGTCTTCATGATCTGTTTCAGCGCTTGCCGTATTGTATATCACGTTCTCTGTGGGGGTTTAAACTGCCATAGTTTCCGATACATACTTAGTAGCTACATTTATCAACATGAATCTGACAGTTGTAGTTGCCAAACAAGGTCCCAGAGCTGCCTGTATCAGTCGCCATTTCATGCTTGTTTTTATGAAAAATACAAACGACGTCACGGAACTGTTAAGTTATCATGGAAAGCTAAAGGAGCTGCTATCATCACAGTTTAGAGTCCACAATCCTTCCCCGGTCCTTCAGCCGGACATATAATTGACCTCTTATATTCAGCTGTTGTCTTCAAATCCTCCCGCAAACTACAAACATGACCACTCTCGGATCCAAAGAAGACGACATGTACACACTCTTGCAGAGATTCTTGGTGCATTCAGTTATTTGATAATGAACCAACGTTTCGTTCTTGTAGTCTCTCCTAGACAGACCACGATATAAGTGAAGTGTACATGAGTTCAGTCTGTATCTTATCACGCCCTCACTGCTGGCGCCGACCAGTGTAAGTAAAACTTACAGCGAATTAAATACAGAACTTATGTAAGAATTGCTGTAAGTATAACATACAGCACTTCTGTTTGAAAATAATACAGATAAAAAACAGATATTCTGTTCAGTGGCTGTAAGTTAAACAAACAGTATTTCTGTTTCTAAGCTGTAAGTCAATAATACACCCGAATAAAGAGAATTTCTATTCTTTGTCTGTTTGTTAAATATACAGAATAGCTGTATGTAATTGCTGTATGTAAAACATACAGATATTGTGTATGTAATCACTGTATGTTATACAAACACGAGTTCTGTAAAGAAAACTTACAGTCAAAGTACAGAATTTCTGTTTGTTCTACTTATGGAATTTATGTATATAATTGCTGTATGTAAAACTTACACCGAAATATACAGTATTTGACTGGCTCAGGTATATTTCGGTGTAAGTTTTACATACAGCAATTATATACATAAATTCCATAAGTAGAACAAACAGAAATTCTGTACTTTGACTGTAAGTTTTCTTTACAGAACTCGTGTTTGTATAACATACAGTGATTACATACACAATATCTGTATGTTTTACATACAGCAATTACATACAGCTATTCTGTATATTTAACAAACAGACAAAGAATAGAAATTCTCTTTATTCGGGTGTATTATTGACTTACAGCTTAGAAACAGAAATACTGTTTGTTTAACTTACAGCCACTGAACAGAATATCTGTTTTTATCTGTATTATTTTCAAACAGAAGTGCTGTATGTTATACTTACAGCAATTCTTACATAAGTTCTGTATTTAATTCGCTGTAAGTTTTACTTACACTGGTTGGCGCCAGCAGTGCCTCCGAACCGTGTCAGAAAAAGTTTACATAATCTTCGGACTTTAAAACTGCGGTCCGGCCTAGTCACGTCAATATTGGCCATCGTCGCTCTCTTGACGTGATCTCAAATGAAATCCTATCATTATCTTTCTCGAAACTTCATTTTACACCTCTTGAATGGTCCAGATCCCCTATAAACTCTAGAATATGGCTCCAGGAGTCCGTTGGCAGAACCCAATTGGCTTAGAGACGATCAACACCATCGTGAAAACCCTTATACCAACATGGACAAATGGGGAGCATCCGGTACGAGAGAGGTGGTAAATCTCTTGTTGGACATGCGTAGCAACAATATTGGTTGCCCATGAGAATAAATATAGACAAGTGTGAAGAATTTTGCAGGAGCGGCCCATGGTGTGAATAAGTCATGACACTCATGAATCATAATACTGGGGGAATTTGGCGAAGGAGCGCTCTGCTTGTGCTTGTAGATGAGAACAATAATGTCCAATATCTCGATCTTGTTCTGTCCTTGAAGAAACTGGGTAACAGCCTTCGCACGGAAAGAATCCAAAATTTTCAAGAATTAGCCAGTAGAATCCAATCCACTGTTCTGTCAGAAGCATTTCCATTCTCTCAAACTTGTATGCCAGCTTCTGCATGTCGCTCTGTCAAGGTTAAATTAACCTTGGTGACTTGAGGATCCCTCCAACCAGCCAGGCATATCTAATAGAGGGCTAAGCAGAGGTAACACGGATGTGATGATTGATGATTCCTGTAGAGCGTTGGAGATGATAAGAAGGAAGAGATGGCAGGAGACATTTGAGGTAGTCTAGGATTTCTGGCAGTATGATAACAGGCCTTTTCTCATACAATAAAAATTTTCGGGCAGTTTCTTCCATCTAGATTGATGTTTCAATGAAATGTAGATTGAACTTTTAACGATGGCGAGTGGTTTAGCAGAATAAACGCGTCAAGAGTAGCGGGAGTATGTACCGCGATATTAACGCGACGTGATTTCAAAGTCCGAAGATTATGTAAACCAATTTTCGACATGGTTCGGAGGGCGTGATAAGAACAGGACTATCGCTCTTTGTCACACTGAGCATTTTGTTATCATGTGGTACCTTGGGATTAAGGTTCCTGTCTCTACTCGGATAGAACCAACCCACGATTCACCACGCATTCTGGCAATTTCTAGTATACAACAAAGCTCACTGAATGATCGTTTCCGCGCTATATTTATCCGGGCGCTATGGAAATTATATTCACTTTGACATGAGAAAACATCTCTGCCTAAAGTACCGGGAAAATCTGAGTCTCCTTTTAAACGTTGTCGGAATTGTAGCGGAAACGATACCTACTCATGCCCAACCCACGCCATGCTGCGCCATCTCGCATTCCACGCTAATGCCACTCGCTTTCCAGGTACGAAATAGTCATGCTTCTCGAGATATCTAGACACCTGCCAGCCAGATATTTATGTTCTTGTTTGGATTTGCGGCACAATGTACATAGGTGGGAGGCAGAAGTCTTCGGGGCGTTTAGACGGGGTTATTGGTAGATTGCGCCATCGGTCTCGTAAGTCTTCCTTTGACTGATTCATCAAGCTCAAGACAAGGGCCCACATCTTGAACCTCGTAGTCATCCTGTTTCCTGCACTCTTGAGCACAGTTGTGTAATTCAAAAATCTCCAATACGTTCCGTGTTTAGGATTGTGTGGTCGAGGCTTAAAACTTACCGTGACCGTGGTGTATCTTGCAACTCTAACCCTGACATCCAGATCCAGTTGACATCCCTGCGTCACACGTTTGTTCTCCTATCCGCTTTCACCTATGACCCATAGTCCTGAGATTTTGATCTCATGTCCTTTTGCATGCTTGGTCATTGACCATGCGTTATACCGATGGGGGACACCTAAAACGAATTTGGCTTTTTACGCGGGAGTTGTAAGCTGTCATGCAGTTAGATATGCTCTGACCAAGCGTCATAGGCTAACATCAGCTGCCTGGAAAAGGCTGGAAAAGTTTCCTGCTTACAGACAGACACCGACGCCGAGGATCTGATGGAGATTTCGTCATATGTTGCCTCCCTGGTGTTCGGCGGCTAATGTATTGCAGTTTACCCGGTGATGTCAGATGTATAAAGCTCAGGGGCAATACAAAAGCAAGCTGGGAATTCGTTGTCGCCTCAACACCGTCTTGCACCATTCCTCAAGTTCAACTCCTATCTCTCCGCTTACTCAATGGCACCAGTGACAAATGGACGCATTATCTTTAATTCGATTCCAGAAGGTCGGTCATTGATTGCAAGCATCTGGTAGCTAGTATTGATGATAATACTCTCGTGTATCTCAGGGTTTCCCGTCCCAGGAGAGACCACCGTTTACGATACATCGGATACGATCGACATCGACACTGTGACTTTAGATGGCGGATACCTGATCAAGACGCTGGAACTTTCCATTGATCCATATATGAGAGGACGTATGCGCGCACCCAGCAAGAAATCATACTCTGATCCCTACTTTGTCGGAAAACCGTGAGCAAACTAAGATTTTGGTCTAGATACTTCGTGAACACTCTGACGGTGTATCTAGTCTGAACGGTTTTGGCGTTGGCGCGGTCATTCGTTCAGAACACCCCGAAGTTCAAGTGGGAGATCATTTATCCGGCTATCTAGGTTAGTCCACTTCATTCTTCAAGGAATAAACCAGTGGCATGTCGCTTATAATCTACGAATCGGACCTCAGACCACCAGCAATATATCATCAAAAAGATCTTAAGGGTCTCCAAAAATAAACAATTCCTATAATCTCCCATGGTCAACATTCATTGGCGTTCTAGGCATGCCTGGTAGGTAAATTTGTATATGTTATCACACTGTATCTAAAGTATGATGAACTAGGAAAAACATCTTATATGGCCTGGAAGGAGTTCTCTCATGCCAAAAAGGTTTGCATCAGGCATAATACGATGAATACCTTTAATCAATCTCAATGTACGATAGGGCGAGACGGTATTTGTCAGCACAGGCGCTGGCCCAGTTGGATCGTGCGTTACGACTGCTTCTGCTTGTGATTATGTTAATTCGAAACCATTACAGGCTCGTCATTCAACTCGCGAAGAGGGACGGACTGAAAGTCATTGCATCAGCCGGCTCAGATGAAAAAGTAAAGTTCATGAAGGAAATAGGCGCCGATGTGGCCTTCAACTACAAGACCACAAAAACGACTGAGGTTCTTGAGAAGGAGGGACCTATCGACATGTGAGCAAAATTTACAGAATGGATATATGACCAACATTGTACTGATGGTTTACCTATACAGCTACTGGGATAATGTGGGTGGAGAAACGCTCGATGCCGCCCTAAACGCCGCCAATATATATGGCCGTTTCATTGTGAGAGTTAATTATCTCCGTGATTGAATGGTTAAGTTAACCCCTTTCGAAGGAATGTGGCATGATTTCTGGGTACAACAACGGACACAGCACCGGTATCAAGGTAAGCCAATTCAGCCATCGATATCTCCCAAGTACGCTTCCCTAATGTAAACTACAACACACCCACTCTAGAATCTCTTCCAAGTCGTCGCGAAATCATTGACCGTGAGCGGCTTCATCATATTCCGTCTCGAAGCCAAATACGGAGAAGAATTTTATAAAACCCTTCCTCCCTTGGTCGCCTCTGGAGAAATAAAGTATACAGAAGATGTTTACAATGGCTTGGACAAAGTTGGTGATGCCATACTGGCAGTGCAAAGGGGACCAACAAAGCAAAAGCTATCGTCCACGTCGCTGACGACTGATAATTGCTGCTAGGGTTCGGAGCAAGCCCACGTGCTCCGGCTGCTTGCGGCGCCTTCATAAGCTTCCAAATGAGGACTTTTTGTCCGACAAACAATGGCCGGCATCAGAAGGCGGCTTGGGACATCGCTGCCACCGAATTTCAATTATGTATCATTACCGTCTGTATAGGTCTATATTCCATTTGGTATAACAAATAGCATCGCAAGATCTCACTTTGGCGTTGACGTTGAGCCTCTATTCAGGTCTCGTGGACGGTGCCCTTGCCTGCCTATGATGTAATCTGTACTCTAGAAGCTTTAGGGGGATCCGTCGATTACCAGCGTGTATGCGAAGACTGATTCTTTCTAAGAAATCACAGATGGACATGCACCCGACATGCACCTCCAGCGTTGGCTTGTTATTGATCGTGAACTTGAGCGTGTCAATAATCTGGATAGAAGCAAAACTTGCTTCTTTCTAAACTCCGCCGAACGTTCTCTAATATCAACCACCTATAAATGATCAAGGATTGTGTAGTTTGTATATCACAACCCGCCTTTGGCCCAGTCAAACACCTCATGATCAGTCTCCTATCGGCGATAATGACTTGAGACTGATATCCACTAGCAGGAGAAGGAAATTAAATGCTGCGATTGAAATGAAGCACGCCCAAAGCGCAGTAAAAGTGGAGCATACTCTCGTAACATGATACAAATTGGAACGTGAACTACATAATCGACCAATGGAAACGGGGGTCATATTGGTAGGTGATGGTAAGAAGAATTGCCTGACTGCAGGCTTCAATAGCTACATGGAGAGTTCAAAGTGTTAAGGAGTGGGTGCGAAAAGGGCCACTGTTGCACAGGTAGCAGAGCAAGTTCCTAATGCTGCGTTGCAACCCAAGATTACTGCAGGAGTCGCCGGTGCCGCCACAACGGTGCCGAAAGTAAATCCAGCAGCGGTATAGCATGCTACCGCAAGTGTATTACAACCTACAAGTCGTACAATCAGCATGGTCAAACAATACCGCTGTGCAATGACTGTACCTGTTTGACAAATCCCGTAGGCGATCAGTCCCGCCGAAACTGTAGGCAGGGCGCTTAGGGAGGAGAACGCGATAATTGTGCAAACACGCATAGCTTGTCTTCGGTGTATGTGGAAGAGGACGAATGATCAAGAGAGAGTAGGTTGCAGATCGAGACTCTAGCGGGTGCTCAGTGGGGGACTCCCAATACTTCTTGTGAGCACTGAGATGATGGAGCAGTCAATTTATAGGTGAGGCCACGGGTTGTTCAATCACAAATTGACCTTCGCACGAGCATCATTTAAGCTTTTTTCTGTGAAGTTCCCTTTCTTTCCATTTCAACGGCGTGCACTTAAAATGCTATCGATACCCCAGAAGCTTGCCAGAAAAGCACCAAAAGGAGTCGTGGGGTCGTCCTCGTTGGTAAGTTGTGCTCTCCGCAGGGCTTGCAAACTTTGTTCATAATCATTTGACCCTGACACGATTACAATTTCAGCTTCAGTTCCGTGATATTCCCTTGCTTTGTATTAAAATAGCGTGGACTCAGCGCTGTCCATAGCCTAAAACTTTCCAGAGACACACTGATGTGAAGTCTTGCTATTCTCTTTACTGGCAAGGTGTATTCTCCGAGGTCTTTACCCTCACCCAGGTATTGTATGGAGTTGGTGGACTCCACATGGAGTTCCTGGGTGGAGGTAAAGTACACTACTCTCCCCAAAGCTCATATGAGGAATAGTGCCTAAAAATCATTTTCTCTTCGACACGGAATGCTAGTTAGCGAATACAATAACACTTATATTGAGGGCTTTACATCCTCTACAACCTTTTTTTTTAATGCGCCGGACAGTATCTGGCTCCTTATAATAAGATGGGCATTTATGTAGTAGTATGCGCTGATTCCGCGGGATGGTATATGACCAATTCGGTATCTCAGAGAATAGAATCCTTCGAAGGACCGGCGTCGCCCGTGATGTCATTATCATTAGTTGATGTAATTTGCTGTCTAGCATTCGGACTAGAATGGTATTTGTATGTGTACCCTCATAAATGATCGTTGAATCAACTAACACTTTGAACTCTTGATGTTATATCATCAAAAACACAAGCTGCAGACAGCGTATCCCAGCGTACTCATATGTAAAGCGATATTGGTTTCAGAATTGTCCGACACCTAAAGCGCTTCAATTAGCCTCATCATTGATTGAACGTCGATCTTTCAGGTCGTGCTGCTTTCTGTGGTTCTTAATTAAGCTTTATTTTCAGAACGTCAAGAAGATTTTCTCAAGGAGTGTTCACTACCATCTGGATTCTGAGAATCTGTTGGACAGATATTCGGGGGTTAAAAGCCACCACAGCACCGTCCCTTCACATGCGATCCATCACCGCCCGTCCGTTTCCTCCTCCTTCGACGTTGTTACTCTTCTCCAGTAGTTCATGCCCAAGATCATCCAGCGTACCGCTCCTCGTTGTAGTACACTAACAAGCATTTTTCAATGAGTGTACTGACCTTGATCTTGGATGATGCAAACACTCTCATCACCTATTCTGGATCATGGAATTTTCTAACAGGGTCTGCACAACAACCGGCATTTCAAGGTACACTGCATTCAACTGTTCAGACGAATGCCTCCGCATCCATTACTTTCCAAGGCAAGCTGATTCATATTGTATGCGATTACCCCTTTCTGAGATCTCGTACACAATGGTAGGAACTCGCCTGATTATATACTCTTCCCTTCCAATTAGCACCGCTAGTAATAGCGTCCATGCCATTGTGGATTTCGATGGCAAAATATCGACAATATCACACCCTACAAATACCACAAACGTTTTCAACTTTGTTCTCTACGATACAAGCACTATTCCAAACACAGTACACACACTCATACTTTCGAATGCTGGTCATCTAGCAGACAGCCCACTTCAATTGGATCGACTTCTCCTCGAGGGTTCTAACGTCGTTGTTAGTCCTGGGATAGCAGAAAGTACTCCTACGTCAACTCCTGTCTCTACTCCACCCAAAACCAGCGAGTCGATATCTAATGCTGTCCCGCCGACAGTATCTACGGCGGGAGTTTCCAACTCGTTGACAGGCGTTAATGTGGCTCTCGCATCATCGTCTTCAGTTCAGTCGACCCAGTCCGTACCCGGCGCAGTAGCAATGAATGACGGCTCAGGCAGCTCTCAGACTATCAGGGGGGTGCTACCGGTGAGTCCTATAAGATTCTGTAGCCATCATTCTAGTTCTCGCTATCGCTAGTAGTATCTTGATTATTTACTTCTTGAAAAGGTTTACCAGTCGGCACCGGTCTAGGAGACCACACGTCCATTTCGGTTCGCCTTGTTACGAGTACGAAGGCGGATGGTTCGGTTGTCACCGAAGCAGTAGATCCCCCAAATGTGACGACATCGTCGTCCTCTGCACGAATTCCTATCGGCCCAATTATTGGCGGTATTGTCGGCGGTGTGGTACTCATAATCCTAATCATATTCATCCTGATACGCCGCCGAAATGGATTCCGACACAGGGAGTTAAATGATACAGACGAGAAACGTCAGTCTAATTCAACCTGATTTTTTTAAACCAACCCTAAATAGTCGTTTTAGCAAGACCGCAGTCGGATATAACATCTATCACTCCATTCCCTCTCCAAGGCGGGGGAAGATACTCAAGCAGTTCCGCGTCAAGGACTGCAAGATATGAAGGTTATTTGAGCGGAAAGAATTCTACTGCCCCACCACTTAACCCCCAAGACTTCGACTCACTACAGATACCGTGGCAGAAAGCTCTGGACATCTCGCTGAAAAGGCTTCGGCGTCCTACGCAGTCACTAGCCCTGGAGCATCGACTGTCAATGTGGTCCCATCACCTACCTCATGCGGTGCTCGGAGCATCGTTTCGGATCAAATTCACCAGACCGATCCTGGGAGATATCTTTATGTTCCTCGTACTCAATATCAACCACGCAGTGATGCAGCGCCCAGTTCCATGAACTCTATGGCTTTGGATTTGACGATAGGCTCTCACGATATGCCACCATCCTACCAGGATACTACGTGATATACTTGGATATTTATTTCTTCTTATTATTTACTTTCACGATGAAATGACCCATCTGTCCCATCCCTTTCAAAACATTTCGCCTTTCCACCAAATTTGAATCCCCAATTGAAGCCTGTCACATGAAGTCAAACAGCGTAGATGCCGGTATGCAGGATCTGACACTCTATCCGATAGATCTTTTTTGTCTCGTAAACAACCTAACATCCTCCTGATACCGTGTTGGAACCACAAAGACGAATGCGAGAAATTAACCCTAGTAAGAGTGCACGAGTGAATTTAGCGAATTTAAGTCGCGTCTATAAATAAAGTATTCCGTGTGAATATCTGTTCCTGCTGTGGGACACAGTCCTCCTGGTCTCATCAAATCTGTCTCAACCTCTGACCGCATCTTTCTCTATCTCTTTCGTATTTTTAGGCTTCAGGGGGATACTGACTATATAATACATGCATTAGGGTTTTGTCTAAAGTGTTTACGAAGCTCAACTCCTATATTTCATTATATTTCAAATTCTGGGTTTTTTCCGGGATTCGGCAGCAATTCTTTCCTTCCTTCTAGCGATTTACCTATAATATATAACGTGACAACTTACATCTCCCTCTTAGCTCAGTGGTAGAGCGCGTCACTAGTAGCCACAACAGTGAGCTATGACGAGGTCAGTCGTTCAAGTCGGCTAGAGGGAATTTTTTTTCTTTCACATATCTGCCCGGATTATTTTGTTACCAATTTCCCGTCAGCCAAAGCACATTATCCCATTCTAAATCCCCATCCGTTCACGTTTATACTCTGATATCCAACCTGAGCCTTTTGACTGACTTTAAAACCATTAATTATTGTCCAGTCGTTGCAGTCCAGTTATTTTTACCGTCTACTCGTCAGTCCGAGAGCGTACGCAGATAATTTATGTTTTCCATAGCTATTCATAACATCACCACTGCCAGATCCTATTCTCAATGTCCGTGCTTCCACAGTATACACAACCGGAGTATCGCCCGGAAGATGTCCTTTGCCATATGGTGTCGCTGGACGTGGGATATGAGACCGCGTAGATCCCCGCCCCTCTCGAGACAGAGTCAACGTGCCCTCTCGATCTAGATGAGTAGATTATAAGTAGGTATCGGTATCATCACAGTATTTAAAGACTTGTGCCATATGCCATTACGAACCTTGGTCAGACGTAATATCATGTCGGCCGTCCCCATCAATGCCTCTGTGATCGTCTTTCAATCGTCCACTTCCATCCCAGTGCTGCTGCATGCTTTCTGCCGATACTTTCCCTTTTCCTTTTGACCCAGACGACGAAGCGGGAGGTATCACAAACACCTTTTCCGGCGATATTGTCCCCCAATCCGATAATTCAGGTGTGCGTGATCCCGATTTCCACCCATCGTTCTCACTCTCATCGCCCACATCTGAAGCCCTTTCTTTTCCTTTTCCCTTTCTTTTCGAAGACTCCAGAGAAATTGAGTGCGTTCTATCCCGTCCAATATTCTCAGTGGTATTTTGATTTCCTATAATTTCAGTAAGCTTTGCGGTCAACTTATGAATTTGTTCTGTTTGCGCGTCCTTCACGTTTGCTCCAGACCTCGAGCTAGAAGAGAAAGCACTTGGAGTGGGATCCGGTTTTGGAGCATGACAATTACGCAAGATTGACTTCAGTGGACGAGCACTACGTTTTCGATCGTCCTTTATTTCAGGGCCATGCCCGATTTTAGAAGCGCCCGCAGTAGTCTGACATCCGGTCTCTTCTACAGAGGGGAGAGATAGAACGCCAACTGTGCGTGCTAGATGACCGTGAATGACTACGCGGATGGTCAGCCGAAGATGGAGCTGGATGTCGATGGTGACCACCTGAAGATCCACCGGGACGGCGAGATTGGCGGTCATGTTTAACCTGATGTGAAGCGGTGTGTGTAGGGTTAATCTCTACCCATTGACGTGGCGGTGAAGGCGGAGGGGTTGGGGATCTCCGCGGAATGTAATAGCTGGGGTCGCTCGGTGAAACAGTGTGCGAGGACACAGGTGGTCCACGAGGAAGAGAAGAGAAATGTCCTTGAGCAGCCTGTCCTGGGTATTTATGCCGTGAAGCCTTCACTTGATAAGGAGAAGGTGCCGTCATATTACTGTTCGGATAGTAAGTGTATAGATAAGGATACGGGCACGGGCTTGTTCTCGAGCTTGCGTATGGCCCTGGGGGTGCGTGTAACCCTTGTATATTGTTATAGTGCCCACCATAACGATAGGATGTTGTTGAAGCGTGATGTGCACCCCGTGCACCCGGCCTACTACCTACTACTATCGCAAACCATTAGATCACGGATGAACAAAGTAAGTGTCGCTGTCTACCCTACTCACCAGGGTTTGGAATGAATGATTGTGTAGGAACCACTGGCGCTTGTGGATGGGGATAAGCATTGGACGCTAATGATGGGTTGAGACCATTGGAACCACTGGGATAGTAAGTTGCTGCGTTATGATAAGGATTCCGATGAGGTTGGGATGCGAAAGCATTCTGATTGGGATTGGTCATCATGTTGCGCGATTCCATTGTGAATACTATGCCGGTTACTGTATCGCAGACCTAATTGAAGGCTCTGGCAGAGAGGAAGATTAACCTGACCCGGTATCCAACTTGAGATCATCGTTATATACCCCCAGCTCTATTGCGTCCACGGTCAATTAATGAGCGTGGTAACATGAACACCTTGCCATCTTCTGCAGATCTGCTGACTCCCGGATGTAGTTTAGAAGGGAGGGTAAGCTTTGTGCACTGACCGTAATAATTAGACGGTTGAGAATTCAATCCCCGTACCACCCGGGGGTGGCCACGGGGTCACTCAAGGATAGTCACTTAAATCCCGCTAAACAACCGAAATCGTACCTATTTGCGGTGATGGCAAGCGCCCACAATGCCTTTATAGGCGGGCCCGGCATTATCGAATGATGCCGGTCTTAAAACTACTCGCTCAGGGGTCTCTACCTAAAAGATTCGAACTGCGGGCCTATAGTACTCGTAGATGGTGTGCACATTAGAGAATAGACACTCAGATTCATGATTGCACAACGTAGGCGTGGAGCCGATCTTCTGTTTGGAACATGAATGGGTTTGTGCACGCCGACTCTTCTATATGGAACAGGGATGGGTCTTTCACGTGTCTTTCACGGTCTTCAATGAGTCGAAAATACAGTGCATAAACTTGGTGACCCACTAATAACGTGTGGTGTTACCGAAATCCAGGTTCAGAGTTTCCTTTCTCCCTCAGTCAAGAAACCTTTGTGTGTACAGCGACAACATCGGCTCAAATCCACCCGAGTTATCGTACATCCCATCGATTAGATCAGTAGAGTACTGTCGTAAAATAGACAATTGATATTCTATTTTGAATGGACCAGCTGCGCGATCAAAAATGACCCAGTCATTGACGGAGCTTAAGCACACGCAGAGAATGATTATAGAGGTCAATTGTTATTGAGCCTCTGAACTTTATGTAAGGAAAAGATGTTCGACATCATAGAAAATCCAAAATTGGGATAGTCGCATAAGGAAAGAAAAACAAGGGATAAGGATAGTGTAAAACAAGAACACGAAAAGTAGCGCTCTCCCATTAGAAAGCAAAGAGCGAAAGCGTCAAAATCAATGTGTTCCGAAAGTGACCATCCACCCGCCAGCATTGATAGTAGGCTCAATCCCCCTGAACCACATAACACCACCAAGCGAATCACACCTCCGCATGTAATCCTCAAACTCCGGCTGCCCAGGCGTCGAACACATCCGGCACCGTTCATGCAGTGCCCTCATCGCAGCATCTTGTCTTATCATCGGCCAGCTCTCCTTCTCATCACGAAGAATAGGCTCCCAGAACGCCTTGTATATCTGCTCGAGCACATCACCAACCGTAATCCCCTTTAAATTCTCGACGCAAAGGGCCACGGAAACATGGGTGCTGTGTCACCCGCTACGGCGTTGAAGTACATGTGCGTGAGGAACGGCCATGTAGCGGGCTGTGCGAGATCTTGGTGCCCGCAGAAGATGATGAAGGGGTACGACCATACCGTACGGTTTTCATCCGAGGGTCGTCGAAGAGACACCAGGTGAGAGGGGAGGGTCCCCAGAGGACGTGTTGGAGAAGAGGGTTGATCTGGACTTCCCAAGGAAAGGGGAGTGGCTGTCCCGGAACAGGGACCTTCCAACGAGTGGGACGAGGTGGTAGGGCACGGTGTTTTACCCTGGGATGAAGCGTTTGTGTGGGGGAGTAGATCGACCTTGAGATTCATCGCCCATGTCGTTGATAATATTTTGAAGGGTAACAGTGTCGATGCTTTTTTCGCTTGAGACGGCTAGACAGTGGTGTGTGCCTGCATTAACAGAGATGGAAGAGTTATGATAGTATACCGAAGACCTTACGCGAATTTATGCCAGTCACATTGTTGAGTATCGGACGAGCCCAGTAGCCATATTGCTTCCATTCATGAAGTTCAACTTTGGCTGGCGCAGGGTTGCCCGCGATTGGAACATGAGCCGGTGTCAATACCCCCTCATCCGAAGAGAAGATACCTTGTCGAAGACATCGATCAAACATCTGAAATCAATGCTGTACAGCGAACTTTCTCACCGAACTTCACGAAGTGCATGATGCGGGCCCAGAGACTTCGGTTTTTCTTAGCTGGTGCCTTTCCTACACTCATCAACGTCTGTGACGTCGCAGTAGACAAAGGCGACGACGCGCTCGACTCGCCAACAACGGCAGAGGTCGCGATCGCTGGAACATCGAACACAGGCTTGAGCGGTTCCGGTGGGAGATCGGCACCATCGGAGATCGGGCTGTTCTCCCATGGCTTGGAAAAGTCGTCAGAGGGCTGGATTGTACGATAGAACCCAGCATGGTGATTGTACGACGGGCGATGGTAGGCTTGGTGGGACATCGTCAGGGAAAGAGATAAGATGACGAGCGAAGGGTCCAAAGGTTCACAGAACCCTTACTTACATCAAGTTTTGAGTTGAGAGAATGTGCGTGGCACACGAGGCGGCGAGTCTTCCTTTTCTTCCCATCCAAGGCATTTGCCTCGAAGCCTCGTGTCCTCTGTAGTCATTATGACAGAACAAAAGGGTTGGCCTTATGAGGAAGGATGATTATAACATCGGGACATCTGTCTCCCAGAGTTCGCGTCGGATTAGGACAGTTGGTCTTGTGTGCAAGTGAACAGTAAGAGAAATTAAAATGCTCCGAAGAACGTGGAAATGGAAATAGATTGGGTGGGCCGTGACTGGAAAGTAAAATTTATGACGGAGCTCATATCTAGCCTTGAAATTTTGAAAAGCCTAAAGTTTAAATTACTGGCGTAGTTCAGATTGAAGTTACGAAATGCAATATTATTTGGTCCCCACGACTGCGGGTCCTCAGGTTGAGTGTGCTTCAAGTAGAAGTCTCAAGGATAGTTGCGCCGCGCCTGTCAATGAGAAATGCGGGATAAGGGGTTGCTGAAAGGTCAGCGCCAGCGTGCATGTGGGTAACGAAGAGACTGATGAATAGGATGCCTCCCTCTTTCTAAGCTTCTAATCTAAAAAATCGATAAATACAATAATAATTAATCAAGGGCTCAACGTTCAGTATGTTCAATACTTAGGCATCAAGGCCTAGTAGTCCCACTCCATCTTAACTTCCTCCATGCCTCTAAATGCCACCATCTCAGCCAGCGATATCCTATGCACACACGCCGTATCCCATCCAATCGCATGCGCCGTACGCACGGATCCTCGTCCCTTATAATCATGCCAGCCAATCTTATCGTCCACTATTTTTGTGCTGATAGCGTACGGTAAGTACGGGGTCGGAGATACTTGCTCGGGTGCAAACTTCCCGCTCAGCGTTTGAAATACAGAGGAAGGGTTGTGCAGCTCTTTGAGCGCCGCTATCCAGGATCCGATCATGACGTCGTCGTATGGGTAGTGGATGTGATGTGGTACAGCCGGGTCCGCATTCATTATGGTTGCTGTGAGATTCGAGCTAAGTATGCAAAAAGCGCCGAGAAATCAGAATAAGAACTGCGTATTAGGATAGATGATCGAAGCCAGTCATATCTACCTGAGCATATACCCAATACCAACGGGATACGGATATACCGGTCCCTTGACCCACAAGTCTTCCTCTTTCGCCTTACTACCGGTAGCGTTGGTGTCACGAACCGTATTTTGCCAGTACACATCTTTCTTTGACATGCTCCCGATTAAAATCGGCTCCTCTCGCGGTTTGAGGTTGGAGTACATATATCGGATCCGTCGCGCAAGTGTGCGAAAGCGACAGAAAGTGTCAGAGTCCATCGTCATAGCATAATCGTACTCTTCATAAGAAACCGAATTCGCCTAAGAAGTAGTGGGATGAGTCAAAATAAGCTCTCGCAACGAACGTCAAAATGAGATGGAATGAGACGCATACGTACCCATCTCAGAGCAGCGAATCTTTTCTCCGAAATTCTCTCCGGCACATCCTCGATATCATGCAAAACCACAATGTCACCATGCACCTCATTCTCCCTTGTGATCCTCCGCATCGTCCTGGTTCCCTCCATCGCCGTCTCGCCATACCCATCCAAGCCCTTCACCCGCCCAACGAAAAACTTGTACTCCAGCCTCACATCTCCTTGAGGCACACCATCCAACACCGCTGCCCTAATTGTCTCACGTCTCTCAAAGGCGTCTACTCTGCATATAATCGCGAGTCTAATGACCAGCGGCCTATCAATTGGGGTGTCAATGTATAGTGGTTTAGGTATGGCGTCGAACAGGAAGGCAGGGCCTAGGAGCGGTGATGCGACTCGGCAGACGATAAAGATGACGACAATGATAATGAGGAAGAAGAAGGCGAAGATTCGCAGGAGAAGAGTGCGCTCGAGGGATTGGAAGAGAGAGCGTTTTCGCTGATGGCATTCTGGGTCTGTTGGAATGGCGTGATATTGCCCGTTGGTTGAATACATCAAGTATCGAGGACTTTTGAGGAGGTATGGATCGAGTCTATCGAACGGACTGCTGTTGGGATTAGTGAATAGCGAATTGATACGTGCAATATGGACACTTACGACTGAAGGTTTTATCTTACGTGCTGGGAGAATAATGTAACATCAGAGTACGAGGCGTGCATATATAACATTCCAGATGCACTGCAATCTCTCGAAGTAGCTCCGACTTGAGCAGCCATCTGTTAGAACAAACAGATCGTTGCGTTAACAGCCTCTCGTTGGCATTGAATCTGATTGCTCACCTGATGATAGCAGTACCATGTTATGCAAAGTTGAAAGTTGCTCTCAAATTGGCAGTTCAGTTTCAGTTAAAATAAAGAATAAAGATATGTGGAGTGGAAATGGAACAAGCGTGGAAGTGGCGCCCAACCAACGTTAGAAAGGTGGCGGGTTGTAGGTGCCAAAGTAAAGAGTCACAGTGAACTGAACAGCTGTTCGGAGCAGAAATGTAAATAGCGTAGAAGTGCGCCCATCAAGTTAGAAAACGACCAACGGCTGTAGGTACTAGAGTATGAGATCCAACTTACAAGTGATGTGTCGACTCCGGTCGTCCAACCAACTTTTGATGATAGAGTAAAACCATTCGCCGAAAGGTTGGGCCAAAGCGTTACTATAAATTACCCTCTGACTTGATCAAGTGAAGCAAAATTCGGTCGGAAGATCAGCTGCTAGCGCTCGACGTCTGTTCCGGCGATTGCGTCGTTCATACATATTATTAGACTGGCGTGCCAGTCGAGTCAGTGCAAGTTGGTAGAAAGACTTGGATCCGTGCTCGGCGTGCTCCATCATCCCGTTTCCATGTTATGTCTTGACTATCTGGTATCTGAGCATCTTGTAGTCAACTGAAGTTGAGCTTTCGAATCAGATGTTGCTGGAATATCGCATTCGAGGCTTGATACGAATGAGAGATGGAAGGGAGAGCGAACTCTGATTCAACTTTGTGGTGACTTGCTTACCAATCAGTTTGCCGAAGGGCCGACCAAGCAAATGTGACCTGTCCCAGCCCATCACATCCTCAGAGATTCCAGCTGCTGTGCATAGCAATAGCAATCTTTTCCAAGTTCATGTATTGATTGCGGGTCACTCTCTGAACAACGGTACTCACCGTCTCGAACTCTTTATACATCATATTCACGATGTACCCCCAAAATCCCACACCAGGAGGAGCTCTAGCACCTCCAGCACCTCCCAAGCCTGGAGGATGGAATCCACCTCCCGCAGTACCACACCCGTTCCAATTCGAGCTCGACACCTAGGGCCTTTAAAAATTCTCGCTACCTCTGCCACGACTTCTAAACCGACGCATCTTACTCTTCCTCGTCGCCCTATTCTTCATCTACATCCTCAGAGCATTCTACTCACCAGAAACCCCGCTAGACCCAGAAGTACCTGTATCATGGGGGTCCGACATCATCTCCTTTGACGCCCCGCGCCCCGCATACCTCGACACGTCGCTCCCGGAGCCCATGGTCATCCGCCTCGCCATCATCTCCCACATATTCGAGTTCGAGCGGCGGCAGGTGCTCAGGGATACCGTGCTGAAGGGCATCCCGAGCGCCGATATGAAGCTGGAGTATAAGTTCATCATTGGACTGGCGAAGGAGGGCACCGCAAATCTGACAACGAGGTATCAACGGGCGAAGGAAGATTGGTTTTATGGGGATGTGTTGACGATGAAGGTGACGGATATACCGGAGAGGCTGTCGGAGAAGCGGTATGGCGCGCTGAAATGGGTGTGTCTTCTCTTCTTCTTTCGTCTCATCCCGTCCCGTCCTTTCCTGTCTTGTGTTGCTGTGTCATGTCGTACCACAAAACACTGACCACCCTAACCTTACTCAGGCCGACTCTGTCCCGCACTCCGAATACGACTACTCAATGACGATGGACTCCGACACATTCTGCCGCTTCCGCGCGCTCGCGCGCCGGCTCAAGCACCTCAAGCCCATGCTCGACCCGCGGTCTGAGTCCATCCTCGTCGGGCGGATGGGCGACCACGTCACGTACTTCGAGAACACGGTGCCCGACGGGAACGTGAACGAGAAAGACGAGGATTACTATGTGCGCGGGCCGTGGTACCCTTACCCACTGGGCATTGGGTACATGCTTAGGTGAGTACAGTACAAGCAAATCCCGGGTTTCATTTCGTCTTTTCGCGGAAATCTGTTCCCCACCCCGTTTCCTTTCCATTCCTCGCCTTTCGCATTCTTTTGACTAACTAACATCCGAATACGACACAGCTCGAACATTACCAACACCCTAATGAACACCGACCCTCCCCTCCCGCACCACGTCATCTACCCCTCCGACGACGTAATGATCGGGTCCTGGCTCGCGGGACTCAAAAACTTCCACGACCCCACCATCAAATTCGAGACCACCGAGCGTTCGTCCTCCCCGCCTCCCCTCACCCCCGTGCACCCAAAACCATATCTGCCGTACCCCGTAGACACAGAGATTGTGGACGACGTGAAGGGTTGGCATGATATCAAGAGCCCGCGGGAGAGCGGCACGGAGGGGAAGATCGGGTGGGAGACAGTGTGTGTGCATCGTATGAAGGCGAGGGAGATGAGGGCGCTCCGGGGCAGGGAGGAGATTAGTGGGGAGTGGGAGGGCGCGTCGGTAGTGAAGAAGCAGCAAGTGTATTGATGCTCAAGCTCAAGCTGAAATGTGAGGGGGTTGAGGGGCGAGGCTGGGCTTGGAGATGGATGAGGTATGAGAAATGAGGGGTGGAAATGGTTAAGTTGAACGAAGTCGAGACGTCATGATATTCACGGATTTCTCTACTTATGACCTTTGTTCTACATCTATTGCAGCGCTATACCACTAATATGCATATCTATTGTTTCACATGCGTTCTCAGGTTGTCCGAGTCGACGAATTTTATTCGTGTACTAATACTTACAATTTATACTTGCAATTCAAGTCGAGTAGAACTTCGTCTTGACTTTAGGACAGTCGCAATCATTGAGTCACGGTAATACTACCGATCCTTTCTGGATGCTACTAATATTGTAGTGAAGCGCTGTATTCTCTAGCACTGAGCTAAGAAGAGATAATAATCGCCAAGCGACGCTACTAGTATCTATTAGCATCTATCCGCGTCATTGATCTGGATGTGGATGACACGGCGAAAGAGGAAGACTCGTGGGTCAATGGCCCTGTGTATCCGTATCCTGTTGGTGTTGGCTATATGCTCAGGTAGAAATCACTGGTTTCTATCATCTATTCTAATATACTATTCTGATTCTAATTCTAATTTTTCTCATGACTCTGGCGCTTATTCGCATACTTAGCTCGAGTCTAACAGCGACCATGATGTGTGCGGATTCGGCTGAGTAGCATCATATCCACTACCCATACGACGACGTCATGATTAAATCGATAACAGGGCCCACAGTAATTCACAACCCTTCCGATGTATTCCCACACTCTGGTAGCAAAGGGAAAAGAACGAGCTCGAGATGTGGGCGATAACAGTGGGAACGATGACTGAAAATCGCGACCACCAGTTGTGGAGTATATACTACAGTTCTATAGGAACGTTTAGCGCCCAGAGAAGCAACAACGTAGAGACATGTTGTTCTCCGAGATTATTCCGAACTTTGCTTGACGGTGTCAAACAGATTTATTTACAGTTCAAATATCGAGCATCTCAAATATTATGACGTCATTAAATGCTATTAATTAAATTTCAAGCAAGTCCATTGAAGTTTACAGCAGGAAATGCAATTCTGGTTAAACATTGATCGTGATAGGTTGGAGGACACCGCCCCTGACGAGGACAGGGCTTCCATCTGTACCATTGATGTTGTAAATGTTGCTCAAAACGATGTTGTAGTTGGAATTAGCGATGAAGAACCCGTGGGGGATCTGACAGTGTATATCATCAATTGCTATCCTAAATCGAGAGGCCATGATATGGGCTGGCTTACTGTGGTAGTGAACGAGTCCGACAGGGACCCGGCGGGGATGGCACGACGAGCGAGGATAATGGGCTGCTGGAATCCATTATTGGACGCAGCGGGGACCTCGATGGAGTAGTCGAGGAACTGAGGCACGATCCCGAAATTCTTCACCCCGCAGGTCAAGTCAACGGAGATATTGATAGACTACACAGAAAATTGCGATTAATATAATTCATCGCAATGTAAATATGTAGAGCTTACGTCTCCTGCGCTGACGGTGGTCGGACTGACAATGAGGTTTCCGAAGCGTGATGCCTGAGGGCAGCCTTGGCGACTTGCAATGCTGGTGGCGGAGACCACGCCAGTTAGAGTGAGGAGAGCAGCGGAAATGGCGAACTTCATTTTAGATGTGAAATAGCGTAATGGCTGGGAAGAAGACTTTTGGGTATGAATGAATTAGTTGGATATGGTCTCTACGAACCAACCACTCCACCTTTTATACGATCCCGCACAGTTCTAATTTTAGAAGTCCTATACGTCAGGTGGACTGTATACAAACAGACGCGGCCATGAATGTCCGCCATCTGGAGGGAGAGCTTTAGCCGCACGATGGAACATGAAACTTACCAAGGCTGGTTTTGCAATGGAAGAAAATTTCCGCCTACTATGTGGACTACTGGACAAATATCCATGCTTGCTTTTCGGGATGCTTATCATTCTGAAACAGAGCTGTGTGGGCCGTCGAGACCGACCGCTGCGCTCTACCTCTGGGCAGTGCTCAGAGGATCTTTTCTGACACCGGCAGTGTATGCGTAGACTTAAGAGTAAGCTAACGTTGGCCATAAGTTAGGGAAGATGTCTTCCTCGGAGTATCATGCGGTTTGAAAGAAATTAATTTAATATAATTTTTGTGTTACACGGGTCATTTCTGGGTACACTCACGGCTGATATACCCATGCCAAGATCAATCTCAAAACGCGTCGGATGATCGACGCTTTCCTTCGTACTCTGATATGCGGGTAGTAACTGTTTGATCAAATTAGAGTGGGGTAGCCATCAAAGTTATAACTAAGTTATAGTAACTCGTCATAATTTTCGGCGAGTTACATAACTTCGCCGTAACTCGCATATCATTGATAAGTAGCTTAGCCTCAGCATAGCCATATCCGGACTTACTACAGGAACGTAAATACCATCACGACGTTGACGATGCAGTCAACTTTTAATTTATTTACTTCTTTCTGGTCCAATACGTTGGCTTGACCGATCTATAGATAGTTCAAGCTCCATCCAATATGGTTGAAACTGTGAGGATCCTTACTACTGAGCTCACTGAGAACCATCGGCCACTAACTCCACCCAAGTGCATTGCACCCGACAATAGTCAAATGTCTGATAACCAACTGCTTGTCGTAGCCCCCAATCATATATACACTGTCTAGCACACAGAATCACTCGAGTCTTTAGTATTACTGAGTTTCGAAGAAGCGATAACAATTGAACCTCCCGAATAATGTCTCTCAAAGGAAGCCCACCCACGCAGGGAAAATGACAAAAATACCATTAATAACGGCATTAAGATGATTATCAGAGGCAACATTGCTCATATATGTACTCTCTGCCGAGAGTTTTGTGTAAAATAAGAACACAGCGAACTTCTCTTTCATCTCAATTACATACTTTCATAGAACTTCCGTCAAGGTCCAGGGCCCACCCTGTTATTGGATATTCTTGATCATCTGGTCTTATGCTTGAAATTCAAGGGATGCTCCAACCCACTGCCGCAACGGCACCACTACAACCGTACCTACTATATTTTCAAAATAATATTCCTCCCGCCTTTTCTTACTTTTTTGATCACAAAATCGCCTATGAATTCCTGCTCGCTCTCAAACCTGGATGCACGGGGGTGGTACAAGGATTGATTTTGAACAGCCTAATTATTACGGTCAGTGCCCAACGCTCATCCTCCCTTCTAAACTACATCCGGGAGTCAGCAGAGATCTACCGAAGATGGCAAGGTGTTCATGTTACCACGCTCATTAATTGATCGTGCACGCAATAGAGCTGGGGGTATATAACCATGATCTCAAGTTGGATGCCGGGTCAGGTTAATCTTCCTCTCTATCTGAGCCTTCAATTAGGTCTGCGATACAGTAACCGACATAGTATTCACAATGGAATCGCGCAACATCATGACCAATCCCAATCGGAATGCTTTCGCATCCCAACCTCATCGGAATCCTTATCATAACGCAGCAACTTACTATCCCAGTGGTCCTAGTGGTCTCAACCCATCATTAGTGTCCAATCCTTATCCCCATCCACAAGCGCCAGTGGTTCCTACACAATCATTCAATCCAAACCCTGGTGAGTAGGGTAGACAGCGATACTTGCATTGTTCATCCCTGTCTAATGATTTGCGATAGTAGCAGGTAGTAGGCCGGGTGCACGGGGTGCACATCACCTTTCAACAACATCCTATCGTTATGGTGGGCACTATAACCATACGCAAGGGTCACACGCACCCCCAGGACCATACGCAAGCTCGAGAACAAGCCCGTACCCGTATCCTTATCCATACATATACTATCCGAACAGTAATATGACGGCACCTTCTCCTTATCAAGTGAATGCTTCACGGCATAAATACCCAGGACAGGCTGCTCAAGGACATTTCTCTTCTCTTCCTCGTGGACCACCTGTATCCTCGCACACTGTTTCACCGAGCGACCCCAGCTATTACATTCCGCGGAGATCCCCAACACCTCCGCCTTCACCGCCACGTCCATGGGTAGAGATTAACCCTACACACACCGCTTCACATCAGGTTAAACATGACCGCCAATCTCGCCGTCCCGGTGGATCTTCAGGTGGTCACCATCGACATCCAGCTCCATCTTCGGCGGACCATCCGCGTAGTCATTCACGGTCATCTAGCACGCATAGTTGGCGTTCTATCTCTCCCTCTGTAGAAGAGACCGGATGTCAGACTACTACGGGCACTTCTAAAATAGGGCATGGCCCTGAAATAAAGGACGATCGAAAACGTAGTGCTCGTCCACTGAAGTCAATCTTGCGTAATTGTCATGCTCCAAAACCGGATCGCACTCCAAAGTCTTTCCCTTCTAGCTCGAGGTCTGGACCAAACGTGAAGGACGCGCAAACGGAACAAATTGATAAGTTGACCGCAAAACTTACTGAAATTATAGGAAATCAAAATACCACTGAGAATATTGGACGGGATAGAACGCACTTAATTTCTCTGGAGTCTTCGAAAAGAAAGGGAAAAGGAAAAGAAAGGGCTTCAGATGTGGGCGATGAGAGTGAGAACGATGGCTGGAAATCGGGATCACGCACACCTGAATTATCAGACTGGGGGAGAATATCGCCGGAGAAGGTGTTTATGATACCTCCCGCTTCGTCGTCTGGGTCAAAAGGAAAAGGGAAAGTATCGGCAGAAAGCATGCAGCAGCACTGGGATGGAAGTGGACGATTGAAGGACGATCACAGGGCCATTGATGGGGAGGGCCGACATCATATTGCTACTGACCAAGGTTCGTATTAGCATAAATTTTTAATACTGTTATGATACCTACTTATGATCTACTCATCTAGACCGGGAGGGCACATCGACTTTGTTGAGAGAGGGTCGGCGATCTGCACAGTCTCATAAAGGACCTAGTGACATTGCACGTCCAGCGACACCATATGTCGAAGGACATCTTCCGGCCGATACTCCGGTTGTATATACTGCGGAAGCACGGACATTGAGAATAGGATCTGGCAGTGGTGAAGTCATGAATCCGGATGGAAGAAATAAATTATCTGCGTACGCTCTCGGACTGACGAGGCGGTAAAAATAACTGGACTGTAACGACTGGGCAATAATTAATGTGCTTTGGCTGACAGGACATTGGCAAGAAAAATGATGACGGCAGATATTGACTCGAAAAAGAAATTCCCTCTAGCCGACTTGAACGACTGACCTCGTCATAGCTCGTTGTGGCTACTAGTGACGCGCTCTACCACTGAGCTAAGAGGGATATATTTGTGGATATGGTATATCTAATCTATCACTAACGTAGTTACCTTGATGCGGAAAACAATGGGAAAACGAAGGAAATCAAATTTCAAACGAAGCCAGACGTGGAGACTGAGAAAGGGTTTGACGAGGAGAATGAGAGATACGGCGCCCTATTCTTCCCGGAACCGGCACAGAATGAACTATATAAGCTTATCTCGCCTCGGATCCATCTGGAACCTTCCTCTGGACCCTGCCTCAACCCTGCTTCTCCTTCACACCTTGCTCACACCCTTTCGAACTTCGAAGATGTACTTATTAAGTCTGCCTCAATTCTGGATATCCTTCTCGTTAAATCTGAAAACTTGAATGCCTCCAAACGCCTTTTGTTGTGCAGGTAGAATCTACCCTAGAATGATGCATGATGCATAACTGCTCGTCGTGGTCCCTGGTCAAGTGACTCAAGTCGCGTTTGTGTACTAGTCGCACAATATCGTAATGAACGTTTTAATTATCCCGGCCGGAATCTGGAAACGAAGTGTTGGATGTATGATAAGTACCTATGTACTTAAAATTTGAAGTACCCTGAGTGGATCTCAGCGGCCATCGATCACCGTGCTGTCAGCAGGGCCTCCCACCTCAATCATACATATATGGCTCAGGTATTTAAACTGACTGCCTCACAGACACACGTAGGTCTCTCTCTCCCGCTTTCCGCATTTTCGATTCTCCCTTCCTCGACGACTCTTTGCAGTGTATTGTACTTAGGTTCCTCCGTCCGACGAATCTGTGCAGGCTTCTCTGTGGTATCTTCAGATCTGCGTCTTGCCTGCTACGTTTCTCTAAACCAGAACGCTGAATGCATATATGGCTCACGCTCGCTGGAATTGGAATATTGCTCGCTAGCAGGAGGCAGTATGCATATGGTTCACAGTCGAGTTAAGGTTCGACACTCCTCATTCCTCCATCTTCCTCTCTGTGTCAACGGATGATGTGACGTATATGTGTACATAATGGGCCCATTTGCTCAATCTCAACGGTACATGTATTTTTCGCTGCCGATATATGAGTCCCATTGCTCAGTCTTCCGCCGCAACCTCAACATTACTCCAATGCCGTGATCTTCTGGGCTTCGTTGGCTATTGAAAAACACTTGCAGAACAAAATTAAAACGTCCCTCGACAGGGTTCACCGCATCCAACATAAAGCTCGGACGAAGCCTGGTGCATCACTATGATAAAACAGGTGTACGCTTACAATGGGTATATTTGGCAGGTCAGCAGTATGATTGCTGAAGGTATTATAAAAGCAGCCCTCCGAGTCCATAAAAAGCAAATTAGTACGGTCTATGTGTATCTGGTATCTTCCGGCAGTTAAATCCATCCATATCGAAGTGCACATCAACCCCCATGCATATTCCTACTTCTAGTCCAGAACAGCATCCCACTCCCCTCTGATTTCTTCCATTTCCCTCAACGACCTCATCTGCTCCACCTTCATGCGATGGATACACACCGAATCCCACCCAATTGGCCCCTCCGTGTCCTTTGTGCTCTCCTCCCTTACATCATGCCACCCCTCCTTGTCATCCACCACCGTCGTATTCACAATATATGGTAACAGAGGCTTGGGGTGGACCGGCAGGTGTGCGGGAGAAGGAGGAGCGGACGAGCGCTCAGTGGTGTTAAAAACGGCGGTGGGGTCGGGCAAATAGCGCAGGCCGCCGATCCAGGACCCGATCATCACGTCGTCGGAGGGTAGTTGATGTGGTGCGCGACTGGCGGGTCGATGCTGAGGATCGTTTGGGTGACGTTCGAGCTGGAGGTAAGAATAACTTAATTAGCGAGAAGTGATCGATGAAGAAAAGAACAGAACACACCTCAGCATATACCCAATCCCGATCGGATACTTATACCACGGCCCCGCAATATAATAATCCTCATCCGAGTCATTCTCATTCCCGTCAGCAATCGTGTTCTGGAAGTACACTTGATGCTTGCCCATGCGGCCCAGCATGATGGGTTGCTCGCGAGGTGTAAGATCCGGGTGCGTGTGTTGCAGTCGCCGGGCGAGCGCGGAGAAGCGGCAGAAGGAGTCCGAGTCGATGGTCATTGAGTAGTCGTATTGATTGTGGGGTATAGAGTTGGTCTTTTTGGTTGTGAGTATGATGACTACCACACATATTTCGAAGGAAAGGAAGAAAATACGGACCCATTTGATAGCCTCGAATCGCTTCTCTGACAATCTCTCTGGCACATCGCGAAACTGGTCCAGAACCACGACATCATTATACAAATGGTTCTCCTTCACCAGCCTCAGCTTCGTATTCAGCCCCTCCACGCCATCTTTCGCCCTGCCCACAAAAACCTATAATCAATCCTCACATCATCGGCTTTGACGCCAGCCAGCACTGCCTCGCGCATGGCTTGCCTCCGCTCGAACGCATCTACACGGGCGATGATGGCTAGTCGGATGACGAGCGGTTTGGGTAGGGGTTTGTCGAGGTACGCGGGGCGCGGAGTGCTCACGAAGGCGAATGCGTCCGGTCTCCACATCGACATATCCTTCTCTTTCGTCTGTGGAGGATTGGGAACTAAAGTAGGACGCGGGTCGGGTGTCTCGATGGCTAGCGAAGGAGGTGTTACTGCTGCGGTGCTCGGCTGTCCAGAGAAGAATGCTTTGAAGAGGGCGATGGTGAGGAGAACAGAGAATGATATGGCTATAGGCCGGAAGAGCGGGTTCTTCGTTACATGCGCCAGACGTTGTTTTAGAGTAGGAGAAGAATCGAAAGTATCATTAATATCGAATCCAGCAGCCTCTACATCACCAGGAAGGGGAGAGTATGCAGTCTGTCCAGTATCAGCACGCCCGCCTGGGGGATACATAGTATGGCTAATTGGAGAGGTGTTATATGTCCGTTAACTTTGATTATATAGAGAAACTAAGTCGTGATGAGATAGGAACACTGTACCCGTATGAACATAGACGTTTGTGAGGGAGGATAGAACCCACGTATCAGAGTTTCCGACTTGACTGGCTTTGAGAGCGCCAAGAGGCGTTTGCTTACATAAATGCGGAAAATACCAACCGGGGCTAATACTAGGACAAACTTGGCGTAGTTTCCCTCGTGTCGGCAAAGGCGATCGCAGAAATACCATCAAGCAACCATCAAGAAACAGAGGGATAGATTTTAGGCAGTTTGAGGCAATGTCCATTGTCAATGTCATGATACTCGCAATAGGTTCGAATCTGTAGTGAAGAACCAATGACGAACTTGTGAAGAACTCAGTATTCATATGACGCGGAACAGCTATAATGGTACATGTAGTGGAGAACTACAGAAAGTATAAGATATAATTATACTTCAGTGTCCGTAGGATAGTGGGACAGCTGGTGTATGAAAACCGAGGAAACGCGGAGATGAAATGAAGTCAAATGCAAATAAATACAGATAGAGGTGATGCGACCACAGATATGTGACTAGGGCGAAGAACATCAAAATGTCTAACAGGAAATCAGTATGCAAGGTTGTGATCAGAGTGTGTAAATGGCACATAGCCAATACGCTTTCCAATATATTTATACATTTATACAAAGAGGTGACCATCTTCGACAGAGGCGATAGTGTTCGCATTGGTCCTTGGATCTATAATTAGCCTTGTTGTAGCCTTGATATCAAGGAACTTGTATGTTGACTTTCGAACCAACAAATGTTTGTTAGAATAAATATCTTAGCTGAAGTATAACTTGGTTTCATCAGGTCGAACTATTCAAGATACTCACGCCAACCGTATTTATGACGATTTTTGCTGTTTCATCCTGTTTCGTTTGGGAAATATTCGTATATTCGGAGGCCATCTAACAAGCACATGAAGTTGTCCCATTATATGATGTGTAGAGAAAATTTCGTTAGAAATTCCACCAAATAGCTGTTATCCCATTCCTGCCTTATCTCCTCCATCTCTCTGAACGCCCTCATCTCCTTCGGCGACATCCTATGTACACATGCAGTCTCCCACCCTATCGGGCCCTCGTTTCCTCCCCGGTTCTTAAAATCATGCCACCCAATTTTATCATCCATCACCTTCGTATCCACCGCGTAAGGGAGGTACGGTTCGGGATACACGCGGTGCTGGGGCGGGGCGAATGCTCCAGTGTCGTTTCGAAGAGGATGGTGGGATCATGGAAGAGCTTGAGGCCTGCTACCCAGGCCCCGATCATCACGTCGTCTGAGGGATAATTTATGTGGTGTGGGAGAGGAGGGTCAGCAGTGAAGATGGTTTCGGTAATGTTCGAACTGTGGTTTAAATTTAAATTTGAAAGAACATAAGCTGAGGCCGGAAGAAACGATTTAAACACACCTCAACATGTATCCGATTCCAAGAGGATAAGAGTACCAAGGACCCTTCATAACGAAGTCTTCATCCTCGTCGTTTATGTTCCCATCAGGGACGGTATTTTTGAGGTATACCAAATGTCCGCCCATTCTGCCTATTAAAATGGGTTGTTCTAGAGGTCTGAGTTCGGAAAATTCATGACGCATTCTCCTCGCAAGTGTTCGAAAGCGACAGAATGTGTCTGAATCCATGGTCATTGAGTAGTCGTATTGATGATGCGGCACCGAGGCTGTCTGATAACGTGAATTCACATCACCATCGAAAACTCATAAACGATCCTACAAACAGACATACCCACTGCAGCGCCATATACCTCTTCTCCGATAACCTCTGCGGCACATCATTCAACTCCAGCAGCACAACAACATCCCCGTATACCCACCTCTCCACTCCCAACCTCACCCAGCTATACCACCCCTTCACACTTCCATAACTGCGCGGCGTCCTCCCCACAAAGAACTTGTACTCGATCTGCACTTCCCCCGAGGGGATACCGGAAAGTACCGCATCGCGGGAGACTTGCCGCCTCTCGAACTCGTCGACGCGCGACATTATTGCGAGCCGAATGCGGAGCGGGGTGGAGAGGGATTTATCAAGGTATGCGGGACGCGGGTAGGAGGGGTCTGTGAATACGAAGTCCCCAGGACTCCAGCGCACGGGATCGTCGAGCCATGATTTAAGTAGATTGTTGAGAATCACGCATAGGAGAACGAAGATAATGACAAAGAGTGCGATGGAGGTTGACTTATACCGCCGTCGTCTTTTTAGTATAGTCGATAGTCCTAGTCGTGTTCGAAACGATGACGGTGGTGGGGGTTGTAAAATTGAGACGATGAACCATCGTTGCGCAGCGGCCGTTCTGTGGGTAAGGCATCATATTGTCCGAAGTTTCCGTTTCTCGTTGAGGGGTACATATCTGAGTAAGGCCGGCGATAGTACTACTTGACGTGAAGCCTCGATAGTAATAATAATAGAATTTTTGGATGTTGGATGCTAGTGATTGGAGGTAAAGTATGTCTGCAAGGATAAGGGTATCAAATGGTTACTACACACGTGTTATTGTCTATCACATTATGATTTTCAACAATTTTTGAGGCTAAGGCCGCCAAGGACGCAGTCTTTACAATTAAAGCGTTGGCGCGCAGTGATCTACTATCCGGGCGGTGATTTTCAAGTCGCTTCAGTACCCCATGAATTGAAGGAATCAATCATACTTAGGTGGATTATGAGAGCGTTAGGCTGTTTTTACTGTTATACATTCGGCAGTGTCGGGCTACTGCTTAGGTACAAAAATAGTTCTAAGAGAGATATGTACTGTCCAAGCCAATATGGTGGGTGGAATTCGGACAAAGCTCGGAACCACTGCAGTACCTACACATCCCATCATCTTCGTCCTTATACTGTGTATGTTTGTGCAGCGTAAGTAGCATGTCGTTTCCTGTGTCGAACCAACTCACATAGTTGTCCACTTAAATTTTTACGGTTCTCGTTTAAGTGCATCCTTGACGGGCGGCGTATCAATGAGTTCCACGAGAATAGATAGATTTAACCTTATTCATGGAGGACTCACCATCGAACTTAATGTCGCTGTCATTACTATACGATGTGATATGCTTCTTGGAGTTCTGGCTAATAATGCAACAATTCCTTTAAAGTTTGTCGACTTAACTCACATTTTATAACCCTAGCGCAGCAGCTACTAGTATGCAATAGCAGAAAACATGCTATGTACAGATAGTGTTATAATCTGTATCAGCATTCTTATACATACACGAATAACGGTGAGTGGTACTATTATGGTGCGACATAAGCACATTCCAAATAGCTTCATCTTTGATGAACGTCGATCTTTCATCTCTTTTTTGTTCTACAGTTCCGAATTACAAGCTATATTCATACCTCGGTCAAGAAGGCTTTCCCATGGTGTCGCCCCACTATCATATCTACTCTGGGAGCACGTTTCACACAATTGAGGGTTAAAAGCTACCGCAGCATCGAACCATCAGCGCCCATCAGCCTTCCTCCTTCCTGGACTTTCATTTATTTCCCATCGCATAAGGGCCAGACCGTCCTTCCCTCCCCCTTGCCAAGAGCCCCAGAACCAACACATTCTTTTCAATGAATGTCTTAGAGTTGGATGACACAAACACCCTTATCGGTTATTCCGGCACATGGGATCCTCTTAAGGGATCTTCACGGCAGTGGAAAAGTACAATCCACTCAACTACTCAGAATGGTGCGTCTGCATCCATTCACTTTCAAGGTAAGTCTGCCGGTATTTTGTGAAATTCCTACTAATATCCAGTACAAATCCGACAGGGACCCGAGTGGTCATTTATTCCACAGTTCCAATCGGCTCCGGTACCAACATCCATGCGAGTATCACATTCGACGGAAAAAAAAAGACGGTGTCACACATTACAAATGCCACGGCCATTTACAACTACGTTCTTTACGATTCAGGTCCAATTTCAGACACACCTCACACCATCTCTTTGTCCAACGCTGGTTCAGGACCAGACAGTCCACTTCAGTTCGATCGTTTTCACCTCGAAGGCGATGACTTTAATGTCAGTCCTGGCGTAGTTCAAACTACACCGATATCACCTTCCCTAGCCCCAACGACCCAAACGAAGCAGTTGACTTCTTCTGCTCTCTCTACAATAGCTAAAACTACAGCGGGGATCTCGGGCTCTGTAACAGGCCCTCCTGGGCCATCTATACTATCAACGAAGTCATTTTTGTCTTCTACTGTTCCCGGACTGGGAGTACATGGCGATACAGACATACCCCAAAATTTGGCCGTTCCTCAAAGTCTGAGAGAACCTTCTGCCAGTGAGTTTCAGAAGAACGAATGGCCTGATCCCCTTGTCCTTGCTCTGGTAGTGGAATATTGAACTGATTGGTTTTTGAAAAGGTTTACCTCTCAGTACCAACATAGAGAACCGTATATCCATTTCCGAGTCAATTCGCCTTGTTACGAGCACAGAGGCGGACGGTACAATTATCACCAAAGCAGTAGATCCGCCAAATTCGACTTCTGCCCCAACCTCTGCGCACATGCCTATTGGATCAATCGTCGGTGGTATCGTCGGTGGTGTTGTTTTCCTAATTATTCTGTTCGTATTCCTTTTATACGCCGCCGGAATAGTTTTCGACATGTGCAGCTACAAGATAGCGATGGAAGATGTCAGTCTAATTACTCTTCATAATAATGACTGGATCTGAATAGATGCTTTAGCTATCGCGTCTCCATCGGATATAGCATCGATTACTCCATTCCATACTCATGACTATAGCAGGAGAAGATACTCACATAGTTTCATGTCCGGCGCAGCACGGCATGAAACTCAAACGAGCGGGAAGAGTCTCGATTCCCCTTCTATTCGAACCGTTGCAGATCCCTTTACAGAGACGACGGGGCGTCTAAGAAGAAAGGCTTCAGTCGGTGCAGATAATGGTGTGGGCCCAACCCCAGCACCTGCCCCTTGCAGTCCTCATAACACTTCAGATCAAATTCACTTCGATAACTATGGGACATACATGTATGTACCTCGTAATCAGCTTCAAGGCTCCAGTGTTATGCTGTTGATGACGGACACTCATGATATGCCTCCTTCGTACCAAGCTACTCTATGATTTGAAGGACGGTTTTATTCTGGTAAGATAATTAATGAACTTTTTTCTATCCTTCAAAACAATGGCGAGGTTCCACTCTAACCTATGAGCTCTCATCTACATACTTCCGCTATTTGATTCTATTCTATGTACCTTTTTTTCTGTCACTGTATCAATTCTGGTAGAATTTACGCCTTCAAGTCTACGCGTTAGCCGGAACCGGTTCAGCCAGAGAAATACTACCGGCTCTACATAGATATTTGATGACCATCTATCTTTCTTGCCAATGCTTCTTTGACACACGATCCAAGTGACAATAACACTGAACCTTCTCAAGTGACATACAGATGTCGCTCAATGACAGAATCCTAGTACACCGTGTCGCTTCTTCCAATATGTGGAGATGATCCAATTCACCCATAATCACGAACGTGTATTCACTCATGGCCTTTCTGGAAGCCAAACACGATGAAAGTCGGGCCATGTTCGATGTAAAAGCTCCAACGTTGATCACAGGAGGGACATTTAACTTTACCACCGGAGGGGATGACAGGGATGACCGTCGTCACAAAGGTAAGAGATCATGCTGATGTGGGTTCAGTTATGATCAGACAAGATGCGAATAGTGCACAAAGCTTTCGAACGTTACGTAGCTCAGAATGCTACGAACGATAGCATTGAAGTGATGGATGCACCACGGTGCCACCCCAAGACCCGGCGCACTATCCTAAAGAAGCTGGCGGACTGGGTAGAACAAAGTAGCCATCGCTCCTCTGAGCCCGTTCTCTGGCTCTATGGTCCCGCCGGGGCAGGCAAAACTGCTATTGGGCATTCCCTCGCGGAACTGTTGTCCATTCATGGGCGGTTGGGAGCGACATTCTTTTCCTGAGGACTGCGGACAACCGGAACAATGCCAGATTGCTCGTATCAACTATGGCATATAATCTCGCACTTGGAGCTCCAGAGCTGTTCCCTTTTCTAGCAACCATTATCGAAAACAATCCTTACATCTTTCAACAATCGCTCGAGACTCAAATGGAACAGCTTATTGTCAACCCTGTCCTGTCGTCGTTATCGTCGGCTGGCGATGAAAATCCACTGCCCAGAGCGCTCATTATCGATGGGCTGGATGAATGCAGCGATCGAAATGTCCAAAGTCGTATCCTCACAATTATTGGCAGCGTCGCTCCTCGACTATCCGGGAAGATAAAATTCTTGATTTTCAGTCGATCCGAGTTCCATATCGAAACCACGTTTAAATCACCTAAGCTGAAAGAGATTACTCGCATAATCAACCTCAAAGACGACCTCGGCACACTTGACGATATTCTCGCCTTTCTAGAGGACAGATTCGAGGATATCAAACGAACACATCCCCTTCAGCACATGATAGAACCCTCGTGGCCTCTCAGCGAAGATATCGAGAAACTCATACATCGATCTTGCGGAAACTTCATATATCCCCAAGTGATCATGAAATACATCGAAGCCGAGTATGAAAGGCCGCAGAAGCGCCTTCAAATCATTCTCGATCTTTCCCCGACATCAGACACCCCATACGGCGAGATGGATGCGATCTATCGTCATGTCTTGACATCCACCCGGGTACAACGTGCATTGCTACTGCAAATATTGGGAGATATTGGGAGTGATATCAAATTTCAGAGGTGATCCGCAAAATATTGCCCTAGCATGCACGACGCAATTTCAAGAGCGCATCCTGTTCTTGGAGCCGGGCGAAATTTCGCTGAAATTGCTTGACTTGCGATCTATAATCACCTTCGAGTCGTACATTGCAGCCCACCCTCACCTATACTTCTCCAACGTGCTTCACACCTCTCTCTTTGATTTTCTTCTAGACCCCCAACGATCTCAGGAATTATGGATTGACGCGGATAAGATACGGAGTAACATTACAGTGGGAATATTGACATTCGTCAAGCAATCAATACAGAAACTGGCCGACAAGAGGTATGTAGTAGCCACTTATACAGTATATCACAGAAATTTTGACTACCTTATCTTGCATAGCCGGACGAGGAACTGTGACTGTCGATCACAGCTTCTATGCGATCACAAATGGCATATATTTTACAATGCTATGTTATTCGTGTCAGCTCCCCCCACCTTTGAGATGCAGCACGCCGTGATGAATTAAGATATTGAGCTTGTTTACGATCTCATCTTGGCCGAAGAAGATGTCGAAAGACTCTTGGGAGCACAAGCTATTCCGTTACAACTTCTAAGCGTATTGGAATCCTGGAAGGTGTGTCGCATCATCGCTCTAATTTGCTACTATTTCATTCGTAGATGAACAGGAATACAATTTTACCAACCTTTTCGAGTATCATCAGGCCAAATATAATGACTTTCTGAGGAGGGCTTTGAATAAATATCACTCGCCTCAATCCGTCTTAGCCACGGCTTTGGCGCTTTTCTCGTCTCTTGGTACTCAGACCATGAGATCCGCTTACCTGGCCGAACTTGTTCGTCCCTGCGTATCTTATCTCTACCTCTATCATCACTTCAACAGTCTGTCCCCAGCGAGACGAAAATTTTTCTCAGAGGAAATCTCAAAGAAAGACAAACTTGCTCGATTTTCCGATTTTCAGACTATAGTTCAGGCTATTTCGCCCCTCGCATCGGGAGAGTTGAAGATGGCGTTGCTGTTTACTGAAAGAATTATCGCGGAGGGAAACGAATATATCTCAGCCCAATTCCTTGCTGGCTTCTTGGTAGACCAAAAATGTCCGGTCAGTATCATTGTGGCGATAGGGCCTGGTACGATGCAACTGTTTACTGCTTGAACTTTCTGAGGTGCGTTTCTTAATGGTACCTAACTGGAATGTGCCCCTCTTACTCATCCTTTTCCATACAAGGTCGGATGGACCATCTCAGGATGTGAACTGTGTTGGCTATTTTTGGAAGCCATCGCCAGACTCTTGGTTTTGCAACTTTACTACGAAAGTTCTAAAATCTTATCAGCGGGTCAGGTAGCTCGGCCGTCATCTACTTGCCTAAGAAGATCGAGTTCCCATTAGACTACAGCTTCCTCGTGGACGCTCTATCACACTGCATGACATTGGCGTCCTCATATTGTCAGCCCTTCTCTAAATTTTCCTCAGATGCTGCAAAATTCTGCGATATCGCCCAAGCCTTCCTGACGGTGTGCCTTCCTTCTCCCTGCCCAATGAGCCATACTAATCTCACAACGTCACGGATAGAGGTATCTTCAATGGAGAGATCTTTCGAAGAGAATCCTGCTGTACCCTGTCTCGTGATTCCTTCTTCGACATTCACATGTAATCCCAAATATTTGAGGATCGTCAGCCTTGCAGACATTCGCCAGCGGCTTGGTCATGGGCCTGTTTAAGGCCCGTTGTACGGCCCGTCGAGTTACAGGCTGGTGTGCAGCAGTTTCAAGCTACGGGAAGGTTACCGGTGACACAATACGTACAGTTGAGTCGGAAGCGGTCGTGTGGTCGTGAACGGAAGGCTGTACTTTAATGCCATATAATGATGAATAAATATCTCACGGACAACGATAAAAAAGCTTCATGTTTGGAGCTAGGGTACAGTGGTTCGGAGAAAGGATATCACTGATAATTGCCCATGGAACACAATGAAAGCCTGGCGTAGCAGGGCTCACTGAGAGTCATGCGGAAAATGCCAGGACCACAATATATCGATTGAACAACTGACTGGGTTACAGATGTGTACGGTACATAAGGAAAGAGAAGTCGGTGTCAAAGGAAAAGGTTGAGGATCGCAGTCACGAGTAGATAAATGCATAAGATAAGATAGTATGGAAAAGGGTCTGTGGTAAGACTGGGGCGCCAGGCTTACACAATTTGCATTTGACAAAATTGCGGACCAGAAGCGACGGCCTCTCGTCTGGGGTTGGAACGTTCCCCCAGACCTCTATATCTGGCATCCTTTGCTATATCTATTTGAGTAGAACCGCAAAATGTAGTATAAATAGTTACGGGTAGCAGAGCAAGACAAAAGAAAGAGAACGAGGGTGTAGCACAACTAACAGAGTAGGAATGAGGGTATTAATTCGGAAGCAATTGTATGCAGAGTGAGCGGGTGTCATGTAGAGGGGTTGGGCATCCTACATGAGACATGTCAGAGTGCGAGGGAGGAATAAAAGCGTTATCCCACTGCCCTTTGGTCCCGTAGTCCTTCTAGTGCCAAACTGAGACGTCAACATTTCATGACGGTGGGAAATAAACCTTCATAACCTATAAGTAGCTTTTTGAGGGCTGTTCAAGTTCTAGTGCTGATAATCGTCCAACGCTCCTGATGAATGCGAGCATACTCCCCGTCAGTCTGGATGCATAACACGATCAGAAGAAGTGCGATTCTTATAGATTAATTAAAAGAAATAATATGGGTTCTTCTATGTTCAAAAATATCTGATAAAGAAGCTCGGCAGCCGACGGCTGGTCAGTTTTTTCGACCATCTATTTATATCCTGTCATGCGCTACTCATCGTATCATATTTTGCCAGCAAAACAGAGCGACGAAAGTCCCTTCTGGTCTTATTATTAATGAGTGGAAGATTGCTCACATGGTATTTCCAGACAGTCAAGTAACACTATGAAGCATGTCGTACGTTTTATTTTCAGTCATTTTGGTATCGTTGACCATGCTAAGCGTATCATCAGACTATTCCCAAAGCTCAAGATCACTCGCTTTTCTATGTCCGCATCTGTAATGGAGACCCGACTGGCTGATAGAAGCGGTGCGGGATATCTTCTTAACTATCCGATGAAGATCATGCCTATCTTCTTTGTATGTTACTTCGGAGATTTCATACGCCATCTGAGCTTATAAAACTCATTGAGTGAGTTATCGAAAGGCCACCTTTCTATTCGAAATTCTCGGATATCGCAGCACCTCCTTCCTTCCAATACCAATACGCTTTATACCAATACGCTTTATACCATGTCGTTAAAAATCCTCGCGACATGCGCCATTCTAGCTCTCCATGCCTTGGGAGGCCTTTCGAGTCCCGTAGAATTTGAAACTGTATGTTATTTTAATCGTGTTTTCGTTTCCAGACTCTCACCGATATCATGGAATAAAGGAAGAGCTGGTCATGACTCCCGGCGGGCAGGTCCCAAAATCCAGTGTCCACGCAGTTCCCGAAGGCGCTCACATTCATCACACCCCTACCGAAGTCCACCTTATTGCCTCGGACGGCACCATCATCCACTCCGCTCCAGTATCTAAAAGAGTCTCCACCGAGTCCAAAATCGCTGGCACGACGACCACTGCTGCTCCTCGCGCTTTGAGTTCGGGATATGTCGCATACTCGTACTGGAAAAACAACGCGACAAGCAATATCTCCTCATTCTCCACCACTTGGTCGGTGCCGCCAACTCCAACGAAAAAGGATGGACAGCTTCTGTACATATTCAATGCCCTTATTCCCAACTCCTTCGATGGGATTTTCCAACCCGTATTGCAATTCGGGTCCTCTCCAGCAGGCGGAGGCAATTACTGGGCTGTGGCGTCATGGTATCTCGTTGGATCCAATACGTACTACACCGTTCCTGCGCAAGTCAAGGCGGCCCAGAGTCTTACAGGTATTATGACGCTCAAAAGCACTACCGTATCCGGAAACAAGACAACATTCAACTGGAATTCCGTATTCACTGGCATTCCCAGTACATCTTTGTCGATTTCTACATCCGAGGTCTTCAACTACGCCTACGAGGCGTTGGAAATTTATACGGCGTCCGGTGCCTCGGATCTCCCTACCGGGAAGACCATGATGACGAATATCAACCTCGCCACTCTGGACGGCGTGCATCCACCACTTAACTGGACCTCTATCAGCGATTCGACCGAGGGATTCGAGATGGCTGTCTTGTCGGGTGCATCCACTAACGGAACCATGCAGATCACATATCCGTAGTTTATCCGATGAAGCTTGATGTAGGTGTGGCGTAGGTTGCGCCTTGTCGTGTACTTAGTGCTCAGTCCGACTCGGACTTAGTAGGCTACTTTCTTAGTCAGAATATAACTATCATTATAATCTCACTGTTCCGCACCGCGTTACAAAAAAAAAACCTCCAACAGGCAGACAATTGAATAAATTCATTCATTCGTAGTATGTGGTGGGTGCTAATTAGTGATGTACATTCCTATCTCGCACGCTAAGACTTCATGTCCATTTCGATGGCCTGCTTGAAACAGCAATCTGAGCTCATAAGGACCAGCAACGAAAGAATAAGAGTCGACCCTATCGACCTCGGGCCTTCCTGTGTCTGCGTAACTGGGTTAAATGGGCCTAACAATGACTGCTGAATATAGCCATGCATTACCCGCCTTGTCTTCGGAAGGTAGCTTGGACCTCGTTGACTGGTCTGAGACCGAGGGCACCATGACTGACCATTAAAGAGGACTGGGTTTGTTGAAACTATTTGCGTTTTGAGTTCAAGTAGCGATATCTATTTCCTCATTAAGTTTTTTCCCAGCTGGCAATCACCCATCTTTGCTGTGTTGGGAATGGTCCAGCTGCCTTCTTTAAGCATGTACTTATTGTTAAACACGCCGTACATCGAGTATGGTATTCAGACATAAGGAAGGAGTGGCATCGTTTGCCTATATAAGTCAGTCTCAGTCTCGCAGTACCTCATCGTCAATCACCTACTTTCATATCACTTGAACTAGAAGTTTAAGCGCCCTACAACATGGATAACGAACATCAACATCAACAACAACAGCTGCAGCAGCATTGTAATTATCATTATCATGTCAGCAACGTCAATAACTATCACGGTACAGTCGGAGTCGTATCTCAAGTACCAGAAACCTCTAGGGAGCTATTCATCCGTGGGGAGAATCAAAACGTTCCGCAATCACATCCAATTAATCACGAGTTGTTAATGCAATCTTGGCCTGTCCGCCCTGAAAAGATTCACTCGGTACCTGGTACCGAAACAGATGTACAACGGGAGTTCCCAAACATCCAGGATTATCGACCAGCTTTCAATCAGTGGGTTCCAACAGGCGAGGATATACTTATCGCTCAAGCCGGGGATGTATACATGGCCCAGACGACGGAGCAGTACGTGAGACGGCTCGCCTATGAATATAACAAGATAATGTTCTGCTTGAATCGACAGACGCAGGAGAAGCTATGGAATGAAGGCTTCCCCTTAACGCTTCCGGGTACTGGGCCACAAGCTAACTTAAAAGATTCGAGCTCTCTCAATGGGGCGCTTGGAGGTCATAAATATTCTGCGCTTTGGGGTCGTGGAGAAACTGAAATGGATCCAATTAACAACGATGGACAAAGCATACAATCGCCCAAAAGCATCCCTGACAGCACTATTACAGGGACACAGAAAGCGTACCCAACGTCGTTCATTGAAATGGCTCATCCTTGTAAATCAGACTATCAGAAACATAGTGACAACCTCACAGCGGCAGGACCAGATTCCAATTCGTCTATAAGATATTTCAACACTCAGAATGAGCCACAGGCACAAGTGGCCTATAATGGAGGCGAAGACTATTCTGCAGACGAGATTACAAGCCCCGAGCTCATGAGACTAGTCGACATTTGGAAGGAAACTTCAGGCCACAATGTCCTCACGATTGACCCAAAACTTACCCTACTGAATACAGCCTGGAACGGACTTCGTATGGCTCTTTGATGTCTTAGTGCTCGGACGTCAGTCCCTGAGGTCGGAGGGAGCACATGGGCATAGACAGTATGCTTTATGTCCGTTTGCGAAAGTTGAGGAAAGGTTTATTGTATCTCTAGATCGGAATTCTTATTTCTCAGCGCATCCCCTGTATAGGTCAATATATATGAGTTTCTAAATTTCAAACAAATTATACAGATCTTCTTAAGTGGCTTGATTACAAATTCAATAAAAACGATAGCATGAAGTTGAAAATAATGTTTGCTGGCCTTGGCCTAGATTTAAAGCGTAAACCTTATGCCACTACTTTGGTCGCAAAAAGATGGCTATTATGTATTCCATTTCATTCTGACTAAGTTTTTCGGCTGCTTTCTGTGTGTAGTCAGATTCTCAAAGAGTTTCTTTTGCGAGAGCTTAACAAGGTTGCACTGTGTACACCAACAATAACTCTGTTTATGAAGGATTACCTTGCATCGTTCAATTTTTCGCCTCGCTTTGGCTTCGTTAATTGCGGCACTGCCAGTGGCAGGATATTGTGACCTATTGTGGCGGAGACTCTTTGCTCGCTTTGCCACACTTACCATAGACATATATCCTGCTGACTCTTTCTTTTGACCACTTTCCTTCTTTGGTCGTCCTTCAACCGATCGATGGACGCCCACTAAGAGGCTGCAGAAGTTTTGTTGTTCTATCACTCTCATAGCAACCGTGCCACACACATACACATTGGGATGGCCCATGAGGTATATAAGTCGACCATTCTCACCTCTCATTTCGATACCTACTCCATTTCTCTACATTATTTCGTCTCAGGTTACCCACAGCAACTCAGTTCAATGGCGTATCCACGCAGCGCACGTACTCCTGACCGAGAAGAGCACCCAAGTTCTATTCAACAGGCTGTAGACGACAACTATTCCTCCACAGTACTGTCTTATCAGAGTCGAGATATTTATGCTGCCTCAAAAAACCCGCGGGCGATTCAAAGAAGTCCAAACGTCGTATGTTTCACTCTCAATATACATCGTTTATTCTACGATCTTACAACTCGCGTAATATGATAGCTTCTCTAAATGTTAACACGAAAGGGTTTCCTCCAAATGTACCATCTCAATACTTGTACGCTCAAGTTAACCTTCTCCAAGATAGCGGGGGTGAATATGAGTCCAGTGGAATGCCTGAAACTTGCCCGACACCTGAGAAAGGTCCGGATATGGCAGACGAGCAACACGCACGCATGTATAACGACGAACAAATATATCTCAAGAGTCTAGAGTATAGCCTCGATATGTCCGAATCCGCGTTGCTAAAGGCCATGCATCCCTCTCTGAACTTGAGTCCAAGCCAATATTATTGTCCTAGTGAGCTTGACCAAGGGAGCGGATCAAATGGTAGTCGAATGAGGTTCTGAGGGCTGATGTTGTCCCGGCCAAGAAGCCGAGACTAAGAGGATTAGAAAGGAATCACGCTATCTATGTGGTTTCTCGGGTCTTGCGTCCAATAATATAGTAGTGCATTAGTATGGACGTCATGAAAATACGAAATTGTCTTTGAAAATGGAATGACCCCTTCCTTTACCAGAACAAGATGCTCAGAGTTACAAAAGTAAAAGTCTTCTTAGACGTGTGTCTGGGAGGAAGAATTTGCAATGTGTTGATTAATACGGTAACATACACCCTCACTAATAAAATTTTATGGACCTATTTGCTGCAGAGCCGCCCTAGTCAGAGGACACTCCCGGGCGCTAATGACCTGAAATGGATCAAAGACGTCGAGCAGACGTCCTTGGAGGTCGGATAAGTCTCCGTCACTCCGGACATCTCGATTACTGCGCATAACCACTTAAACAAAGTGCCTCCCTGATCACTGGCCCACAGGATACGCATTGTCAAAATTAACAAGATATGGAAGTGATGGACTGCTCAAACACCCGAATGGGGTAAGTCAGTAATGAATTCCAACCGATCAATTTACTTTACGAGAGGTATGACGACAGACAGCAAGGTAGGATGCATAATGTCCCATGCTTCTCAGATTATATTCAACCATCAATCATATTTACCAATACATATGGTACAGTGTCAAGGCTCTATAGACAAGTCCTCTGTGTATAAGTGCATGAGAGAATATTCTTCCAAAAAGGTCACAACATTTGCCATTAATTGTGGTTCATGCATTCCGTCGTCAGGGCTATTCTTCTATGGTATGCCCTCATCATGAATGGACAGTGGCTTAGAGATTTTGCTCCCTGTTCAGTCTGTTTGGCGGAGTTTCTGGGCCGCTTTGCAGTCATTGCTGGTACGATACAGTGAATGGGTATCTTAAACGAGTATGGTGTATACGCAGTCACCATGGCCCTTAGAGCCACTGTCTCATTGATTGGTCTTTCTGTGCAGATTACTCCTTTAACTTGAGCAGTCAATGCGGTACTTATAACCTTCCTCCTATAAAACATGTAACCTAGTCGCACTGATTCTCTGTCAGACAGCCACAGTCCCATCCAGGACAAACCACTAGCCGCCCTTCTATAGCACAGCTAACAGGAGTAAATAATTCTAATGCTTCGAAAGCCCTGGCCAAACCCGCCCAAGAAGCCTAAAAAGAAAGGCATATACAAAAACTCAATGCCTCTCGACGGCAGCTGGCCCCCTCCCTGCAGCCACCTGTGACTCTTACAATTCATCAATCTGGGAGAGGAGAGTACACAGACGGAGAGGTAAAAGTCTCTGTAATCTCTCAAATTCCTGGAGAAGACTACAATGGACCCACGCCTGAGGTTGAAATATCGATCAAACGGACCACTGGGATCTATTCTTCATTGATGAGCCTATTTAGAGGCCCGGATTTGATAAATGATATTACCTTTGTCGACTGTAACTATCCTAGAGTTGGAACAGACCACCAATTATTCGCGCGTTTATGTGTGAAATGGATTCGGCAGGACCTTGAGCAGATTTTTTCTGAGTGTAGGACACGGGGACCCGATCCTTCAATTTAAATGGGAGGTTAAAACCTCCACCTCTCAAGACGTACGCACCTTTCTTTCAAATCCCGGACAAGACTTGAACTAATTCTTTCACCTCTAGCTATACGGAACCATTGACGGATCAGAGCTGCTAGTCGCCACATTTGAATACTCCGCCACATCTTCGTGGACTTATCGTCTTGATCTACACGAGATGATGTTTTATACCGACCGTGATATGTTTAGACAAATCATCGTCGAGTCGTTTATTCACCTGTCAAAGTTCGAGAGTAAACAACTCACTCGCCCATCAGAGAGAAAGCTAGATCTACTAGAAGCCTTCTCACATGAGATATACAACGTTTCAAGTTACATTTAGTCTGACCGGGTGTGTGTCTACTCAGTCTCGGCGAACAGTGTGCTACTATGTTACCCTATTGTAGAGTCTCGACATACTACCTATATGACGAGAGTTAAGAACCTCTAAATTACCCTCTCCTGTATTAAATCAGAAGATATCCCACTTTTATGGAGCTTTTGACTGCTTTTGAGCGCGCAAGATGATATTTCGAAATTGTTTCGAAAGTAGATTTAGAAAGAAAGAAATGTTTCAGTTATCTTATGGCCTTATCTTATCTCAGATTTCTCATGATCATACCTGGAATGATCCGACATCATCATTACAAAGGGGAGACGTGGCTTTCAATTTTCACCCATTACGTCGTATTTGAGACGCTGTTAGCAGTAAAATTCTACACTATTGAACAGTATAGAATGCGAAGAGACAACAGTTTGTGATATTGGAAATGGTATGTGCATTTGGTACTTCTTCTCCTCAGCTGGGCATCGGGAACGCCGCTGGGCTCTTGAACCCATTCTTTCCCACTGCCCTGACTCCCATTTGAACATTATCTTTTGATAACTGCACGGTAACGCTGCTAACCATTCCAACAGAGATAACCTTTGACCACTGTGGCTCGTCTGACTCTCTCCATACAACTTCGTATCCCGCGGCGCGTGCGTCAGCAGTCCATCGTAAAGTCGAATTGTTTGTCAAGACGCTGGTGTCAATTGTCAACCCTTTCGGGGTGCCAGGAGCCTGTGCTAATGACCACAGGGCGGCACCGTTAACCTTCGCTACATTGGCCGTGAAATTGAAATCGACGAAGTCAATAAGATCGCCAAATTGGACACCGTTGACGACGCGAACGTCCTGATGCTGGTGGGCGAAATTTTCATGTGGCTCGGTGAATCGCACGGCGGGGAAGCCTTGGGAGAGGAACGATTCCTGGTCTCCTCCTCTCAAGAATCGATCCGGTCGATATATTGTCCGCACTGTTGAAGTTGGTATGATGAGAGAAATCACGGTGCCACATTATGATAAAACTCACCGTTCATTTGGGTTGCAGTGTTCTGAGAAACTTCCGCAACAAATCGACCTAGCTGATGAGCTGGAGAGTCATTCTCGCCGCCAATCGAAGCAAGGTTCAAATTTTGTTGAGCAGTGTTGGATGGAGGAAGGCCCGAGACAAACATCCGTATGTCAGTCGTATCGATGGTGCCGTCATCTGCAGTCGAACTTCCGACAATATCGTTGTCGAGCATTCCCTGGACATCCGCTCCCTTTGCTTGAGCGTGGTAGCCATAAAGTTGGATCCAAAGAGATCTTGCTCCTCTCCGGCGACTACGGCGAACATGATTGTTGCCGCTGGTTGATGTGTTGCCATTACCCTCGCCAATTCCATCGATACTGCGACTCCAGAACCATCGTCGTCGGCTCCTGGTGCATCGTCCATGAAGTTCAGGATGCTGGTGACTCGCGAATCGTAATGACCAGAGACCACGTATACGCGATTCGGTTCGACGGATCCATTAATGGTGGCGACGATATTGCTGATTACTGTGGCCTTGGGTACGAGTCCGGACACTGGCTGCTGCACGTAACTGGGAACTGTCACCACCATCCTACCGTTCGATGCTGCAGCGTATGTGCGCATTTCGGACGCGATCCAATCTCTTGCTGCCCCGATTCCTCTGACTGGATCGGTCTGATTGGATAACGTGTGTCTAGTCCCAAAAGAGACGAGCTTTTGAATTGTTGCCTTGATACGGTTCGGATCTATCTGGCTTAGGATTTGGACGAGTTCGGCGTCTGGTACCTGCGGGACAAGGTCTTGACCGGGACCTGGAGGCCATAGGCTCGTAGAATCAAAAACTGACTGGGAATAAACTGCATACGAGGCTTTTGTCAAGTAATCGCTGGAAACTCGATGTCAGGCCATGAGACCTACCATGTGTGGCCAACAGGCAGAAAGGAAGAACAATTGACATGCGCATCGTGTATGTCAAGGCGTAAATTCATTCGTTGACTCTGCCAATTTATAGGGCAGCAAACTTATGTCGTTTAAAATTGTCATTGGAGAGCATGTGGTGCGCTGCACATACAAGACCTTATGATCGATTAACGAACGCGTTCATTAGGGAGAGAAGACGACAAACGGTTATAAATAAAAAGAACTGGCGTTTACACAAACTCTCTATGTTTATTCTCGTCCCTTGACTCAGTCTCACTGGGAAATAAATCCCAAGCAAAGAAATGTAGCAATTAAAAATGACTAAAATTACTCTAGCGATGCTGGCACCACATTTGGCAACCTTCGGAAACGCGTTCAAAATATCACACGGCACCGATACTCCGAGTTCAAGACAAATTTGCAAGATGCTCGACCAACTTAAGTGTGCAAGGGAGGGCCAGCAATACTGTGCCGCCAAACGATTGGTAAGATGACCATGGAAATACAACATCGAAGAGTAGCAGGACAGCAGTAACTTTTAGTAATTCCATTATAAATAACGCGATTGGGATACAAGCCAATCCTGTTCTGACAGACGTGGGTTGGGCGGAATTAGTGTGCTGTATATTACTGCTGCCGGTGGTAAACAGTCGAGCATACAAGAAATTGCGGTAATGATAAAACGGTGTGCTATTTGAGCATTACCTGTGAGTTCGTACGAATCTGGGAAAACAAGCAATCTACATGCGTCATAAATAAAATTCACAATTGCTCGTAGAATCGCGTATCTTTGAAATTGTCGGTAAAACTTGGAAATTTACGCCCCCATAAATTAAACATTACTGGACCATCGTTCGGTCTAACGGAGAGCCGAATACCCACATTATGCATATCTGACTTTAGGTCTTCGACAAGCACTTCCAACCCCTCCCGATTACCCGGGTTGCACATCTCGTTTGAGAGCTCTATGTGCTTAATACGGTTCCCAGGTACTCCCAATTGGAGCCATGGGCCTCCCAAAACCGCTTTAAAAACCTCGGGCTGCGTGTAGATAGTAGTTGGCTGCTCGCGGCCTGCGAAATGAATGAACTCGAGCTCAGGAACCACGTCTCGCAAAGGAACACCAATAAAAGCCTCGAGATCTCCAACGACGAAGGCATAATTTACCATGCCCCAATCACGCAAAGGGCCTACATGGAGCTCCTTAAGGGCAGGGGTAGACCGTAGAGTCAAGTGAAGGTCTTCTACAGATATCCCCGGTCCACTTCTGAGGGAAAGAGCAGTCAGGGATGGTAGATGGAGCTCGTGCAGGATCAGAATCGGGATAAAAGAGAATGTGTGGATGTGCAGATTTAAATGTCGCATTTGAGGAAGCGTTGTTATAGCTGGCTCAATGGTCATATTTATGTTGCCTCCGATGTTGACTGAGAACGTTCCTGATACCAGGTTGATGCATTCGCGCACAAGCGCGAACCATCCAACAAGTTCAATGCGGACGTACATGAACAGATGGGTTATGTGCGACCATTTCATAAGATATTTTATTTCTTGGGTCGGCGCGTTTACATCCAAGTCTTGTAAGAACAGACGACGAACAATTTGATCCTGAAAGATGTGAATATCACCAAGTGCGGTGATACTTGTTCTTCTGAGCCACGTTTCCCTGTTGTCGGCATTTGGCCAAAGAACCAATGATTCCAGTACTGGAGAAATAAATAGTTGATCACCGAGTATGTGTCGGAGGGCCGTACAATAATGTACATCCAATTGAAGATACCGAGCTGATGTTAGGAATTGTATCATGAATTGGTTTGCATGTGCGTCGGCCTCTTCGCTGACGAGATTTTCCATAGTGCTGACATATGTCTCGGTCGAGATTAATCGAAGGGAGGGATTTAATAGCCCAACATTGCGACGCCACCAGCGCAGGAAATCTATGTCGCTTTTATCCAAAATAGCAAGGGGCTCAGGTTTCTGGACCGACACGTAATATAGTGAGGTCCATATAGATGGTGTTGAGAGAGCAACACTGCGCCACTCTGTGCATATGTGACACAGCAGCATCGGAGCCTGGGTAACATCTGGCTGTCTTCTATCTAGGGGATCGAGAGGTAGACACATGAGAAAAATGTATGCCAGAACGTCGTACGTCAGAGTTTGCGCGATGCCTTTTTGTTCAATTCTAAAATCCATAATCTGGGAAGTCGTGAATGTGAGACACCACCTAGAGTCGCGATCGTCAATAATCACCTTGAATGTCTGCTACCAAGGTTCGAATGACTCCAAATTCTGAATCGAGTACCTTCAGCTAAGGTGAGCAAATGAGGAAGCGTCCAGGACAGGCAAAACTTGAAGAAGGTAAATCTTCAAGACGATCCAAAATACTGCGAGAATGGTTAGTGTGTAGAACCCTGGGAATCACACTGGTTCATCAATTATCGATCATCACAAGATCATTAACGGCCGGGCGCATGTAATAAATCGGTGTCGCCGGCGCCTAATTCTCAAAGTGTTACACAAATTTATCTCTTCCAAATGAGGCGTGAGTAGCCTATCAGGGTCTCAATAGCCAAAAAGGCAGAAATTTTTATCCAATAAAGTTGTTTTCTGATTGGGGAGCTTGCCCTCTCTTAGACTCAGAGAGGCAACGCCGACGCCAAAATGTCAGACTACACGTGATCCGCTAGCTTTTGGATGGTTACCCCGTGAAAACTTTGAAAGCGCCGAGCGCCGAACACAGCTCATATAGAGCATGTCTAGTCCTTTTTTACGACACCGCCCGAACCGTGTCAGGAAGCTCTTATGTAATCTTCGGAGCTTGAATTATCGTCGCGTCTAGTAGACGCGACAACGCAGATAATTCGAGCCTTTTGAAAGATATAGCATATTTATTTGGCTCGAATAATAGATGGTTTAAATTTTGTGTTCAGAGGAGGAGTTTTATGGCAGCTTTCGTTCCGGTGCAGACTGAGCAGAAAGTCGCTTACATAATCTTTTGACTTTGCCTTGAGCCGGATGCATGGGTGTCCAGCACTTCCACATCTGTTTGAAAGCTCTCAAAAATTTGCATGAATGTTGATTGACACCTTCTAAAAGTTTCTCTCTCCAAATTGTCTTTATAGATCTTCTCCTTGTCAAGCAAAGTGCGCGCGATCCTATTTTCAAAGTCCGAAGATTATATAACAACTTTCTGACACGGTTCGGAGGGCGTGGTAAAAACAGACTTCATATATCGTGAGCCGTAGGGTACATCACATATATCGAAGTCTGTCTAGGAGAGACTAGAGCATGTCAGGCAACATTGACGGGGGTGAAACTTATCATGTAAGTAGCAACCTGATAGGCGAACATGGGTTGAGTCGACAGCCTAACTGTGGTAATAGGGTAATGTTAAAATTTGGTTATGTACGAGTTCCGACAGGATGCTACCATAACCTGTTATAACCCATAGTTTTTGATCCACCAATTTGGTTCGCATGGAAATATAACCCATAACCCATAAAAACCTGTGACATTTATGCTAGAAAAACCCATACTTTTGGGAGTTGGTGGACTGCAATTTATGCCTTTCCTGCTCCATTTTGCGACTACTTTTCCAGATATGTCGGCATTGATGCTATTTAAATATCTCCCATGAATTTTGGCGTACTACTGTACTGTATACTTACTTAGGACAGGATAGGAACAAAAGTGACCTCTTAAAGCATCACATAACATCCCTTATCGAACTTACCCGAGCAAGGATGCAAGAATTTACAGAAAAAAGCAAGGTCAGGAAACAGAAGCTCGAAGCAAGAGGCCGTCCGCCGACAGGTATGGGTTATGGCAGGTTCGACTGCACTCATAAGTCATTTGAGTCCCGTCGTGGAGCTGTCATGCTAAACGACGCGGACCCGACATCGGACGCGTACCAGGGTCCGGACTCCGACAGTCTCCAGTGAGTCACTAACTTACATTTGAATTTGAACTTGACATAACAACAACTCTATGTATCCTTGATTGGAAGATGCGCTTTCACGACTACAGAAGATGGACAATGAAATTCGGGTTGGTTCCAGCACTTCTGCATCCGTCACTCAGTGAATAATTCAGTGGCAGGTCCGATGAGTCACAGGCATGCCAAACTTAGCCTCGGGGAGTGCACTGTCTAGTTATTGAGGACATATTTAGCTGAATATTAGTGGGCCTGACCTCAATCTCCCCGTTCGCCAAAACTCAGAACTCAAGCTTCAAAATGGCCTCTATCAATATATCTTCGTTGCAAATCAACGACTCCGTCAAGGTGAGTACACGGTATCAATTTCGCCAAAGAGAGATTTGCGCAGCGATATAACGGATCATCTTCTAAATTAGACCCCTAAATCAAAAATCAGCAAGACTAAGAAAAAGCAAGTCGAGGCGGCTGCATCTACGACTTCCGATAGCGTAGATCCAACCCAAGCCGTTGAGATCGTCGCCTTCTCCCAACAAAGTCGCTTCCATCGAGAAACATTCGACGCCAGCGACACAGATATCGATATCAAGGGCGTTAATGTCAGCGTCAATAACAAGGAACTTCTTGTCGATGCGCATCTTAGGTTGAAACCTGGTGTAAGATATGGAATGGTTGGCCAGAACGGTGTTGGGAAATCAGGTCAGTCCAAAACTGTCTTTATTTCGAGGACGATTTTGACATGTACCCTCTGCAAGTCCTTCTATCCGTTCTCGGAAACAACGTCCTCGTAGGACTACCTCAAAATGTACGAATTTTGCATATCGCTCAGCTGGAAGAGTTCACTGCTGGCCGGACAATCTTAGAAGAGATCCTAGAAGCGGATCCTGATCGTACCAGAATCATCAAAGAGGCGCATGGTAGTATTCTTAAAAACCCGCAGTGCTGCAGGCGGCTGATTATTATGATTTATAGCCTTGCAAGGATTTACAACAAAAGCGACCTCTGACGCAGCGTTGAATACGATCATCCACAACCTTCTTGTCTCCCGAGCCGAAATTGCCCTAGACAAAGCTCAAAAGATCGCCACCAAACGCTCCGGACAGCGTGGTCACACTGCTCGACAAGCTCTACTAGTCGCTGAAAGTGATCTCGCGACGCTCCAGGTGCAAGATCCTCAAACCTATGTAACCACTCAAATGGTCCATGATATAATGACGGAAGTGTTTGGGGCATACGAAGTACTGGATGTCGAAGCCGATGAAGCAAGGGCAAAGTCGATTCTTCGAGGCTTAGGGTTTAGCGACGAGGATCTCGCGAAAGAAGGCAAGAAAATCGGAGGGCTCAGTGGTGGATGGCGGATGCGAGTTATGCTTGGAAAAGCACTGTTTATCAAACCAGACATCCTGTTACTAGACGAGCCGAGTACGTTGGAAATTTTTATCTTTTATATAATTATCTCAAATCTCGTGAACCAGCCAACCATCTCGATCTTCCTGCTATTGTCTGGCTACGATCGTATTTAACCAACGATGCAGAGGGCCAGACAGTCGTTGTCGTCTCTCATGACCGTAGCTTTTTGGACGCCGTGACCGATGAGACGATCATATTTCGAGACAAGAAGCTGACTTACCACCCCGGAAATTACGATGATTGGGAAAGAAACACTGAAGAGCAAAGAAAGCGGAAAACACGTCTCAAGGAGGTGCGGTGCTCCAACACACCTGAGGGTTTGGAGTCTGAAGCGTTCTTTCCCATAGCTCGAGATGAAGAGGCGCAAGCAGATCATGGATAGCATTCAGAAGAATGTCCAACAGGCAAAATCTACTGGCGATGATAAACGATATGGACAAGTTGCGTCTCGCAAAAGGTCAGTGGTCCGTTCAGCACTCAAATAACTCTCGTCGATGTATATTGCCGCCCCCAGAAACTTGAAAGAATGGGAATGGAACGTCTAGAAGACGGAAAACGATACAAGAAAAGTTATCACGGTTTCCACGACGCGATCGTTATTGAACAGGGAGTCAAGACTGCACCTATTACTTTACCACCACCCGAGCCATTCAACTTCCCCGGAAGTTCATTCCTACAACTTTCAGAAGTATCATTCCGATATGATCCTAAGCCGTCGTCACCCATGGTCATCAACAAGGTATCGCTCGATATCGGTCCTCAGGCTCGCATCGGTTTCCTCGGCCCCAATGGTTGCGGAAAATCCACACTGATGAACCTCCTCGCCGGCGAACTGAAACCGACCGTCGGAGAGGTCAAGAAGCATCACCGCCTCCGCATCGGCTACTTCTCGCAACACACGGTCGACCAGCTAGACCTGTCGGTTTCGGCACTGCAGCACCTCGCCAAGTCGTTCCCGGACATCGTCATCACTGAGGGTGAAGCGCGATCGCACTTTGGGTCGTGTGGGATCAGCGGCGATCCTGTGACGCGTCCTATCCGGACGCTGAGCGGTGGGCAGCGAAACCGTGTTGCGCTCGCGCTCGTCACATTCCACAGGCCTCACGTACTCCTGTTGGATGAGATAACGAATCATCTTGATATGGGTACTGTGGAGTCGCTAGTGGAATCGCTCTGTGAGTTTGAGGGCGCGTTGGTGGTGGTTAGCCACGACGTCTGGTTCCTGAAGCAAGTTATCGAGGGAGGAGACGACGACGACGACGACGATGATGATTCGGACGGAGAGGGGCAGAAAGGAGTTCTGTATACTGTCACTAAGAAAGGAGAACTGAAGGAGTGGGACAAGGGATTGGAGGCTTACGTGGAGAAGATACAACGACTTTCTATCAAGGCCCTACAAACCCGCGCAGTCAAGTAAAATAGACTTTGTTCCCGGAGAGCTGTAGATACCATTTGCTGAGCAAATATATGTAGCACCTTTCACGGTCATCCTCGACGTCCAGTTGTCTCGTTACCTCCGAGTCGCTCGTTTAGCCCAAATCGCGTCATGTAATCAGGTTAAGGTTAAAGTGACCGTTCTCAAAATAGCATGTGAAATTTGATGACGGGGACGCTCTTGCCCCTTTTCACAATATATTCTTTGCGTGTATGTATGTAAGTAGTGAACAGTCTACCTGAGTCTTGAGATTGTTTCACGCGGATTCATTGACGGTTATAGTTCTAACTTTATTACCGAGCATGCTTGGATGAAGGCTCAGAATGGTGGTCAGACAGTCAGCAGATGAACATGTGATATGAGTCGGGTATTGTGATCCCCGAAGTTATAAAGGCGAGGAAGCTGGGGCGCCCTTCTCTTCCACACACATCCACCTCTTCAATATGTCGACACAAACTTCCTCCAACAAGGCCGCTCTTCTCCAGAAGAACGACAACGATATTGTAATTGTCTCAGCTGTGCGCTCAGCTGTCACCAAGGTGCGTTTTGGGAATGAAATGACAAGATTGGAAGACCCTGACGTATGTTTCTTACAGGGCAAGAAAGGCGGATTCAAGGATACCAAACCAGAACTGATTCTCTCTCATGTCCTCCGCGCTGCCTACTCAAAAGTCAACCTCGATCCCAAGCTCATTGAGGACATCTCTGTTGGCAATGTGCTCCCACCAGGCGGTGGCGCTTCTGCTGCTCGTATGGCCGCACTCCACGCCGGTATCCCAGTCCAGACTTCGATCAACACTGTCAACAGGCAGTGCTCGTCTGGTTTAACCGCTATCAACCAAATTGCCAACCAGATTCTCGCAGGACAGATTGACATCGGTATCGGTGCGTGAGAGAAATGTTCTCGGGTTCACAGCCATTTCCTGACATCGATCTAGGTGCTGGTGTCGAGTCCATGACAAATGGATACGGAGCAGGTGCTGCCCCTGACATTTCGGACGAAGTTCTTGAGAACAAGGATGCAGAAGATTGTCTCTTGCCCATGGGTATCACCTCTGAGAACGTCGCCAAGGATTATGGTATCACCCGCAAAACCCAAGACGAATTCGCCGCAAAATCATTCCAGAAAGCCGCGGCTGCCAACAAAGCCGGAAAATTCAAAGCTGAGATCGTACCCATCACCGTCAAGTTTACCGACCCCAAGACCGAGAAGGTGTCGGAAATCGTCGTGGATCAAGACGACGGTATCCGGGATGGTGTCACAGCCGAGAGTCTGTCCAAGCTCAAACCCGCCTTCTCGAAAGACGGGTCGACTCACGCTGGAAACGCGTCCCAAGTGTCTGACGGTGCTGCCGCTGTCCTCCTTGCCCGTCGCTCCGTGGCTAAACGTCTAGGCCTCCCCATCGTCGGCAAATTTGTCACCGCCGCCACCGTCGGTGTGCCCCCACGCATTATGGGTGTCGGCCCCGCCTATGCCATTCCCCGTGTCCTCGAAATCGCTGGCATCTCCCTCGCCGACGTCGACTTCTTCGAAATCAACGAGGCCTTTGCCAGCCAGGCCGTGTTCAGCGTCCAGCATCTCGGCATTCCTTTCGAGAAGGTGAACATCAACGGAGGTGCTATCGCCATCGGCCATCCTTTGGGATGCACTGGTGCTCGCCAGGTCGCTACCGGACTTAGCATCGCCAAGCAGACTGGTGGAAAACTGTTCGTGACGAGCATGTGCATTGGTTCCGGCATGGGCATGGCTGCTATCTTCGTGAGCGAGCAGTAGACTTTTTCTATGTTTATTTAGGATGTACTTTATATTAATTCTTCCATGTATATACCAAAAATTCAATCAAAAGTATGGAGCAACTTTGTAATAGGAAATCTGGAACTTAAAGCGAAGACTGAATGCAACTTATGCAAGGGTATAATACTGTCTAGGCGGAGAGTAGTCACGTGACCAAGACGCGCCTACATTTGACTCCTGGACCATGACTAGAATATGTTACTGACGCGTCAGTTTTCCTGAGTCTACTCTGTGTAAGAGCTGGTAGTTATTATTGGATAAATAAACCTTCCAATGATGGAGAAATGGAGTGAAGGTATAACTTCAGTGAGTCCCTGTTAAGGTTCTCCATTGTTTCCGATTGGCCAAACTTTGTAGCATAGACCAGAAGTAGCATAGACCTGAACTGGCCCCCGGGGCAATTATGAAAAGGGCGATATGTACTATAAATAATATACAAGATGACTCAAATTTAGGCAGGACGGCTTTGATACATGGGTGTAAATCTGAATTACTTAGCAGTATCATAAAGGAGGGCGGCATATTAAAGACATGAGTAGAATTCAGAAGTTAATGTCTAAAGATACATAGAGACAGGAACATTAAATATACTATAGACTAAGACTAATGCAGTGCAAAATATATGCTATATCAGTGCATTCCCAACGTGTATTCGTGCAACAACTAATTTCTGTCCATGTTCAACAGTTGACCTTTGAATTCTTCGAAAATTTCATTCAAGCTTGGTCGCTGCCACTTCCGGTGAAGGCAGTTATCCATTCCGGTAATCCGTTCTCAATCAAAGAAGCCGTGTCATCTCCATCCTCTTCTTTGTTCTTCGGTAGCCACCGCTTGTAGAGTTCCGAGCGAGCCCTAGGAAAGACCCGAGGTCTAGCATTGCCATCTTCCTTGAGCTGCTGTATCGCCGACTTGTTTGGAGCACCATCGCGATGAGAGGGAGTGGCAACGGTGGTCTTCGGAATTTCATCGTGATCGCGAACAAGTCGAATGAGCTCCGTATTGATTTGTTCCATGCATTTCTTCATTTCCGGAGTGTTCAAGAAAGTCTCCTGAAGGCCCAGTTTTTCTGCTTCACTTTTATTTGAATGCCTGTCAACATGGACTTGAACGATTGCCCGAGCTATTGCAATTGTTGCAGACTCTACGGCAGGCGCTTTCTTGCTTCCAGGTGTCGGGGCTTTCGAAGTACCACGGGCCATGTGTGGTAGATATGAGATGAGTGGTGGTGTGTATCGATTGGAGGGATTGGACACAGTTTGTTTGAGGGCGATTGCCGTTTGAGAAGGGGAATATATTTATGTTCTGCATTAGCCACCGAACCTTCATGGAATGAATTGCAATAGAATCGGCAAGTCGAGAGCAAAGCGCTGGTACCGCTCCGGCGGATTTGAGACAAAAGGGTTAGTAACTGGGTAAGCGCTGACGCCCTGCCGGCCAATGATCGAAGGAAGTGCAATGCGAGGGTTCTGTATCGTTTCTGGTGCCACATAGGCTCAATATATTATCCCTGGCCACTTTCTCCAAAAGCTTCCAAAGCCACTCTTTCTAACTTCACTGGAATCTCATACTGTCGAAGACAAGCCTCAAGAAGCTCTTTCCACGGCAGTTACGCCTTCATCTCCGGACAACTCGGCATAGCATCTCTATGCTGGATGTAGTGCCTGAAGACTCAATGAGCACCTCTGTTCAAACCGAAACGACAGTGAGACTGAAATCTGCATTTTGGGGCATTATGATACATGATCGGTAGTACAACTAGTATTTTACTCATACTGTGATTAGTTTCGTATGCTACACAAATATTAACCTTGCTCTAGTTCCCGCTCGACTCGGACCCTCAAGGAGAGACTCAATTCACCTCATGGAAGGCTTGTTGGGTACTATAGATGGAAGTAGACTGACTTTTACAGGCCCGATATATATTCCTTTATCCTGTTTCTGTACTGTTGCTTGCGGTGTAGGAATGGCAGGCACCCGTCGGACTATATAGGAGATTTTTCTCATCCAGTGAGGAATGCTATACAAAACAGCAGCAAGAACTCCGTCTTGTGGTCGAGAAAAGCGAGATCTGAGTGTAAATCCGCTGAGGTCCTTCACAAGATCTTCAAAGTGGCAGACAATTTGGGTCATGGTGGGGCGTTTAGTGTAATCCTCATGAACCATCGCGTTGATCATTGGCCGCATGAATTCGAGTTTCCCTCTTCGTGCCCGGGCTCGAAGGGGTGATGTATGCCCCTAATGTAAACGAAAGATAAGAGATCCTCTCAATATACCCACAATATAGAAACTTACGTCTAAGAAGTAATATCTGATCATGTTGCCAATATAAAATACGTCGGTGGCGAAGGGGTCGGGGAATCCTCCGAATCCAGTCGAAAGCATGAAGCTGGACTCATTAGGTTATAGACCGGCGGTTCTAGGTTTTCTTTATTATCGGCTTTATAGCTTCGAGCCAGCTCGTAGCCAATGATGTAGTACTTTGCAGGTCTTTGTGTGCGTGTATGATACTGCGCACGCCCTTTAAAATTAAGGGACTTATTCTTTCTGACAAAATGATAGCCTTTGGGGTATAAATCGTGCGCATCAATCATGAGGTTCTGAACGCAGATATCCCTAAGGGCGTGTAAGCTTGATGCTGCTGTGTTTGTGAGAAGACAAGTACCTATGTGCAACACGATGTTGATGCATGAATTGCAATCCCTGGAATTCATTCATTCAAATCGTTAGGCATGTCAGAAAAGACTCACAATGGCGACAACATACCTCAAATAGCTGCCTAAAGCACTCTACGACTTCACCCACAGTATCAAAACGAGGCGAATCGTAGTCCCGTAGAAGAGGCATGACAATAATAACCCAGTTTTTATCATTTGGTGGATAAAGTGTGTCCAGCACTGGTACGCAATGATTGCGAGAATCTGACGCGAGGAATCCTGTCCCAAAATAGTGCAGTATGTCTTTCTCGTTCGGGTTTGAGGATTTCTTAATTCTTTTAATGCCACTCTCGAGCCACCTGCTATCTTTACAGCGTCAATTATCTGGCCGTACTGGAAGAATGATCAATGGTGCATCTCATATACCTAATGGAATGAGCATCATACCGGAAGAATTTGTCCATCTTCGAACCGATCAGGTAAAGAATCTGACTTCAGCCAAGACGGGATCCATTCTGGTCTATACCGTACACGAAGCTCATAGCCCTGCTCAATGAGCCAAGGCTGATGAGTGCGCCAGAATATTTCCGCCTGCGTTAAGCGCCCTTTGGTTAGTCTAGAGTTGATGGCCGCTGGCTTAAACTGCGTCATGTTGCAGTGAAAATGGTTGAAATGATGGGGAGATTTGAAAAGTTATGGAAGCTAAACTGTTATATAAATGCTGAATTCACTTGTGGGCGTCTCGCAATTAGAAAAGAAGGTCTATATGGCAACGAAGTGACGTTGCCTACCTTGTTGTTTTCCACACAAGGTGGATTGACACCAGGCTGACGCACACATTACTCAAGTCTATACACTAGCATTGTTATACTGCTGTACGTAAGATGCTTCATCGTTGAAATGTATAGGCATGCTGTGTTTTCCGGAAAGGGTTGTTCGAGAATACTTCAGTCGTCACAAGTGCTCCCGGCTTCCCATGACGAGAAATGGTCCCATGTACTACCGATTCTACACGGCCACTTTGCATATCGCATAACTGGTTTCTGGTCGGATATGTACTTATCAGGGAGCCTTGGATGCCTTACGTTCTGGCCTTCAGCCTCATTTGATCATGACACAATGCATCCTTTACGTTTCTTGGCAACGAGTGTGCAATCTATTTTTAGCATGCTATTGTTCTACCTTAACTGGCTTAACAAAAGATCATCGTCCCTTTGACAGAACCATCGAAGTCCGCTGACATCTCCTCTAGCAATCTGAGGTACCGCTGCTGCAAATAAACGATATTGGAGCTGATTTGAGACCAAGTCTGAGGCGCGGTGAGGGAGTTCAATTGGTACGGCAGCGCGAAGCCTCGTATGATGAATCACGTGTTGGGAAATATCTTGTCGCAGAGTGAGTTGAGTTCTCGACTCGGTCCCGAATTCAAGAACGGCCTTGCTCGCACCTAACCCATAACACGCTTAGAAGATTGAAAGATACTCAAGGTGACTCTTCTTACCGGCTGCGTCGGAATTCAATTGATCATCAAGCACCAGGACTCATCAGGGCTCCGTTTGCTCAACATTTGCCAAATTTCTCAAAGATTTCTCCAGCTTTGCTCTTGCTTGGATGATTAGATCATGCCGCCAATACGACCATGGAAGAAGGTTCAATGTTGCGCAAAAGTGAAGATAATGTGTTCTAATCAAATGGTAAAGTTGTTGTATAGCCGCAAGCAATCAAGCCGCCTAACGCGGTTAGAATAACGCAACCGGAGTGGATGTGTCATCTTCAGTCGTGCAACGTGAAAGCGGTCTGTGTGAGTTTGTGTCCATCGTCTGTATTCTCATGCTGTAAGTGCCCTTTATCTACATATGTAGAACCACACATACGGCACTCGCACACTGACTGACACGTTTCCTCCACACGCGTTGGTCCCCTTTGATCTCCCTACCACGTTGCGCCGCCCATCAGGTATGTTTTGGGCATTTTGCTTAACATTGGCTTCGGGATCAAATCAAAACCTGATGCTCCTTGACACGCTGTATGTCAGTTAAAAGAGTCGAAAGTGTACGTCATCCCCGTTTTCACCGCGGCTTGGGACCTTAATTATCTATGACACGGTACTACCGTTTTAGATTTGGCCTTACAGTATGTTCGTCGACGCTTTTTCCGACCAACACACACAATCCATATGCATCGGTTCATCCCTGTGTAAATTGAATGAATGCGGTGGATGTGATAACTTGGCGCGCTTGGACTTATCATCATCTGCATAGCCTGTGAGTAACCTGCCCATCTCGTCTCCACTCCGCTAGATAGGGGCATAGTCATTCTTAGACTCTAGCGCCCAAGATCTCCCTAGATCATTTGTCGGATTGTCGGAATTCGGCAGCCACATCTCCGCTCTATTTACATATCTATATAAACTCGACGTAACCGCAACGGGACGTTCTCATCCTTTAACCCCCTCTCCCATGGCGACAACCACCATAACCACGATTGAAACTACGACAGAGATCAAACCTGAGACGACATCCTTTGTCAAGCAAGAGGCCGGGTTGCTGGTCACGAAGGAATTGGAGAAAGCTATTGACGACTGCAGGACGAAGGTTGAGCGCATTGCGAAGGAATGTCGCGCAAAGAATCGGAAGTTTAGGTACAGCTCGCAATCTTCATTCCTGGCCTGCTAGCAGCTTCTCATAGTGAATGCTTTCAGGGACATCGAGTTTGATTTGGAGAACGACCAGAATAGATGTTTATACGGTCTATTCGTATTGACTGGAGATTCAATATCCACGCCGCCGGCTGATGTACATAGAGTCACTCAGATTTTTGATAACCCCCAATTTTTCGTAGGAGGAGCTGCGGACTCGAACGATATCATCCAGGGAGCATTGGGAGATTGTTGGTTCTTGTCTGCTCTGGCTACTGTGTCTACGGCTCCAGGCTTGGTGGAAAAGTTCTGTGTCGCTGTGCGTTTTTGCTGTCCTTTCTCTTCGGTCTTGCTCATCAGTCTCACTGCGTTCTTCAACTTTAGCGGGACGAAAAAGTCGGTGTGTATGGCTTTATCTTCTTCAGAGATGATGCTTGGGTTACGGTGATCATCGATGAGTACGTTTTCCTTCTTATTCATTCAAAGATGGGGTGGTGGTCTCATGTTCAACTTTTCTATAGCATGCTTTATACACGTGTCCCCAAGTACGAGGAGCTTAAAAGTTCCGAACAGGAACTTTATCATTACGACAAAGACACCTACAACAAGTCAGCGAGAAAGGGAGGGAAGTCATTGTACTTCGCAAAGTCCGGCACTGCAGGCGAGACTTGGGTCCCTCTTATCGAAAAGGCTTACGCAAAGTTGCATGGAAACTATTCGCATCTGCTGGGAGGGCAGGAATGTGATGCGATTGAGGATTTGACTGGGTAAGTAAGTTACATAACGGTTGTCTGACACTTGTGCTTAAAAAGCGATGAAACAGCGGCGTTTCAACTGTTTTGCAAAGCAAGGTATTACCACAACTTATCTCTTATTTTTCATCATCCGAACAAGACATCCCCTAGGATATATTAGATACTGATCGATTCTGGAACGAGGAACTAGGTCGGGCAAACAAGGATCGTCTGTTCGGATGTTCCTTCAATAATCTCGATGGTACCCGAAGTGGTGTGACCAACGCTAAAGTTCAAGGTCTGGTGGGAAACCATGCGTACTCAGTACTGCGGGCAGTCGAGTGCAACGGAAAGAGATTCGTCGTTGTTCGCAACCCCTGGGGAAAATCGGAATGGACAGGTCGATGGTCAGACGGCTCTAAAGAATGGACTCACGAATGGCTGGAAGTCTTGCCTCAACTTGGACATCAGTTTGGAGACGATGGTCAGTTTGTTATGGAATGTGAGTGTTCTCAGTATGTAGGCGTCCTCAAAATGACTGAGAGTGGTCCAGACTCAGATTGGTTGGATAGCTTTGCGCAAATCGACAGAACGATTCTGTTCGACTCGGATTGGAGGATGACTTCACAATGGCTAGAAGTCACAACACCACCTCTGCCAGCGGCGTGGTCGTACGGCGATGTGTCATGTACGTCGATCTCATATCGGAAGAACGTCGTCTTGATCTTCACTTCTTTGACATAGTTACATTTTCTCTTGCAAGTCCTTCCAACGCGGTCATAGTGCTTTCTCAACTGGACAGTCGGTACTATCGTGATGTGTCTGGGAAAGCGTCTTGGACGATGGACTTTGTTCTTGTTAAGCAGGGCGACAAAGAACCTCTTGCAGAATCAGCCCATTCAGACTTCTATTTGCGCAATGTACATCTCGAAATCGAACTGGAAGCGGGAGACTATAACGTCTATGTTCGTTTGGATCGGTCATTAGATAAAAACGACGACGATGTTTGCAAATTCTCGCTCTTCATGAATAACCCTAAACTAATCGAGTCTTCAGGACAAAAAATTCGTTGATGAATGGTTGCTACGGAAAATGTCACGCATTATGATGCAGCGGGCGAAGAGCAAATCAATTGCTTCCAGTGCGTCTCTTTCTTCTGATCATTGAAAATAAATGTCGCTGATTCCTACTTACAGATTTTGAGGCAGAGTCAGTATCTTTTCATACACTTCTTCAACGATGTTTCTAATCTGTCCTTCACAGTAAACAAGCCAGATACCTTCCCACCTCATTGGAATCCCTTATTCAACGCGATTTGGAGGAATACGAGAAGAAGAAAAAGGCAGAAAATGAAGTTGTCACCAAGACGGTCGAGGAAGTCGCTGACGATGGCACTGTTACAACTACAACCACAACTACTACAACCAAAGTTGAGACTGTCGTCGTTGGGAAGAAGGTGACAGCGAAGGCCGAACCCACTCCTGAAAAACCAACGTCCATTGAACTTCCTCCGAAAACCGTCGATCCGGTTATTTCGAGCTCAAGTGGTACAGCGACTCCTGCAGGGCCAAACATAACTCCAGAGTTCCCGAACGTACCCGACAAAGCGCGCTCCCGATATCATGGTTCAGGTCTCAGGTTTAAATCGTTAACATATGGAGATGCTCCGGCGGACAATTCTACAGATGTTCCTAAAGGCAAAGTGGCTGTTGATCATGATAGCCCTAACACTGTGTGTGTTGGACTACGCGTATATACACATAAGGACGCCCCTACTGTGGTTGTAGGAAGGCTCAAAGCCGATTCTGACACTTCATAGACTGGACTTTCCGACTTCAACCTAGCCCCTCCTCATAATGCATATACGCTTACATAGCGTTGCCTGTCTGAAAGTCAAGAACCAATCCTCATTGTACATCACTCTAGTCTCTAGCATAGTCACTGTAAAACATAATCCTCTACTCATTATCTGCATCTTCTGGAATTCGATTATTATTAGCTACCGGGATACAGATACCAAAGATCAGTGAAAATTTCCATTTCATCTCTTGTACGCTCAGGTAAAAAGGTACTGTGTAGAACATACGCTAACTATTATAGTGGGATAACCAATGATCTTGCAGCTTCCAAATGATGGTTTCAGAAAAATATGCTCCAATAGTCCATTCGATCTGTCTCCTTGGTTATCGGATGCCCAATAAGGTAGAGAACTCTGCGTTGGATGAAATGAAATGTCAGTTGCTCCAGGAAGCATCGAAACATGTTACCCAGGCATGCTATTTGAACTGAGTCTGTCTATGTGCATCCCACTATTTCCCACGAGTCTGCCTCGAGTCCGACCGGGGCGCTGGCAAGATCCCAATGCAGCGCACATTCAATTGACGCCCGGAATACACCACTGCGGGTCAGCCGGGTATATCGCTCCTAGCGGCGCAGAGTGCAAAACCGATGTAAAACATACTTGTGAAAATTTTCGTTTCTCGCATGCTAAATCTCTGCCAATTTAGAATTTGGGTCGGATTTTGAATCTTAGAGAACAATAAATTTTGCAAGTCCATTTCGCAAGGATTTGACATCTTGCTCAATTGTTAGCTCCTAACTGGGGTTTATATTGTCCTTAAATCTGGCTCTGAGAAGCCGGCCCAGCTAGGACTAGACAATTGTTCAGACCGTAAAATGCATGCAAAACGGAGTTGTAATATCATTCCTTTACCAAGATGCAAAATCCTACCAAAATTCTAAATTTAGCACTGCGCAAAATGAAAAAGCTTGGAAGTACGTTTCGCACGGATTTTGCACATGCATCATTCCTATCATGTATATATGTCGTTGTCAGATGATGACTCTCGGACTTGGGTGCGTTGCCTTGGGCGTTTCTTTGTCTCTTCTCTTCTCCTCTTCTCCTCACGGCAAATACTGCTACTGGTAGCAGTCAGTGGCAGGTTGTGCAACCGAAGCCATGCTATCAATCGACCCGACAATGGTTAACGATCAGTCCACCACTTCATCACAGCTCTCCCCTATTCCTTTGACTGCAGAAGCCGACACAGATATTCCACTGCCTGGTTGCGTGGCTATAACTCAAAGTGCCGAAGAGATTCAGATTCATGCGGAAGGCCATGCTGCGATGGAGTTTGCAGAGGCCAAGCAACCAAGCCGAAGTAGTACGGGCGCAGATACATCCTTTCCTTCAAACCCACCACCAGTACAGATCGGATTGCTTGTAACGGACGAGCTCGAACAGGCACTCAAAGAATGTAAAGAGAAAGTAGAGCGCATCGCAAAAGAGTGCAGGGAAGGAAATAGGAAGTTTCGGTGCGTTTCGCCGTCAGTCACCCTTCAAAAGTTCATTTAAGTACCTTTATAAAACCAGTGATATAGAGTTCGATTTAGAGAACGATGGAAAGAGATGTTTACATGGATTGAATCCGAGCGCGACTCTCGCCACTCCTCCCGATGTTAGAAGGGTTTCTGAAATCTTCGAGAATCCTAAGTTCTTTGTCGGTAGCCCACACTCTAGTGACATTATTCAAGGCGCTTTGGGAGACTGTTGGTTCTTATCTGCTCTTGCAACCATGGCTGCGTTCCCGGGTTTGGTAGAGAAACTATGTATAGCCGTACGTTGCACCTTGTCATTGTTACATCGGTAACTGATTTATGCAACCCGTTGTCGGAATCACCCAGCGAGATGAGAAGATTGGCGTATATGGCTTCATATTCTTTAAAAATAGTCAGTGGGTGAGCATTGTTGTTGACGAGTAAGTTCTGCTGTTGCAATTTATTGCCTGTGCAGATCTAAAGTTATGCCTTCCCTAACATCAACTTTATCAGCCAATTATTCTGGTCTCTTCCAAAGTTTGAAGGCCTCCGTAAAGAGGAGCAGGAACTTTATCACGATGATAAGGATCTATACAACAGTATGGCGAGAAAAGGTGGCAAGGGTCTAAAATTTGCGCGATCTGGAACACTGGGAGAAACATGGGTACCCTTAATTGAAAAGGCGTACGCCAAGCTACATGGGGACTACGACTCTCTCACTGGAGGAAGGATGTCTGATGGCATCGAGGATCTTACGGGGCAAGTAACACTCTTCATTATTTGCTCTTTCGTGCGCTCACATACATAACCAGGGGGATTTCAATTACATTCAAAATTTCTGTAAGTGGCAGCGATGCATGCTAACACCTCAAATTTCGAAGTCCGGAACTTGTTGCTAACCAAATGTGATTCAATTTAAAGGATATTCTTGACCCAGATAAATTTTGGAATGAAGAACTGCTATATTCGAACGATTTGAGAACCCGTCTATATGGTGTCTCTTTTCCGGGCTTGAACGATTCCCGGAATGGGAATCCTGAGGTGACTGTAGGTGGCCTTTACGGAAGTCATGCCTACTCCATCCTCAAAGTGAAAGAATGTCGAGGAAAGCGTTTTGTCGTTCTTCGAAACCCATGGGGGCGCTCAGAATGGACGGGGGCATGGTCCGATGGATCCAAGGAGTGGATGGGTATTGAAGGGCGTGAGATTCTCAAGGAGCTAGACCACGCTCTCGGAGATGATGGAGAATTTGTTATGGAATGTAGGCGATAACCTCCCACATAATTAAACATATTTTCCTTGTCGTACTGATGAACCCTCGTCTATCGTAGACTCAGACTTTTTGGACACCTGGTCCTCGGTCCAGCGGACAGTCATATTTGACTCCAGCTGGATAATGTCCACATATTGGCTGCGCCTTCCTCCGAGGTCTCCCTTGTGCGCTTGGAGTTACGGGGAGGTTGTGTGTGTGTAGTCTTTCCCTCCAAAGAAAAATATGCTATAATTTCTAAGCCCTGCTTCACACAGATCACTTCAATATCCCCAAACCTTCCAGCGCTATCATCGCTCTAACCTGCCTTGACGAACGTTATTTCAAACATATGACCATGTACATGTTCCACAATCTGGAGTTTGTGCTCTACAAACTTGATACGAAAGAGACTCAAAGTTATTCATACGGTGGGGTAAATTTCCAGCGAGGTGTTAGCTGCGAGCTAGAGCTGGAAGCAGGGCAATATGCGGTATATGTAAGTATATCCAGTCTCACAGTTCAAATTCTGATTACATGTATATTGAAGCCACGGATTGATCGATGGTACTTCTGCGGGAAGGTGTGTATTAAGGAGTATATCAAGGCTGAACTGCGTTGTATTGCTGACAATGTCTGCATTGGTCTCTAGGGATACTTTCAGGAAGCATTGACGGATTGGGATTATCGAAAGCTATCTCGTGTCTTGACCCAACGAGTCGAGGCAAGATCAATAGCGTCTAGTGAGTCTGAGTTCACGTCTGGTACATTGATGTACATCTCATGCCGATGCTGTTTCAACTGCCGCGTCTAGACTATAATATTGGGTATGAGCGTAACTTCCCAAGGATATCCATGTAATTGCTCACACTACCACCAGAGAGGAGAAGAAGTTCTTGCCCACGCCACTTAGCACCATAATCGAGCAAGGCCCTGTGTCTGTGAAATCCAAAAGTAAGGACGGTCAGGCCGTAGAGACGTCAGAAGCCGAGAATGTCACGACGACGACGACGACTACTGTCGTCACCGAGCAAAAGACAGTCGTGACTAGACATGGCAAGGGCAAAACCACAAACTTACCAGTGATCATGAAGCCTCCTATAGAGTCTACGACGAATTTTTCAAAATCCGCGGAGGAAGATTCTCAAAGCGAGTTGATGGAAAGTAAGGCCTATGATGGATCAGATGTGCCGGCCGCGCCTGCCAAACCAAATACTCCTCCAATCGCCTCTGTGACCTACGAGGATGAGGACGAAATCCCTTTGTTTTTGGGACTGCGTGTGTACACTAAAAAGGACGCAATAGCTGTAGTAACCGGCCACATTCAAGACATCATTTGATGAATCAAGCCGAAGGCTAGACGTTGTCGCGAAACCGTAGCTGACTGACCGTCACTACTCCAGCCATAGAGGAACTCTTCGAAGAAGTCTCTGTATTTTCTTTGCATAATCTATCACAAATACGTATCGTATATATTACAGTCCTGCTCATAATATGCATCATAAAAACTCAACATTCAGGTACTAGCTGAGGGCCTTCAGCAAAGAAATTCGGCGAGTGAAACGACGATGAAAAGTCCTCTTGACTATTCCCAATACGGTTTTACAGTATTTTCATGGAACCAGTAATTATGCGGAGTTCGCGTACCTTCATCATAGTCAGACCATCAGTGGGCGTAGAGCTTAGAGGTGAAGAGAAAGTGCGCGCAAGATACAAGAAAGTCACTATGTGAGGCTCATCGAACCTATTTTTAGATCATGTGTGTAACTCCCTACTAGCATTTTTCTGGCGGCTTCTCTACTCGTACTGGGTTGCACTGAGAGATTAGAGTAGTCCGAGACTCCAAGTTTGTAAAAGAAAAAATATTAATCTGTGGTTTCTGACAGAATTCAAGGGATCAGGCGACAACTAAGTATACGAAGGCCATAGGAGCCTCATCTAATTCCGTCTCGTTTTGAACGCTCGTTGTTAAGGAAAGAATCACAGCCACATATTACGCCGTGCCACTACAGTGTCCAGACCCTACAGTGACAAATCTGATACCTTAGATATCTTTAACCACTCATAAAAGGAGGGATGTGAGATTGCGAATTGAATAAGACGCCCATCTCTCAATCTTTCTCTGTCCATCTAAGCACGATCGAAGGTCAAGGATGTTCCGAAACCTATATCACCCTACATCTCTCTTTGTTTTGTTCTTTTCAACATTATCCGAGATATGTAAGCCACCTTCCCCGCTACATATTTTAATGCTTCCTGCCGAAGTACTGCTTTGTTGGACCATATTAGTACTAAAACAATGGCATTGCATTGGCAGCACGACTCGGAGTATATTCCCTTGCCACTGGCACGTCGCAGCCATATAATCATCCAACAACCGCAAATGCCAATGAAACAGAAGTGGTATCCGTAACCATGGCCCGACACTGCAGTTCCAGTGCGAATTGCCAACGTATAAACAGCATGACCGACGTAAGCGCAATTAAATATATCTTATTCCCTTGCAATGATCATCTGAATGATTTGACCTATTCTTACTTAGACATGTGCGCCGGCATTACTCTGGACTTCAAACTGCATGTGCACAGAGAGCGTGTTCCGCCACTACGGGCTTTGCTTGAGCTGTGCGGTTGGGAGCTTCACGTATCCGCTGCCTGCAAGCGAGGCGCAGGTGTACATCGATAGTAAGCATGCCTTTCTTCTTTCATACCTATCCATTTTCTTGATATACAGACCCCTTTAACTTGCGCTAACCACTACTAATTGTGACATACATATTGTTACTGAATCTGATGTCAAAAAATTAATTTATCCCACCAGATGTCGTCGACAATTGTAAATCCAACGGCTATACCACTCTCGACCCCCTGTTATTGATTCGAGGAGGGAGGCTCTGTCGCAGTTTCTACGCTTCACTGTGGTGTTTTGCTTCGGACTCGTCGTTGTTGGGTTCATGCTTTTTATGCGTTCAGAAGAGTTTACAGGGCGATTAAGGGTTGGAGAGAGCGCTGTAATAGTCATAGTAGTTACCAGCTATTTCCAGTGAAGAAGTAGTGCGACAAAGTAGCAAAGAGCCTCCTCTACGCTAAGCCCTGAATAAGGAGGACTTTGTTGATGCATGCGTGAAAGGCTTCTGATGTTCGGTGTCAGATCAAATCTTCATAATAATATGCACGTACAAACACAAACACAGGCACATGAATACGCCACAGATAATTGAAATTTAAAGGTGGGGGTATTAAACAATTCCGAGCGATTATGGGATGTATCATGTACAGGAATGAATGTGCATAGTAAGATTATAATCTATGAGTCAGATCGCGATTCCTCAAATAGTAGGATCGCTCCGCCAGGTAGCCATCGAGCTCTGGATGCGCTCGATCTGACCAGGCGTGAACTCCGTTCGGCAAGTGTCGTTCGTGTAGTCCATGTAGTTGTCTAAAGAGAATTGAGCTTAGTGTTCGTTCTCGTCTGCATGCAATCGTCCATGTGATGATAAAGCGACGACTTACTGATAGGATCAGGTCCTCCGCCGGGGCACGAATCGACGAACGTGGGACAGTCGTATGTGGCCTCGGCGCTGGGTGGAGTGTCGTCGACTCGATCACCAAGCCCGAGGCAGCCGCCCTTTCAAAGATAAGAAATTAAGTCAGAACTCACAAAACACACAAACATCGAGCGTATTTGCAGCAGAGAAGAGACTCAAGAGTCGAAAGTGAGGTAAATCGTAGCGCACCTGGAACGTATGATAGAGCCCCAACCAATGGCCAGCTTCATGGATAAGCGTGCCGCCCTGCCTCGCTTTGCTCACACCCCCAGGCAACGTCTCGAAGAGGAGCACGCAGCCGTCTTCGTATGGGTCGCTGCGATAGTCGACGGGGAATGCAGAGTACCCGTTCAAAGCTTCTGTGTAGAATCTGGTGTTGTGAGTGAGTGAGTGGTATGGGGTTTGGTGATGAATGGATTAATGTCATGAAAATATTAGCCGATGATGAGGGACAATGAGGAAAAGCTTACCCAACGGTGTAGACGTTGAAGGCGGTGGATTTGCCCTTTCTGAACGCTCGTGCCATTTGGATGGCTTGGGGTCTGCAAATTAGAAGTAAGACATCATATGCCAACGGAGGCGACGAGGATAGAACGCACTCTCCGAGAGTCACCGTCTCGTGCCAGTATCGGCTGATAACGCGGGTGACGTTGACGAGGTTCCAGGAGATGCCTGTCCCGACGTATGCTTTGTTGAGCAGGTCCATTTGGTCGTCAATTTGTTTCTGCCTACACAACATCGCATCACATCGCATAGTCAGTAACAACAGCAGTACAGAGAGCCATTCAATGCCGATAACTCACGGAACCCATCCACCAAGTAGAGTCATATTTGACGCAATAACATTGAAGTAAACATCGAAGACGTAGTTCTTCAGCTCTGCGCGGCCTTGTCGAGGGGGAGCGTGTTCTTTGATGGCTTTTTCTGCTGCTTCGATCTTATCAGAGGATGCGTATGAGCCACATTCAGCCCTGTGTTTGTTCTTAAGTACACCGCATGAACATGAAGATGGGGGACGTACCGCTCTGCGAGGGTGCTGGTGAGGAGGGAGCTGGTCGTTAAGAAAAGGAGAGCATGGGTGAGGAAACGCATGGAGCCCGCCGTATGTAAGGATACGGTCTTTGGGAAGGAGTTGGGAGAAACTTGGAAAGAAGTGGGAGTGGTTGGAGGTTGAAGAGATGAATTTACGAAGTCTATGACAACGGCGGCCAGGGGCACTGCACAATCAAGAAAAGAGTCAAATGTGGAGACGTGGACTCCGGCGTATCCGATGCTTGGAAGACCTTGGCAAGGGTTCAGCGCTGGTCAGCGCCTCTTCCGTTGCCAATTATTTATGGCTCAAATTGTTGACCATCTCTTCGTAATGGGCTTGGCGCCGTGGCGAACATTTCGGAGAAAATACAAGAATAATATCGAATTTATACCTCGAGGAGTTCTGGAAGACGCTCATTCTTCACTTTTCCAAGATTTAGGAGTAGTAGATTATCGAATGAAGCTGTAGAGCGCGGTCTTTAGGAGAATAATGCGTGCTGGAGAGCAAGTGTATAGCTTATTTTTGTGGCTGACATATTACGTCCTATGTCGTATGTAGAGCGGGGATTCAATTTTCGGCGCTTCTGGTCGCCGACGGCCGTTGTAGATCCGAGTCGGAATCTTTATCATCGTGTATATGGCTTGGACTAAACGTGTTACCGTTCGAAACCATTCCGGTCAAAGGTAAACTAACAGATGAAAGCTTCACGTTCACACCATTACAGTGCACTGAAACGGCGAGGCATTAGAGTTAAGAACTCGAGTTTTGCCTGCCTCTTATGTTACAAAACTCCCTCGTAGAATCCTACCTCGCATGGGTCACGCATCTTCACCGCATTGAGTCTGTGCTCATTGTGCAAGGTAACCGCACCCTTTCAATGTAAAGTTCATATTGCCTGTGATCCAGGCCTGATACAGGCATGAAGCGTTCTGAAAATTCAGAATGGATGCTGCGCTTAAATGGATGAGCTGGAATACTAAGTCGTACAGTGAAATCTACCCTGTTGTAACTTGTATCTTGCCCTGTGCTCAGTATTTGATTCTCAATCGACTCCACCTACCTACATCTCGTCCCGCACAAAGAAGGGGAAAATGGCTGAAATAGAGACATGTCCACCGCGGTACAATGAGTACCTTGCATCTCAACGCCGGGTTTCCAACTGGGTTCAAAAGACACATTCTCAGGCAACCCACCAGAGTCTTCAGAATATGCATCGTCCACTCAGCTCCAAGCGCTCTCCCAGTACCGAATCCATCCTTACCAACTCTTCACCTCCCCGGCGCCGACACTCTGCTCAGAAAAAATCGCACAGGCGACTCATCCGTTCTGAAATTAACAATGGGAAGAGCATAGGGCAGCAGCCTCTGGTCTCACCAACAGTTGCTCTCATCTCCTCATCGTTATTTGTGTACGCGTTCTTACCGTCGCTGTTGACGATCACTGCGTTTGTGGTCATTTTGACACTTGCTACGATGGAGACGGAGGTATGTCGTCTGCTCACCAAGAGTGAACATTTTCAATAAACTTTTGGTTTTTTAGGAAACAAAGGACCCAAAGTCGAAGGTTTGCCCGGAACGCGATGATGCATTGTTGTCGTAGCTGCGGCAGCCATTCATTCGCCCACACTCAACGCCGGACGTTGCATCCTACCTGTATAACTATTACTTCGCATTCGTGAATCGTCGATAACCTCCTTGTATCACTAGTCCACCTTTTGTAACAGCATATGTACTTATCCACAATATATCGCTATGATATGCACCAAGTTGAACTCTACTCGATTGCGTAGATGTACCAATACTAAATAATAAACTCCACGCTGAAGGATCGAAACCACATCGGCAGGTTCGGCTGCAATCGGGTGTCTACGTTCACGTGATCCGTTTTCTCTTCTCGTCGTTTGTCGACGTTGACCTCGACAACGGCGTTCGCGTTCTCCTCCTCCTCGCCGTTGGGCACCACACATATCCGGCTTCCTTGCCACTAAAAGGCTACACACTTGGCCCTAAAATACTGTCTGAAGGTAATGAATGAATGCTGAGCATCATCTTCACCTGCGCATATTCAATGACATTTATTTTGTTCTCAGTTTACCTTCCATCATGTCGCTGCTAGCCTCCGTAGCTAGAGCAGGACCTTCGAAATCGACTGGTACTACGGCGGTGCTATGTCGAGCTCTACCTTCGACAGCAAAAGGAACAGTGGCCTCACGAAGACACGCCACGCGCCAAGCTGGAACACCCTCGCGTACGAATCGATTATTCTTTCCCTCCTCTTCCTTGTTTGAAGCACCGTGGAATGAACGCTTACCTGAAGTGCTTATGCATCTTTTTGTGATTTCTAGAGGCCGGATATATTCAGAAAGGCGATGGCAAGGATAGATTTAGGAGGAAGATACCTGTGCGTATTCTTCCACTCTGTTTCTATTTCTATTTCTACTTTTCGTAGACACATGCTGAAAGATACTCCTCTAGGTCCTCAAACCTCTCCCGGCCGCGCAAATGAACCACCCCTCTTCAACCCAGACACAGTTGGCAAACTCGACAAACCTCCTTTCAAAACAGAACTCGCACGCAATCCCCAGACGGTCGGCAGATCGCTGCAGTTGGAGACACAGGGTCCTGACCCGCTGCGGATCTTTGGTCTTCCTACTAATCTGAACTTTGAGGTGTGTATGCTTTTCTTTGTTGGGTTGGTGAGGGGCAAGCAGTGTGGAGAAAATTGAGCTAAATTTTTGTCCGTAACAGTTCCGGGTTCTCACCAAACCGTACACTATCGTGCGTCAGGTCACCCAGGATACTCTGGCGTTTTTGGCTGCGGCAAAAAAAACGTCGAGTATCCAGAATCGTGTCGTTTTCAGTGAGTTTTAGTTGATCCTCGCTGACCCATCTAGAATACATTACGTGTACTGTGCTTGAATTAACTGTATTTGTTTGCGTTATAGCGGGTCGGGCGGGGTCCGGAAAAAGCTTCGTTATGCTCCAAGCTGTGGAGAGTTGTGTGCAGGAAGGATGGGTCGTCATTTATATTCCTCGAGGTATGTATATGCAAACTAACTTTTGTTTTTTACTTCTTTCTGGTCTGATTGATTCTTTCTTTAGGCATCAACCTCGTCAACTCAACCACTTCATACACCTACAACATCCGCACGCAGACCTACCTTCAACCCGCATTCTCCTTCCAGACCTTGCAGCGCATGCTAAGCGTCAACAGGGACGCGTTGGCGGCTATCCCACTGTCTGAGGACCTCGTGCTGGAAAGGCAGACTGTGCGGGCCGGGACACCGTTGTCTACTGTGATCGAGATTGGGATCGCTGAGCGAGACAGGACGGTAGCGCAGTCGCCGGCAATTTTGGAGGGGGTGATGAAGTCGCTGGAGGTGCAGACTAAGTGAGTTGTGCTTAATTTGATTTTTTTGTGAGTCTGGCACAGAGTCTGATAGTATATCGGTGTAGATACCCCGTGCTCCTGGCTGTTGACGATTTCCAGGCTCTGTACGGCCAGACGGCGTACCGAGACCCGCACTTCCAGCCCATTCAGCCGTACCATTTGTCGTTGCCGCGAATGATCATGGAGTATGCCTCTGGAAAGAGAAACTTTGTATGTTGCCTTCGTTTCTCTGTTATTCAAATGATACCATAGTTCTGACGAGTTATGTATGTTCTTTTTCAGGCGCGCGGGGCAGTGCTCGGTGCGCTCTCTCTGCCCATACGAACTACCCTCTGCCGCTCGAGCTCCGCGATGCACTCGAGCTCCAGGACCTCGACGCACACCCCGCGTCCCCGTACCTCAAGCGCAGCAAGGACATTCTGGCGTACACAGAGGGACTCAAGAAGCTGGAGGTGCCTGAGAAGCTTGACGGTAAAGGAGGCGACGGGCATATTTGAGGTGTGGAAAGCTAGGAATGCGATTGGACATGGTGGGCTTTTGCTTTTCACTTTTGTCGATTTTGAAACTCTGAGCTGACTTTGACCCTTTTTTTTGTGGTGATAGATACCACTTTTTACGACGAGTTGTTCCTTAGCAAATATACGGAATCGGGTGGCAATGCTAGGGACTTTGTCTGGAAGGGTCTCCTAAGCACGATGGACGTATAATAAGTAGAGTATCTGATGGCTTCCTTTTCTATGTTAGTTTTTCGCCATGTATATGAGACTTCAACCTTTAATCGAAGACTTAATGGATGGCCGCACCACCTTTCTTACTTTTTAAGTTCAACGATATGTTTTTGTTGGAGCCGATCGAACCCCATTATACAGCTCAACATCATCCACATCATTATTATCGCCCGTCGTCAGAATCAACTGGTCGCGCACAGACTTTCCATTTTCACGCCTTTTGCTTCGCCAGGGTACCACTATCACTTCCGGCTGCATAAACCATCTCACATCACCATCGGCAGGAAGGCGAACGTCCTCCTCCATATTCTCCTCCTGCTGCTCTACACCCCGAGCCTGCACAACGCGATGGACGATGGGCATTTCCGCCCCAGGCACCTTGTACAGCACGATGTCGCTGGTCCGGTATTGTTGGTACGGGGGTCGGTCAAAAATAGGATATCACCCATTGGAAGGCTGGTTCCATGGAGCCGCTGTGAAAATTTGAAAGGGTTAGTGATCAAGTTCAAACAGCTCGAGAATATGGGTCAAGAGTGAAAAGAAAATGTGTATGTACCTTAGTACGACAGCTAGGAGATAGTGTGTTCGCTAGGGCCCCTACGCCGCTATAGAGCATCATCATTTACAGAGGTCAGATACGACAGCGCCTACAGCAGGACCTATCACCATACATCATATGGATCAACATCTGAATGAAGAAAATGAAATTAGGATTCAGAACATGCACACCTGACGGACTGTCATGGACAAGATTAAACGTTTTGCAAAGGGTACGTATGTGTAAGATATGGGGAGAGGTCACGAGGAGGAGAGCCTGTGAAAGCGTTTATTGCTAGCAGAGGTAGAGGTGGGGGTGGTGGAAGGGAGGGTTGGGATGAGAGTGGGTGTTGAGATCGGCTTTCAGATTTAGATCGAGTGATGCAAGAAGCCTGCGCCTGCGACAGCCACTGCCACTGGGTTTGAGCCTGAATCTGAGCCTGGGATTGGGATGGAGTAGAAGGGTCTACGACCATGGCCGCAGAAGCAGGCACGGACGTGAATGCAGATCCCGAACTCTCCTCGCGATTGTGAGGCTGAGAAAGGGGTCCGGAAGGAGCGTCGTCTACAATCATAGCTGCTTCAGACGCTGATGCGGATTCTGAGCTTTCTGTGCGAGACTGAGGAAGGGCGGGCGTTGGTGTTGGTTTTGTTTTTGTTTTTTGGGTTTGGTTTTGACGCTGCCGATGTTGATTTCAATCTCAATTTCCATTTCGGTGTTGGGACAGGAGTTGCGGACGCAGAAGCAGACGCAGAGGTAGATGCAGACAGCAATTTAAGCGTACACATTGGCTTCGGTGTCGGTGTCGTTGCAGGCATCGTGCCGCCATCTTCTGCTTATACTCGTGGGACGCCGGCAGGAGAGGTTTAAAGGCTAGTATGTCGTTGATAAAGATAGGAGGCCACAATGAACGTCGAGTAAGTGCGCGTCGTGGTATTACCCATAATATATGCTTACCTTGGGCAAAGTAGTCGAGGTCGCTGTCCATCGTGGCCAGCGTCGCTTATTTCATCACTTATTGCGTTGACGTGGCAACGAAACGGCGATCCTCCTACGGCAGTACGCCTGCGAGATGGCTTTGAGAGGGTGTCATCGTTGGGATGGAAGGAGGCTGTGGTTGGTATCGAGTAAGTGGCCTGTTCCGCGTTAATGTGAATTATTGCTTACCTGGATCCAAGTAGTCGAGGCCACTGTCCGGCTGCAAGTTTATTCGCAGCTTGTACACGAAAGGGCGTAAGTAGGTCAGATCAGCGTCTTTTGAGGGTGTCAGGATGAATGAGGTTCGATTGCCGGATGTGTCACGTGTCATGTCTATACAAGTACTTTTTATTTTTTATTTTTATTTTTTATTTTTTTTTATTTTTTTTGGTGGAGCATTTACAACTGTTTGGCGGCAACATAGTTGTCACCTTGCAGTTGTTTCCAAGGGTTCTCACCTTGGCAGTTAGTATCATCATCAAATCTAGATATAGTCACTGCAAGGGGGGCCCCAGGATTTCAACCTGTGACCTGAGGTAGGGGGGGGTCCAAGAGGGCTTAATTTTTTTTATTTTTAATGGCCAAAACTTGGAAATTTAGGGTGATAGAGGCCAAGAAAGCAGTGTTTAAGTTTGATGAGACAGAATCATACTTTTATAAATTGTTTTCAGCACTAGTTAAATTTATATTCTATTTTTTTGTATGAGCAGATAATATACACAGGTTCCACAATATCTTTACTGAACCCATTCAGAAACTTTTTAAAACAAGCTGGCTATCTTATTTGTGTTTAATAAAAGTCAAACCTGACACCTAGTATCCTTATATGTTGATTTTTTTTTTTTTCACAGCCATCAAAATACAGGAAAAACATAGGAAAAACATACCCTATATATGTAGAAGGAGGGAGGGGGTCCACAAGCCCTTATGAAAAATATCTACCCCATGATGTTTGTGAAATCTTGGGGCCCCCTTGGGTCACCAAGGAGAAATGCTTTTAGGCACTAAGTGTGGGGCTGAGAGTAAGTCCACTATGGTCATGGTGGCTCATTCTGATGTGGTTCAGAGCTCAGGCTCTTGTTCCTACCTCTTCCATTATCCTTGCAAACCTCAATACTACCCTCCTTCCATTCTTGGTCCAGTCCCAAGGCAGGGATTTCTCATTTAATAGTGTACTTCACCATGTTTCCAGGACTAGGCTAGAACTTAATGCTTTCTTAAAGTACTGTGGATGGCACATTCCAATGTCCATCGGTAAGCACAAGTTCATGGTGGCCACAAATTTTATTTGCACTTCAATTTCAGTTATTGGATTGCCTTTACAGTTGATTACTTGGTTACATCACAGTTTCCATATCAGGTGGGCTGATTCTGCCATTAGTATACTGTACATGCAACTCAGCCACATTGGGCTTTTCCACCATTCTGTTTTAAATATAGTTTTCCAGCACCTATTATACTGCCCAGTGATGATTTTGGCCACTCATTCTCAGCTCTTGGGTGCATAGATTCCATAGCTCCTCAGCTGCTTGCCAAACAGTGTCTCTGCCTGGTGTTGAGCATTCAAAGAGGATATGTTTCATAGTTTCTAGGACATGGCATACAGTGCATTCACTCCTTGATTGATATTCTACTGCAAAACCAGGCCTTAGCCAGTTTGATCCAATCATGTATGCATCATGTAATGTCATCTATAAAAATACCTGGTGTTTCTTGCCAAGTCCTTGTTACAAATTGAAAACCAGACTTCTGCTGGTTGCATATCAATACCCAGTATGTCTTTAGCTTTAAGTTGAACTTGGGATATTTAGAGTTCAGTATGGTATCTGGGCTGGTAGTCCTGCTGTTTCTTAGCTTATATACTTTTGCCTGGGTTAGTGAGGCCAGTCTTGCCTCTGTAAGTTCAAATGTGCATCAAATTTTGTTGAGACCACAGTCTGAGTATTGAGGGTAGATGTCTCCTCAGCTGCTTGACTTGCTTCTAGGCAGTGTGGATCACTTGTAGATACCAGTGTGATTACTGTTTTCCCTTGCCTTCTCCTCACAGCAGCTGTAATTGATTTTAATAGTTTTGAGTTTGGTATGTCAAGATATCCACTATCTTCATTGACAGGGACATCACTGGTAACTGTGTTGAATACTCTGCATGATGTGGTATCAAGGATGAGGTGGGCCTTATTGGGGGTTAGATTGAGTGCTAGTTTTACTGCTGATAGGTCTGCCCCATCAGGGTGTTTACAGACCATTTTTGGTACATGTATTGCTTTTAGCAGTCTAGATTTCCTTTCCAGCACCTCAAATATCAGTTCTGCCCCACTAATTGTGGATTCTCCCTCTGTTTGGGTGAAGCTCCCAATGTGGGCAGTGTGTGGGCTCTGGAACAATATCTGACCCATTCCTACCATACTTTGGCTGCAGTGTAGCTCATTTGTGTGTAGTGGATCTGGATCTACTTCCACTACATTGCAGCTAGGTATAACTTGAGATCTAGAATTGTTTCCCAAAATTTCCTATTTTTATTGGTTTCCATTTTGGATGAATTGAGTTCAGGACTTGTGTTGTCATTTTAATACATTTGTAAAGGAAATCACACCACATGTCCCCTCCTGCTTTACTACATCCCACACACTGACACTAGACATGTTCTTCATGGTTAGGGTCATCAGCTATACATGTAACTTCCATAATGTCCCTATAGTCAGCGCTTTGTGTTTGATGATGAGGCATTTGCCATACTTTGTAAAGGCAAATCTGTGCAGAAATGGGCCAGCTTCTCTGTGATGTCATGCTGGCATTTGTTTAAGGATGTCATCTGGTATTTCCAGTCCTTCTATTTGCAGACAATGTTTTTTGGCTGTTGTCAATAGCCTCTGAAGACTCTGAGGACATTTTATGCAAGAGTATGGTTTCTATCTTTGCAGGAATACATTGATGAGCATCACAGCTCTCTGGCCCCAGAATTTGCAATTTTTACAGCTTCAAAATACTCTGCACCTTTGATGACATATCCAGCAATCTCAACAAGCTTTGCACCTTTTTCCTTAGCTTTGCACCTGTTTCCTCAACTCTGCAGCTCTTTGGACTTTATTCCAGCTTATTTCCTTACCTTCTACATTTGTTTTCAGCAATTTACAAAGCTTTCACACCTATTTTGACACCTCCAAACCTCCAGTCATCCCCTCCTTTAGTATACATGATTCCAACAGCTTCACACCTCTTAGAACCTCTTTGAACCTCTTTGAACCTCTTTGCACCTCATCATTATTGATCATCCAGCCTGTTCTATGCCTCAGAAGTCAGTTTTCACTTTGCACACCTTGTATCTATTTGGGTTCACTGCAGATTATCTTTCTTGATCACATGCCAAGCTATCAGTTTCCAAGTTTGTACAACATCTGTATCAGCTGTGAGGCTATGCTATACATATCCTACACTCTGTTGAAGCTCAAGATAGGAATCTGCAACTCATTCCAGCATTTAGAGCATTTACAAGGAAGGTCTGGAGCATCAGGAAGACTTTCCTATAGGTTCTATCATGTTCTTTACCTTTTTCATTAACCATCTTGCACTTTCAGAATACCTTGTGATGTCTTTCTATTGTTTGTGGACATTTATTCATCTTCATTCTTAGTTTCCTTTGTTTCATGATCACCACTGTTTTTGATTCTTTATGCAGAAGTTTATATTTTTCATTCAGTTCTTTGTGCATCACTATCGTACCTCCTTATTTGTAGCAGACTATGCCTTTATTCATCATTCAATTTTTGTAGTATAAAAGCATGTACTCTATCTACATTGAAGAAGAAGTTTTCCAACTCTCAGATATAGTTCTTGTATCTTTGAAACTTGTTTTTAGAGCTTTGTACCTCATTCACAAACCTTGTGCCTTGTTTTCACAGCTTCACACCTTGTTCTCAAATGTTGCACCTCATTTTCAGAGCTTTGCACCTTGTCACATATCACCACACCTCACTGCACCTCACTGCTCCTAGTCAGTTCCATCTGGTATAGCTCCCAGAACCCAGTCTTGCACCCTCAGAGCCTCAAGATGACTTCTCTCTGTGCCCCACACCTTCAAGTCTTAGGTTCCTCCATTGTTCTTTCAGTTTATTGTTTTTGTTTTATACACAGCAGAGCAGTCATCTGGCATCATCAACATTTAATCTTGCTGCCTTTGCCAGGTGTTCAGATTGAGGCACCCCATGTGCCAACAGAGCATCAGTTACAAAGGCCCAAAGTGGTCTCTTCTTGCCTAGTCCAAAGTATGTTTTCAGTCTCATGAGCTCTATGGCTTTATTTCTAGCTGCTATATCTAATAGTTTTCTGCCTCCCACTTCAAGGGGTGCAAAAGGATGTCTTTATTGACTGGGGACATTGTCTTGTTCCTCCACATAAATTTGCAAATTTTCTTTAATAAGTCGTCTGCCCTCAAGTGTAGGGAAGCTGCCCTCCCATTGTTCTAATCTTTGTCTATACAAGTACCTATGAGGTGAGTTACTTTCTTTTCTTACAACACTGAGCTGGCTTGGATGAGCTTGGCAGTGCACCTCCTACAAGGGGCCAGCCATTGGTCCTAATATTGATTTCACAGGTTATATATCCAATTCCCAAATTCTCCAGGCACACACTCCAGTTTGCTCACTGTGACATGTGTTCTGCACTCCTTCCATAGTCTAAGGATATGAAATAGGTTGTTCACTTTTTTTATTGTCATAAATGACCTGACACTACATTTTTAGCTTGACCCTCCAATGTCTACCAGATCACAAGTCATTCATATGGAGCTCCTCCATGCAGACCAGGGCAGGCAGCCCTTCAAGTCCTTGTTGTGCCTACCACGGCCTCCCCATGTTCAGTGTCTGATAACATGCTGCATCACATCAGTATTGTATTTATTGTGTTATAGCAGGTTGGATGAGGTCTGCAAAATTTTCCTTATGCTCCATGCTGTGGGGAGTTGTATGCAGAAAGGATGGGTTGTTATTTATATTCTTCAAGGTATGTACAGTGAAAGACAAAGCCATTCAAATGATTTTTGAGGTTGGACTGTTCCTTGAATAACTCAAGAACAACTTAACCAAACAAGTTCAAAATCTACACAGTGGTAAAGTATCATGTGACCAACATGTTCCAATTTTTTCATTATGTAATCTTAATTTCTGCCCACACTATTAATATTTTACTGGCACAAGTCTATTTGAATGGTTTTGTCCTCTCATATACCAAGCATGTGACTTTGTTTAATCAAAGCAAATATGTATAAATAAAATCATATGACTTATTCAAAATGGGTATATATACTCTGTGTCCAAGTTTACACTACTTCCCACATTAAACTCTCACTCAAACACTCATGTGATCACTCACTCCTGCTCAATGCAACCATATTCTTGAACTGCTTGACAAAGGCCAGTCAAGTCATGCTATCTCCACCACCACTGGTATAAGTATTGGTTCTATATCCAATATTTACTCCAAGTATCACTCAACACTTTCCAAATCTGCTGGAGGCTGTCCATGCAAGCATTCATCTGCCAATACCCAATATGCTATTTATCTTATCACTTCTCAGAAGGCTGAAAATGCCACTGAGGTTTCCAAAACCTTGCAAGACATGACCAACACATCCTTTTCTGTGAAGACTGTATGGAGAGTAATCAGGAGCACTGGGATGAAGGCTGTAACCAAGCAAAAACAATCTTTTTTCTCCAAAAGACATAAGGAGCTTAGAATGGACTTTGCAGAAGTGCATAAAGACTGGACAGTGGAGGACTAGAAGAGGATTATATGATCAGATGAGACCAAAATCAGTCATTTGGAGTCAGATGGGAAGAAATGGGTGTGGAAAAAGCCAGGAGAGGGGTTGAGTGACAGGCTGGTACAGGGGACAGTCAAGTTTGGAGGAGGTTCTCTGATGATCTGGGGTTGTATGTTCTGGGAAGGACCTGGATATGCAACCAAGATTAATGGGAGGATGGATGCTGATCTTTTGTCAGCATTCTGGATGATGAACTTCAAGAATCAATCAGATATTACAGGAAAAAGCCTACAGATATACTTTTTCAGCAGGATAATGATCCCAAACACAAGAGCAAGAAGGCCCAGAACTGGCTTCAAGACAGTGGGTTAGAAGTTATGAAGTGGCCCCCTCAATCAGCAGACCTCGATCCAATTGAACACCTTTGGCATTATCTCAAAACTAGACTTGGAGAGTATGATAGGCCAGCATCTGGAATTGCAGAGTTGTGGGAGAGTACAGAAGGAGTGGAATGATATTCCAGGCTCTGTCTGTCAAGATCTGATAGAGAGTATGCCTAGAAGAGTTCAGGCTGTATTACAGGCAAATGGGGGCTATATCAAGTACTAGAATATTAAAATACTGTTTTATAACATGAGAGGGACAAAACTGTTCAAATAGACTTGTGCCAGTAAAATATTAATAGTGTGGGAAGGAATTAAGATTACATAATGAAACAAGTTGAAACATATTAGCCACATGATACTTTACCACTGTGTAAAGTTTGAACTTGTTTGGTTGAGTTATTCTTGAGTTATTCAAGGAACAGTCCAACTTCAAAATCATTTGAACAGTTTTGTCCCTCACTGTATATGCAAACTAATGCTTCTTAACTTTTTGTTTTTTATTTCTTTCTGGTCTGATTGATTTTTTCTTTAGGCCTCAACCTCATCAACTCAACAACCTCATACACCTACAACATCTGAACATAAATCTACCTCCAACCCACATTCTCCTTCCAGACCTTGCAGCACATGTTAAGCATCAACAGAGACATGTTGGTGGCTACCCCACTGTATAAGGACCTTGTGCTGGAAAGGCAGACTACACACAGGAACACTATTGTCTACCATGATTGAGTTTGAAATTGCAGAGCAGGACAGGATGGTGGCTCAGTCACTGGGGATTTTGGAGGGAGTGATGAAGTTGCTGGAGGTGCAGACTAAGTGAGTGGTTCTCAATCTGACTTTTGTGAGTTCAGCACAGAGTTTGACAGTATATCAGTGTAGACATGCTGCTGTTGACAATTTCTAGGTGCTGTATGGCAAGACAGTGTATTGAGATCTGCATTTCCAGCCCATTCAGCTATATCATTTGTTGTTGCCAAGAATGATCATGGAGTATGCCTCTGGAAAGAGGAGCTTTGTACAGTAGCTCAAAAACCGTCCCAATGTTTGGCACTTTCTCACTAATTGTTTAATAACTTGGGAAATAAATTATGTAAAAGTCTGAAAATATTATATGTTATAGTTTAACATGTGACTAACATATTTCTCACCAAGATCACATGATTTTAACAAAAATTGATTAAGTAATAGAATTTATAAAATAATAAAACATTGGAACAGTTTTTGACCCTATAAAATAATAGCTTTACATGCTTGTAGAAAGCCAAATTGCTTTGTATAAATTGTGAGAAAATTAAAGAAGGTCATGTGACACTATTTGTACACATTTGCAATGTTGAATTCAAGTTCAACCATCTTTCTCTTTAACCACCACATCATGAAGCCTGCAACACCTTCTCAGTACAATTCTGTCCTCAATCTTCTTGAAGAGGGCTATTCTCTTTGTCAAATAAAGTCTAAAACTGGTTTGGGAAAGTCTACTGTTGGAAGAATCAAGAGGGAAGTGGATGCCAACAAAGAAAACCCCCAAAACAACAAAGGTGGACGTCCCTCTAAGCTTACTCCCAAGGATAAACAGATCCTTTTTGTCAAATCAAAACAGGAAAGCTGGACAATGCTGTCCAGGCAACACACTTCATTAATGATGCTATTCCCTCTCCTGTCTGTGCCCAAACAGTCAGAAATGCCCTCAAAGAAAACAACTTCTGCTCTGTTGTTAAATCAAAACGGCCCCTCCTCAAGGCTATCCACCATCAAAAATGCCTAAAATTTGCCCAGAATCATGTTGGCTGGACTGTGGAGGATTGGAAAAGAGTACTCTGGTCAGATGAAACAAAAATCAACAGGATTGGCTCAGATAGAAGGGTCTATACATGGAAACCCAAGGGTGAAGCAATCTCAGATAGAACAACATCACCAACTGTCAAGCATGGAAGGGGCAACAATCTCATGGTATGGGGTTGTATGGGGTGGAATGGTGTTGGAACACTCACTGAGGTTGAGGGGAAGATGAATGCAGACCAATACTGTGAAATTTTGGAGCATGGGGTGAATGAAAGCTTTGACAACTTGGAGATGGCAGAGGGGAAAAGGATTTTTCAGCAGGATAATGACCCCAAACACACCTCCAAAAAGCTCAAGATATGGAGTGGCCACCCCAATCCCCCTGATCTCAACCCCATTGAACACCTTTGGGTTTACCTCAAAAGGCAAATAAACACCTATGAGACACCACCCAAAGGAGAATTTGAATTGTGGGAGAGATTGGCAAAGGAATGGACTGAAATACCTTCAGAAACATGCCAAAGGCTTATAGAAAGCATGCCAAGGAGAATGGAGGCTGTTATCAAGGCAAAGGGAGGCCATACTAAGTACTAGATAGAGAGTCAAAAAACTGTCCCAATGCTCTATTATTTTGTAAATTCCATTACTTAATCAGTTTTTGTTAAAACATGTGACCTTGGTGAGAAATATGTTAGTCACATGTTAAAATATAACATATTATATTTTCAGACTTTTACATAATTTATTTCCCAAGTTATTAAACAATTAGTGAGAAAGTGCCAAACATTGGGACAGTTTTTTGAGCTACGGTATGTTGCATTCCTTTCTCTGTTATTCAATTTATATAATAGTGCAGTATGGTTCTGACAAGTTATATATCCTTTTTAGGCATGCTGGGTGGTGCTGGGTGTGCTCTCTCTTGCCCAGAACTACCCTCTGCTGCTCAAGGTCCATGATGCTCTCAAACTCCAGGACCTTGACACACACACCCTGTCTTGTCATACCTAAAGTTGAGGATGGGAAAAGATACAAGTTACAACAGAGCAGGTTTCACTTTACGGCTTTGTCTATTTAAGCACAGCATTCATTCTGGATTTGCAGAATGCTTTATACCAGTATCAGGCCTGTATCGCAGAAAATATGAATTTGGCATTGAAAGGGTGCTGTTATTTACACAATGAGCACAGATTCAGTGAATTAAAGTGTCCGAAAATAGTGAATGACTAGAGAAAGAGCCAACCACAGACACAAAATAAGGTAATGTGAAATAAGACAATGTGATAAAATACAGAATAAGGTTAGAATAAGGCAACATGAAATAATATAAATACATAGAAGAGGAGGGTAATGCAGAAGAAATATGTGCAATGATTCACAAAAATGATAACAAAAAGGAAATAAAACCTGGTCCTAGTCCTTGTCCTTGAAGAATTCATTGATATCCCCTAAACAGAGATCTGTCCCTGGGAGCTTGGCTTCAACAAGTTCCCAGATCCACTCTGAAGGGCATGCCATAGGTGATATTAAATGAGTCAACATTGCCCATGCCAGTCCCACCAGTGAGCAGAGCAACAAACTTGGCATAGGTGTTGACAATGAGTACACCAGAGTCACCACCCTGGGAGAAGGACCCAGGAACGTTGTGGCAGGAGATAATGATGAGCTCAATTGAGTCCCAAGAGACTGAGGCTAGGTGGCGATGAACATGAGTCTTGAATGGGAGCATGGTGCCAATGGTTGTCTTGGTGGCCATGCTATATTTAAAGATGTGATATGTGAGGCCCCCCACAACATTTTTGGGTGTATTGATCTCATGGCTGTTAGTATGCTCTTCACCTCAAGGAGACCCTGCAGAGTGTATGTGAAGTTAAAAGGAGCATTGTCTTGATCAAACATGAGGCAGATGAAGTTAGCAGGAGTGGTCTCAGGGCCTGTGGAAGGAAGTAGATAGACATGAATGAGTCAAGAGTAGAGACAATAGGCCAGCAGAACACACACCTAAGCTCAGTGTGTTCCCAAGAAAACCTTGTTTGAACCTCTTCTTATCAATGTGGATGACACAGAAGTTGTGTGTGTAGCCATAGGGGAGATATTGACATTGATCTTTGGTGCCCATATGATATGGCCAATGATGTGGTTGTTTGCTTCTTTCCAGTGCTTCATGACATTCAATGGAATTCCTTGAGTGCAGACTTCTGGGCATCATATTCTGTCTGTTGTTGGTGCATTTTCTCCAGTTTGGCTACAGCAGAGTTGGTGCCCTTGGTGTTATCCTCCACCTTCTGTTTCAATGTCTTTTCACACCTGGCCAGGTACAATATTGTTTCCTCAATGTTGGCAATTTTTCTTTGATAGAGGTCTGATAGTCTTCAAAGGCTTTAGGGCCCATCACAATGACATCTTTCCTGGGCATGATTATGAGGGTATTTAGATATAGAAAAAGACTTGGAGGTTGATCCTGTGCAAAGAAAAATACATACATTCTTTGAAAGTGTATTCCTCATCATTTTTCCATCCTCAAAAGGGTGTGGCAGGCAGTAATGGCATAGAGCTCCTTCCCAACCCAGAAGAAGCATGTAAGTGTACCCTGCATGGGTTTCTCAATGCCAGCAATGGGCAGGGGCAGTACAGTGTTGAGGTCATTGATAACAGACTTGAGGTGGTCATAGTTGTTAACAGGGGCAAAGAGAGGTGCACCAGTGCTCAAGAGCTGTGCCTCAGACTCCCAGAAAGCAACATCTATGCCAGTAAGATTGTACTGACTGACAAATCCAAGAATCTCAGTGGCAAGGTCACAGGCGGCTGCACTGGAGAGAGTAGTAGGCAACACACCCACCCAGATAGTAGAGAGTGTGGTGTAGTGTTCTTCTTTGGCAGCCTTTATGGATGGCATACTGTCAAACTCAGTGTCAAGGTTGCCAGGCTTGTTGTTGTCTTCTTCGTCATTGTCATCATCATTGCCATGATCCACCTCATCATCATCATTGTCCTTCTCTAGCCAGATGAAGGAAATCAGTTCCACTGAAGAGAATTGACAGCCTCAAGCCTCCAAGATCTCAATGGTTTTGGAAACACAGATGTCAGTACCATAAATATACTGCATATTGAGATGGCTGCACACCTGATCACGTAAAGGATCCCACAATCTTGGATTTAAGGCAAGCTTGTGATTGTCTGGAATATTACAGAGCTGCATCTCATGGAGATACATCCAAGGTCCAGGGGTTGGTGGTTCCCACATGTCCTTCAAGGTCCTGAATACCAGCTTGGGGACATGGGAACCATAGCCAAAACAATAATAGTTCCTGGCTTTGAGTGGAGAGAGATCATGAGAAAAAGACCTAATGGATGAAAAGCTAGAAGTTGTAGGTGCATCTGGCAAGGAGAACTGAGAGGCTCTGACAGACTCAGAGCTTTTGCTATGGCTCAAGTTTTCCTTGTTATTGGCTACAACATTAGGATTGGTGGTTGGGGACATGATGGTTAAAACACAGTGGTAAAACCATATGCCAAAAAATGTGGCTATGGTTTTGCCTGATGACGCTGAGGTTAGACAGTCTGATTATGTCACATTTCTCTGGCAATGTGTTCCATTTTGTTAATACTAGCTCAATATTGTACTACTGGTAAAAGGCTGTAATGTATTCAAGTGAATATGTGTTCAAACATAAATACAAGTATATCAGCAGATTTTACAAAATGTGTGTATTGAATTAAACTCTGTACATCCCAGTCTTACTACAGCCCCTTTTGATATTATCTTATCTTCTACATTTATATACACATGACTACCATCCCCAACTCTATTTCTTTGATACTGACACATTAGACATTATACACATCTGTAGCCCAGTCAGTCATTCTATTAATATATTGTGGTCCTGTTATTCTCTGTGTGACTTTTCAGTGAGCCTGGTGATGCCAGGCTTTCAATTTTTTAACATTGGCCTTCTTTATCTTTAACACCTTTTCCCAGCACACTGGACGACACTTGTTTTAGTATCACATGCCAAGTTGCACACTCTTTTGATATCCCTCTTTATCCCCTATTATCACCACCCAAATGCCCATCCCACTGCCATGCCACATCAAAGACATTACCTGGTTTGGATAACACTGATAACCTGGATTTTGACATGGCAACAAAGATCATCTTGCTGTTCACAGGCCCACTTACACCAATTGCCATTGAAGCTTGGCTGGGACAGTGCAAGGACAGCTTTGCCATCTACACAGTCATGAAAGCTGAGAAAGCACCAGATTTGGATCTTCCCATTTGTATCCATATTGTTGGGTCCAACATACTTGAACCAGCTATGGCTGCCTGGTGGAGTGCTGGATGTGTGGAGTTTATCAAGCTCAGGACTTGGGAATTGTTTGAGAAGCATGTTCAGAGCTGCTTCATGCCAAAGGGCTACAAGCTCATTGTCTTGTGCACCTTTTTTGCTGCTCTCAAGGTGCACACCCCTTTTTGATTACACTGCTGCCTTAGCTGATTCTCACAATGCTGTTGGTTCCACAACAATCTCTGCTTCTGTCTACAAGTACCAGCTTCTGTTTCATGCCCACAACATGCTCATCTTTGGTATCATGCCTCTCCCTGATTTTGACATTGATTCCATTGGTTTTGACAATCTTGTTGCACTTATAACCATGCAGTGGAACAGTCTTATTGCTGAAGGCTTAACACACTCCTCCCATTCCTGTTCCACAGCCTCAGCCAATGTCTCTACTCCTCAGGATACATTATCCCCTGCTCACAAGCTCCTCACTGAAGCTGATTGAGACAAGCTTACCAAGGCAGGTGATTGTTGGCAATGTCACAAGGATTCTACAGATCCAGGTTGGGTTCTGCATGTTGGTAAAACATGCCTAGGTGATGCTAGCCAGGACATCCTACCAGGCCATGATTATGTTGCTCCTGCAGTTCCTGTCAAGAAGGAGTACATGGATGTCATATGTATTTCCATCTGCGTATAGAGATGACAATGGCAAGGATCAGCTTGACTATCCAGATATGTTTGATACCTCTGGCCCAGCAAATAGTTGGCTATGCTAGTGGAAATGCAGTCTTCTATGATGATGACACTGATTGAATGTGGTGAATTTTTTATATTTTAGGTTTTTATTATCATTTTAGTGCCAGTCAAAATTTCTATCAGCTGTTGGTTTGTCTGAAAGTGGGCTTATGCAATCTGCCATTCAAGATCCCATTATTAACAAAGGTGGTCCAGCAGGGTTGGCTTTAGGGTGATGGACTTTTCTGAAGATGGGGAGGAGTATAAGCCTGGTGCCCCAGTCTTACCACTGCCCCTTTCAATATTATCTTATCTTCTACATTTACACACATGTGATTATGATCCCCAACCCCATTCCTTTGATACTGACACATTAGACATTAGGCTCTGGAGCTGTGTCTGGAACACTTTACAGTGCATTGCATAACCATTTGCACAACTGTGTTGTGAAGTTCTGAGTCCATGTTTGTACCTATTTGCTGCACTGTGACATGAACCAATCAGGATGTCAGCTGCTGGATCAGGTAAATCTGCTCTCAATGGCAAAGGCATGTTCACACAGTTTGTCAAATCAACTGTCTCCACCAACATCAAAGTCTGCTCCCGTTGTCTTCAACCTCCACCATGATTAACCATGCCTTTTGAGCACTACTGCCAATATTCTTCTTTTTCATACATGTTTGCTCAAAAATTTTCTCATTGAAACTCATTCTGAAGTTTCCACAGGGCGGCCTTGTGGCATAGTCTGGAGTCAGCCTCTATGCCATTGCTCACATTAGATGAATATTGCTTTTATTGGGCCTGAACACTGAATTCAATGGAGCTCCTTTTGCTGGGAATTGAATATGGGTCTTAACAGTGACCTGAGAGATTTGTCAAGTGATTGAATATCTGGATGAGTATAAAAGGTGTGTCTCACATTAATTATCTCTTCAGTCCTCAATATGTTGACGTGTTAGCTTTCTGACCAAGCTCTAGAACCTCCATTCACTCAGCGTGCTCCTGATGATGTTCAGACTACAGGACCCAATTCCTCTCCAGGTGATGCTCAACATCCTTTGCCTGGTTGGCTCAGGAATTCTGCATGGATTGGTATGCTCATCTTGTTTATTCTCAAATCAAGTCTCATTTTTGTCCAGATGATGGGGTGAATCCTCCTCAATACTACTATAGTCATGAAGAAATTGAGACCACTTGCTGTGCTGCAGGAGTTGAACCACCACCCCAATACAGCAGCCCGAGGACGTAGTCACTCCATCAGAGTTTATGCATAATTTCAATGGCAGGATAGGAGATACAGCTCATATGAAGTCTTATCTACAATATAAACATGTCTAACTTTTTATTTAGCACTTCCTCTTGCCACACAAGATGACATACTTGCCTCAAGGGTTTCACCAACACCTGTTCCAGTACCAATGAGCAACCATTATCACAAGGCAGGGACATTAGGAGTTGCGATAGGCAATAAAGCAGCAGTGGTGCAGACAGCTGGTATGAGATATTCTGTCGGTATAATTTGATCTATCTTATTTTACATCTAGATATAGCAGCACCCCCAACACCTGTTGGGCATCTCATCAACATCACCCACATATACATGTCAGTTGAACCAACAGTTGGGTCAGCTCGCAATACCAAAGCTGTCCCAAAGAAGAAGCAAACTACAGTGCTTGGCTATATTGTCCTTGAGGGTATCACTCAGGTGAAATTCATTGAGAAATGCTTTGCTGTCCATTCACTTGACACTGTCTTTGCACCTGGACACAATCTAGGACCTGCGATTAGGATTTCACAGATGTCTTCTGCATATGCTGTCATTATTACTTGCTTATTGTTTACATCTTAATAATTCTTTCTAGTGGTGGGAAAACAGGTGCTCCTACATTTATGAAGGATGACACTTTCAATATTGTGCTCACCACTATCCTTAAAAATGACAAATCAAAAATTCAAGTTACTGTTGAGTTCAACTCTGATACCATGGCTGAGTATCAGATTGCCCAACCCGTGTGTGATAATTTAAATAAACTTGTGTTGTCATTATCTCACTTAACTTTTAGCTTGCATTAATGGCTCCACCTGCAAATAACGGGAAGAGGAGCTGGTCTATGGAACAAGGGTAAGCTTTTTTTTTTTTTTATCAATAGACATTTATTTCTGTCCATTGCTAATTTTTTTAATCTCAGATTCCACAAGTCACTAACTTTGATGATGCTTCTCAGGTGAATTGCAGATGTATCATGGAGCTGAAGCAAAGATGGCCATGTGCAACTCACCCAGGAGAGCATGGCAAAAGTGGGTATTGCTATGTAGCTCCTAACAGAGACCATCTCCGTTTGAGTCCCCTTCATTTGAAGATGTGGGCTGCAGCCATGGTACATTTTTCTCTGATACATATATGCATGATCTATTTGATGGTGATTGTTTTTACAGGTATCAAGAGATGTTTCAAAGCATGAACCCCCACAGCTGAGGCATTTGATGGACCTCAGGATGGTCACATTGCTTCTATCAGAGCGTGTGGATGGTCAGGCCCTACCTCTGCTGCAGTGGCCTCCACTTTGTCAGCACCTGCAAATAATGACATAATGACACTTCTCATGGCATCCCTCATCCCTGTAATCAGTGGCTTGTCTCGTAAGCGATCCTGCTCCAGCTCTTAGCCCCCAATTTGATATGCATCCACATTCCACAACCAGATTTTAACCCCAAAGTGTGCTTGTCAAGCACTCCAGACCCCAGCCTGTGGACAGTGGGAGTTCCAGACACCCAACTGTGCCCAACCAGTATCCTCTTTGCCACTGGCAGTCCCAGCCCCAGACTTTGAGTTGTGGGTCTGTCTCTGAGACTTTGCAGAGCTTGAGGGTATTGATATGACCAAGTTTGAGTCAGCTCTTCAGGTAGAGGATTATACACCAGATATGATTGCTCTTGCTGATGAATCTGCAATAGTGGCTATTCATTCCATTACAGGTGCAACAGGTGGCTGCCTCTTGAAGTTGAAATTATTCTGTAAAAAATGGCAGACTGACTACAAGCAAAAGATCAGCTCTGGTGATTATACTACCTATGAGCTGCTTCCATAAATATGTACATATATAGCTGTGCTATATGCTCAAAGGGCATTTGTTCATGTAAATATTACTAATTTATCTTGTTGGCAAATGAATATCCACAGTTCTTGATCCATCCAATGGCCATGTCCTCTGTGATTGCAAGCCTTGCCTGGTGAATAAGCCATGGCCAGACTTCAGGTGATACTGCCTGAGCTTCATGACAACGAAGCCAGGCTTTTATACTATAAAATCCTTGTTCTATCAGATTGAAGTCAGGGGAGTATGGTGGGAGATAAATGAGCTTTGCACCTGAGGATAAAATCAGAAGCACTATCATCAAGATTGTAAATGTAGATGTACTGCATTCAACCTCAATGATTTGCTGAATTTCCTCATTGTGGTGAATTGCACAGTTATCAAGAATAACAACACTCCGAGGGGCCTGGGTATGGGTTTAATTTGGGTGCCTACATATTGTGGATTGATGAGCTATTGTTTTCTTTTTGTAAATAGACTGCTTACCAGCTGTTCATTGAGAAACTGAATAAAGCACTCTTTATTTACAGATCCCTCAAATATATCAAGAGCGATCACCTCTTCCCAGGTGAGAGCAGGTAAAACTGAATACTGTTGACCGCCAAATAAATGTGGCTCAACAAAGCGCTTGGCCTTCCCAGCACAGCCCAACCAGCAGTGTGCTGGTTTGTGTGATTATCCACACTTACCTCATCAAGCCAAATACAATAGTCAGCAGGAATTGCAGCATATACAGCCTGCCAAGTTGCTCGCAACAACTCATTCCTTTCCAATGCAGTATTTGCCACTTTCTTGCATGTAAGTGCCATATGGCAAAGAGAACAGGAGAGGGTTGGAATCGAAACCAAAATATCCCAACTGTTCAGGAGATGTTCTTGGATTTCATCAAGATAGATTTTTGGCCATGCATCAATCAATGAGGCAATGTAGTTTGTGTCTCCCATATTCAAAGAACAGCTTTGACCATGTGGCCTGCATGTGAACAGGGCTCTGAGAGTGTTGTAATTGTGGTGGTAAGAAAGGATGTTGTATACCATTCTGATGCAACAACCTGCAAGGTCTGCAATCTGTTTTGGGGTGAAATTCTGCTCTTCATGCCAAATGATGATCCGGGCATGCATATCATTGGATACCTGAGGTGCCATGATGGACAGGATGTGAGGCACGAGATACTTCCCAATGGCAGATCTGTGACATTTTGACAGGTGTGTAACGGACCATATAAATGCAAACATGTTTTTGGCTACATCACTGCAAATGGTTATGCAAAGCACTGTAACACCCTAATTGAGAAGCTGTCAAAATTAACACCCCAATTCGGAAACCTGTCAAAATTAACACCCAAATTGGGCAACTGACCCAAAACAGCTATTAATAATTGCTGGCCACTGAATTATAGTCCTTTATCTTGTTCTTTAATATGTCCCTTGTCCCTCACTATCTAATTACTTCTGATTGTTGATATATTTTCTAATCCACTCTAAATGTCTGGTAAAAGACCCAAAGGCCAGAAAAACAAGGCTGGTCACTCTGCAGATGGAGCAAAACTAAGTTTTGGCAAGAAAAAAGCAAGATAATAATTATCAACCTGTGGATGTGAGGCAAAGTATGTTACTTTTGGTTTTGATAATTATGATAAAATCCTAACTTGGTATATGTAAGGCTCTGAAGGTGCAAGTACCACATTTCATGGTGCAGCAAAACCAATACACTCATTTTTCTGTATGTCTCATGTATATTTTTGTCAGCAATGCTCTACAGCCAAACTAAAATTTAAATAGTATGGTACAAAATCAAAGGTATATTTTTACTGTCTGCTAACTTAAAACTGGAGATTAATTGCTTTTAAACAGGGAAACAGTTCAAACAAGTCACACAGATCATGGTATATGAAGAAAAAAATATGTTAGATGATCCTATTTATGATAACCCTGATCCACTTCCATTTCCTTTTCTATCAACTCCTCTGCCTGATACAAGCCTGTTTGCTGATTTAATTAATATGTTGTTGCCTGACAAAAATTGATAGGTGTGAATGTAGACTGTAACAGATATAAAGCTTCCTCTCTAAAAAAAAATTCAAGGCTATACAATTAGTTGTAAATAAATAAAAAATTTAGAATGATTTTTGGCAAGTTTATAATGTTTGTAATGATTTGTGACATTCTTATTTTAGGAGTCAAAAATGCGAACTATTGAGCCATCAGGCAACTTATAATTTTATATATTCAGTACCTGATAGCACCATAATCTTGAAAAAATCCAAATCTGGACTGTTCCAGACATGACACCAGAGCCAGACATTATGCACCGTGCACACCTGTAGCCCAATCAGTCGTTCTATCGATATATCGTGGTCCTGTCATTCACCGCGTGACTCTCAGCGAGCCTGGTGATGCCAGGCTTTCACCAGTCGTCCTTCCTCGACTTCAACCTTTAATTGAAGACTCAATGGATGGCCACCCACTTTCTCTCTTTTTAAGTTAAATAGAATCGCTTCCTCTGTTCAGGTTATGAGTCGTTGCAAATCGTGGTAACTATACTGATTTTTATTTGTTCTGGATATATCAGGCCACTTCACCTCCACACAATCGCCATACATAATTCGTGACGAGTTGACGCTTCAAGGACGGTGATAGTGGCCATTGCCTTTGCCCGGATGCACAGTCAGACAGACGTTAACTCAAAAAACTCCGAGAAGTGATAAATTCATCTAAGTAGAGATCTAAGCACATAGTGATAAATGAAAGTTTGCCAGAGCAAGAGCAAAGAAACCTACCTCGAGTTGGGCGTCGTAGTCAAGGAAAGAACTGTTCTTTGCCCGCGGCCGATACAGTGCAACATACATATTCTAAACATCCTACCCCACCCCTGGAGCCTAGATGAGTTCGCTACCTAGTACTCCTGCTCCTACTAATTAGGTGAGGGCAGGATATGTGCCCGAACGACTTAAAATAAGTATCATAGAAACCGGGTACTGCACTTTCTACTTGGTATATCATTCTTTGAGAGCATCTTGAGCTTCGACATCTATTTATCTATCTATCTAAGTATCAGACCTATAATTATAGGTGCTGCGATGGATGATGGATGGCGGCTCAGAGTGCTGCGAGAACGGATTTGAGGGGTTTTAAGTGCGGCGGGGTGGTTAAGAGTCGGGCTTTTCGAGGATCAACCAGCTTTCTAGAATCAAGAATCAAAGTGAAGGACAGGTGACAGTGCCTTGGACCTGTTTAAGGCCGTTCTCTCCTGACACTATCACTGTCTACGACCGACCGATCGACGACGACCACAATGCGGACAAAGCAAAATCGGACGCGGATGCCGTTGATACCGCCTCTGCCGTCTCTCAAGCCCCCTTTGCCTCCTTTGATTTCGGCGTCTTTTCCTGGAGTCGACTTCCTGCGTGCCGACGAAGGGAAAGAAGAACTCCCAATGGGCGAGGTGTATCGGTTGACGGAGGCCAGGATACCGTATTCGTATTATTTTGCGCGGAGGCCAAGCTGGCAACTAGAATCGCAATCTGAACTGACGACAGTGTCTCCTGAGGAATCTGAATCTCGACGTGCGTCCTTTTTCCTCTATTTTTTTTTTTTCATGCCATGCGTTTGATGTTTGATGTTGACGTGCGGTTTCGTTTTGGGATTTGGTTGGTTTATATGCAGATTTGGCTCGAATCAGGAAGAGACGTACTATTGACAACTCCACTGTCATTGGTACTACCCCCGCACCAGTACCTCCAGCAGTAGCACCGGCAACGCTAGGCTCCATCAGCGAAAGGAGCATCATACACCACGACCGCGGCCAGTGACGTACATCGACGAAACAACGAACATGAAGCTGGCCAAGGCGAAAGCAGCGTTGGAAATAAGAGCAGAGAGTAGTCGGAGTCAGACCCGCCCAGTGACGAAGTCTGACGCCAGGTCCACTGGTACATCGCTGTCGCTGCACACGTCGACGACGAGCGTCCTGCTGCTCCCGAATTTCAACAACGATTCGCTCTGGCTGAATCGACCGGCGCGGCGGGCGATGCCTACCGCTGTGCCGGCGACGACGACGAAGGTGTATTTGGAGAATGAGAATGCCAACTTTAAGGAGGTGGATGGCCATGGGCACGACCTGGGTGTGAGGCAGTCGTCGGCGTCTTCGACTGCGACTTTGGTCCCGACTCCTCCTCCTTCCCCTCCTGAGGTCCCGGCTCTGCATACATCGCGACCAGTACATGTTCCATCGTTGATGGTCTTGGAGAGTCCCGCTCAGAAAAACCGTTCACGTTCCATATCGTCCAAAGCTCCATCCGACAAAGACAGGGATACGCTCCGAACGCCTGCCTCCAGCTACAACCATCCTCTTCATGACCACCCTCGGCCACCTTCTCATCACCGTCATGACCACCACCTTCCTCCTCCTCTTGCTCTTCCTTCTCATTCTCATTCTCAACACCCTCTTCCTCAACAGCAACATCAGTACGACAGCCACCAGCACCTGAAGCAGCTACACCAAGAGAAACGGCGGTCCAAACAACGCCCTGCATCGGTGGCCACCTCGATGTCGTTCTATAGCCAGAAGAGCTACCCGCACCGCCTCCAGCTCCCTACGCATGCGAAGGAGCTGCGCTGGCTTTGTCGTTGATGGTGAGGGCGGCGGCGAGGGCGATGAAGTTGGAGTTGGAGGCAGGATGGATGATGTGTATCCTGCGATGTCGGATGGAAAATCGACTGTTGGATCTCATTCTCATTCTCGCTCTCGTTCGCGGTCAAGGTCAAGATCTCGCGCTCGCTCCCGGAGGAGCGCAGGCACCAATAGCCAGAGAGAGGCACGCTCTGCGACGCCGGCCCAGCTGGTCCGGCTCTGCGTCTGCGTCTGCGGCTGCGTCGATCGCGCCATCGGCCTGGTCGGCACCTCGAGCAGGGTCAGGTGCACCATCGATAGCGCCATCGACATCAACGCGGACATCAGCCTCGACATCGACGACGACGACGACGACGGGATGGGCGCGGCACATCTCGGAGGTGCAGGAGGACATGCGCTCGTTCCTGGACATGTCGGAGGACTCGCGGTGGTGCTCGTCCCCCTCTTCCTGTTCTTTCTCTTCTGGCCCTGCTTCTGCGCCGCAGACGCCGATTTCTGCGGAGCTTGCTCCCGGGTTTGCTGCTGCGAATGCGAATGCGCATGCGCATGCGATCGAGGAACGAGGAAGGGAGCGGGGATGCAGGGAGTCGACGATCCTGCCGAGCGCGAGTTCGCGCTCGAGTCCGAGTTTGAACCCTACTTTGGCGTACATCGTGTTTGACGGGGAAGAAGAGCGCGAGAGGGAGAGCTCGCCGTCATCGTCATCGTCATCGCCATCGCCATTCCAGCCACAGCTGCTACTGCCACCGCAGACTGCGTCGTCGACGACAGTGGTGTCAGAAAGTTCCTTCGAAGACCGGCACGCCGCGGCTGGACGTCAGCCGCAGAGGCAGGCTGAGATTTGTGGGGATTATGATTATGGCGTCGCGCTTGATGTTTTGGTGGGCGGTGAGAAGGGGAGGGAGGTGAGGAAAGAGAAGGAGACGGGGAAAGAGGAAGGGAAAGAGGCAGGGAAAGAGGCAGGGAAAGAGACAGAGAAAGAGGGTGAGAAGGAGGGAGAGAAGGAGAAGGAGAAAAAAGAGAAAAAATATAGAGAAAGGAAAAGAGCGAGAGAAGGGAAAGGAGAAGGAGAAAGAGAACAGAAAGCCCCCGGGATTGGATCTGAGTTCTCGTCAAGCTCAGGCTCAGGCTCAGGCTCAGGCTCAGGCTCAGCGTCCAGGTCCAGGTCAGGTCGTACATCCGGAGAGCAGGCGTTCGCGTTCGCGAGCGAGAGCGCCTGCGCCTGCACGCAGGGAGGATGCTGTTTCGGTTGGGCTGAGGAGCGGGCATGGTCACGTGCATGGTCATAGTCATGGATATGGGGGCATGCAGCCGCGGAGTGTGCGGAAGAAGACCTCTGCGCGGTCCTTGAGGAAGGACTTCGGGAGCAGAAATTTAACAGGGGTGGGCGTGCATGCCCATGCTCATGCTCATTCTAATCCGAATCCGAGTCCGAGTCCGAATCCGAATGCAACTGTGAAGGCGGCGATGCGGAACGTCACTGTGGGGGTGGGGGTGGTCACAGACAGGGAGAGGGTGGTTGATGTTCTGGATCCGCGGCTGCAGCCTGAATATTTCGGTGCGGGTGGTAATAGGATGAAAGCAAATGAGACGGCAAAGGCAAAGGCAAAGGCGAGGGCGAGTTTGCAGAAAAAGCGCGGGCTTGATGATGTCAGAGGTATCCGCGTTCAGTCTTGGGAGGATAAAAGAGGGGGGGGTGCAGAAGGCGCAGAAGGAGAAGAAGTCGCTGTTCGTACAGGTTGTGGGGTTCTTCGCTAGGGTCTCAGTGTGAGGGGTTGGGTTGTGTGATTTATGATTTATGATTTGTGTCCTAATGTCCTATGTTCGGTGTATCTGGTAAAAGAATAATTGTTCATCAATGAAAGAGTTTTCCCCCTTCTTTCTGCTGCGCAGTATTTTTCTTGGATCTGCGTTGGCCGGTGTGTTTCTCATCATGATCCGAACGTCGTCTGAACAATACATCAGTCAAAGTGCATAGTGCCGTTCAGAACGTTAAATTCTCACCGATTTGCAGGTATCTGATAAGATGCCTATGCTGTATTTCACAAGTACGACAGCGACAGCGGAGCGCCCAACCGATTTCCGAGGACGCCGCCGGCGAAAGACGCTGCATGAGTCATACGAGTACACCGCTACCGAGTTTAGGTTTTCGAAAAGATAGGAGCCTGTGAGGACTTTTTATGTATGGGCATTAATGAATAAATGCAGATAACGATGGAATGGGTAAAATACGTACAGTGTTCATTGAGTATGCTTGCTTGCTTGCTGGAACCGATGCTAGAGGATAAACTGTAAGTCAGTCAGTGGTTAGCCGTCTTTCAGCGTTCCGCAGTTTGAAGAATAAGAATAAGAGTTCAGTCAAAGGGTTCGAGCCTCGAGGGCATGATGGATCGAATCAAGATAGATGGATAGAATTTGGTTATGCATTGCAAGGACTAGTAAGACAGGTTTGGTTTGTTAGAATTGGAATTGATTGGGAGATATGTAGAACACGGGTTGTTTGAGTGGGTAGGTGGCATTGGTAGTGCTTTGGAGTTTGAATCGTCAATGGGTGGCCGAATAACAACGTTCTACATGAGACAACTAGAAGAAAGTCGATCCCTCTGGTGGTTGGGGCAGCTTTCGGTTGTTGAATGAGGCCATCTCCCTAGAGGAAACGGAAGAATAATCGCGATTAGCGTAGTCGAAAGAAAGAAAGCGAGATAAAAGAAGAAAGAAGACACTACGAACTTGCGTATTTCGACGAGAACGTGCTCGATGCTGAGTGCCCTAGACCAGTTCGCGAGGACGGGCAGTTTCGCGGGGTCGACCTTGCCCGTGGTCTGGTGGACGAAGGGAAGGTTGACGCGGGAGACGAACTCGACTTCAGGTCGGGCGTCAGGATATGAGGGGCCGCAGGTGATCTTGAGATTGTAGATGCGGTTCTCGTGCACGGTCTGATGATGGGATAGGATGATCAGCCGTCGAGAATATGGGGGTTTGGAGATGGAGGTAGATACTTACGTGCCCTGGACCGATGATGGTCCCGTTCCAGTTGCTCATCAGGATATCGTCGCCATCTTCCAGACCGTAGGAGCACGAGCCATCGCCGATGCCTTTCTCGCCTTTCTCGAGCTCCTCCAGCAGACGGAAATTCCTGGGAACTGGTCATAGGGGCAACATGAGTATCCTGTGCAGCCAAGATAGAGTGGGCGACCGCAGACCTTTAGCCATTATAAGAATGGAATGGTAGGGAAAGAAAGAAAGGGATAGACGGGTTCACAGGATGGATAACGCCGCTTAGTCACAGCCACTAAAGTCAAGCTCCCTTGTCGCATAGCCATCGTCCTCAACAACGATCTCCCATCCGCAGCCGCCCTTTCTCTCTCATCCCCTCACATTCCTCTACATACAATCTCGAGACGACAATAATCCTTGAATCAGCAGTCATGTTTGGTGGGGGCACTTCCACAGAGTACGACGATATCGTTAGTAAGTCATCGCATGCTTACCCCATCCATATTGCCGGCCTGGATTCTAATTCTCTCTCAGACAAGACCACCGATGAGAATCTCACGAGCGAGAACTGGGAGCTCATACTGAACCTCTGCGATAAGGTGCAGGACGAGGGCCAGACAGGGTACGCGAGCCAGCCCCTAGTCACTGACACCCACCCGCGCTGAGCTGACCCTGCCGCCGTTTGCTGCTGCTGCTGCGCACGTCTACTTGTATTTGCAGGGCCCACGATGCGATTGCGGCCATCCTGAAGCGCCTCGCGCACCGCAACCCGAACGTGCAGCTGTACGCGCTGTCGCTGACCGAGTCGCTGAGCAAGAACCTGGGCATCGAAATCCATCGCGAGCTGGCGTCCAGAGCGTTCACCCAGGGCCTCGAGAAGCTCATCACAGATCGGGTACGCATGCAATTCAGCTGATTAGCGAACTGACGCACTGACGACTAGCTGACACAGAACACCCATGAAAAAGTGCGGCGGCGGGCGTTGGGTCTCATCGCACTATGGACGGCCGAGTTCGAGAAGGACGAGTCGCTCGGGATCATGGAGGACTGCTACAACACCCTCAAAGCTAAAAGTGAGCTTCGTCCTATTCTCATGATAGTGTTCACTTGTTCACAATATCCGTATTCTCATCTAACTTGCACAGACTACAAATTCGAACAGCCCGAAGAACCCGCCCCGCCAACCGTCGACGACGACATCCGGCGCAAGGAAGAGGAGGAGCTGCAGCGCGTGCTCGAGATGAGCATGCAGGACCGCGGCGGGCGGGCACAGTGGGCAGACTACAGCCTCGCTGCAGCCTCCTCCAGTGGGGCTGGCGCAGGGGGGTGGAAGTGGAAGTACGGGTGCGGGTGCGGGTGCGGGAGGCGGAGGGCGCAGCGGATCGATAGCCACCAGCGCCAACGCGAGCACCAACGCCAACAAGGGCGCAGGGTCGTCCCACCCCTTCGCGCAGCCGAAGTACCAGGCCGGCGGGTACGTCCCCGCGCGCACCCCTCGCCCAGCTCGATGGCCGCACAGCAGCGCCAGCAGCAGGCGCAGTACCAGGCGGCGGTGCACGCCCAGCAGGCACAGCAAGCGCAGGCCGCGGCGCCACCTATAGCGGAGTCGCTCCCGCCCACGCTGGCGTCGACCTCCACCCCTGCTGCTCCTGCCTCCGCCGCTGCCCCCACGCCCGCATCTACGAACACGAACACGAACGCAACGGCCCTAACGTCCTCCTCCACCAATATAATAACACGCGTGCGCGCCCTGCACACATTCGAGGCGACCGAGCCGGGCGAGCTCGCCTTCGAGCAGGGGGACGTCATCAAGGTCGTGGATCGCGGGTATAAGGATTGGTGGCGCGGGCAGCTGAAGGGCCGGACAGGGATATTTCCTGTTAATTATGTGGTGGGTTTCCTTCTTCTCTTCTTCTTTTCCTCGCACCCTTAGTCTCGCTTTCATTCCAACCACCTTTTCTTGTTTCTTGATTATCTTTTATTTTTGTTATAAAACGATTGTGGATTATTGATCGTTGATCGTTGATTGCATGCGAACAGGAAGCCATGCCCGAGCCCACAGCTGCCGAACTCGCAAAAGAGGCAGAGCAGGAAGCAGCGGTGTTCGCGCAGGCCGTCAATGTGGAGAAACTGCTGAACATGCTCCGGGCGATGGATCCGGCGAAGGATAACTTGGCGGATAATGAGGAGATCCAGGTATGTGTTTTTGCTTTTGTCTTTCTTTTTCCGCCTTTCCCTTTCGTTTTCGTTTTTATCTGTTGCTTTGATATTGGTCGTGGTGGCTAATGGAAATGTGACAGGAATTGTACAGGGCGAGCATGGCGCTACGACCCAAGATCGTGAAGCTTATCGACAAGTATAGTCAGAAACGAGGTACGTCTAGTTGCATGCGATCGTGCTCGTCTTTTCCGTTGTCTTCACGCTGTTGCATCCTTTTGACTGACATGACAACTATTTTTATTTTTCAAAAAGCCGACTTGGTATCTATGAACGAGACGTTCGTGCGCGCACGCAACATCTTTGATCGCATGATGGAGGAAAGTCTCGCAAGGCATACAGCAGGTGCGTAGTATACGTTCATTCAATATTCAATACTCAACCTTATAACTAAATAACCCATCCATCCCATTCTTTAACTCATTTTTTTTAGTCTACGACCAACCATACCACCGCCCTTCCCCATACGCGCCACAAGGACGGCCTGATTCGCGAGGCCCAGCAGGCCGTCGTGCGGAGTACGGTCCCTCTCCTGGACCCGTGCCCTCTGGCGTCGGGCAGCCCCCGTACGGGTGGAACGCGCCTGCTGCTGTGTACGAGCAGCAGCAGCAGCAGCAGCCGGGGCCGGGATATGGTGGGTACGCGCCTGCGACGCCCGGCGGGTATGGGATGATTCCCGCTCCTGGGCCGCAGCCTGTGGGTACGCCTGGGCAGCAGATTCCTCAACAAGGGTATCAGCAGCAGCCCCCGCCACATCAGCAGCATCAGCCTCAACAGCAGCCTCAACAGCAACCACCACAGCAGCAGCCACCTCAACAGCAACAGCAGGTGCCGGCTGGGTACGGCGTCGTCCCGCAGGGCGGGTACGCGGGGCACCAGCCGGGTGTGCCGTACACGCAGCAGGGGCCGACGCCGTATCCTACTCAGCAGCAGCAGGTGCCTCCACAGCAGCAGCAGCAGCAGCAGCAGGTTGATCAGCAGTTCATCCAACCGCAGCAGCCCATTCAGCAGTTGCAGCAGCCCATCCAAGCGCAACCCATCCAGCAGCAGCAGCAGCAGCCTGTCCAGCCTGTCCAGCAGCAAGCGCAGGCTCAACCCGTCCAACAGCAGCAGGCACAGCAGCAACAACAGCAAGCGCAGGCTCAACCCGTCCAGCACCAGCACCAGCAACAGCCAATTCAAGGCGTGCAGCCTGAAGCGGTCCAAGCGCAAGCTCAGCCCCAAGCCGCCGCCGTCTCTCCTCAGCCCCAACTACAACCTCAACCTCAGTCTCAACTCCAAGCCCAACTCACCCACCTCCAACCCGCGCACGACCCACAGCAGCCCATCACTGGGCCCCCGCCGTACGTGTACAACCCCGCCTACACGTACACGGACGCGAATGTGCAGGCGTGGGCGCAGTACTATGCGCAGGGCGGGCGGGATCTGGCGGGCGCGGTGTATTTCCTGGCGATTCCGGGGGTGACAGAGGGGCAGGGGCAGGGGCAGGCACAAGCACAGGCACAGGGGGCAGCGAGTCCGCAGAGGCAGCAGTCATTGGAGACAAAGGGGTTGAGCAGCAGCAGCAGCAGCAGCCTCAGCAGCAACCTTTGCAGCGCCAGCAAAGTTACCAAGCGCAGGCTCAGGTGCAGGCCCAGCCAAGCTCGAGTGAACTCGCGTACGGTGCTAGCCCCGCCACCGCCGCCGTTCGTGCCGTCTCGCCAGCTTTTTCGCAACAACAACAGCAACCACAACAGATCTCGACGATGCCCCGCTACCAACTCCAAGATCAGCCTTTGGCCCAACTCCAACAACAGCAACAACAACAGCAACAACAACAGCAACAACCTCAATACGCGAACCAATACATCACCGATGCGGCCGCCTCGCCCAGCCCCACGTCGCCCGTAGGCAGCGCACCGCGCCCGGGCACTGCGGGGTCGTACCACAGCCCGACGCAGAATGCGGCGACGCCGTCGTGGGTGCTCCCTAAGAAGACGCCGGGCAGTGGCACGCCTGGGCTGGGTCAGGGTCAGGGTCAGGGTCAGGGTCAGTTTGGGGGCGTCAATTTGAGTGATCCGGGGAGTGCGAGTGCGGTCCCGACTTCGGGACAGGGTGTTGGTTTGCCTGCGTGATTCCTCTTTTGATGATGGGGTTATCTATTTTGCAGTGTGAAGAGAAGAAGATTTCTCTTCGTTTTTTGTTGTGAATGATGTTTAGTTTTGAGACAAACACTAAGTATAATTTGGAACGTGCTGTTCAATGTTTTGCTTTTTTATCCTCGCCTTTTCTGTGTTTCTCTCTTCGTTTTATTTCATTCCTGTCATTTTTCGTAGCCTGTTGGGCTTCAAATCCACCTGTTGGGTTCAAATTATTCTCACTTTCTCACTTTTTCGATACTCATACTACTTTTTTTTTGTCGTCAGATCATAAGTTTCTATCTCCCTTTCTTGACACGTTTACTAAAAATTGGCAATTTACACAAGCTCTTTTGTAGCTCTGGAACATTTGATACCTATTTACTCTCAAAGCCATTAACGAAGACGGTGGTCTGGACACCAGACCATCCTTCTCACGAATACTACGATGGTCTAAAAATAGATTTTATCTAATAGGTGGCCAGGGTTCCTTCACTTGTTTCTCGAGCTTCACCTATTGTAGGCCCATCGGTCTTGGTGTTTCTTGAAGTTATACGCGCAATGTTTGAAAGGATGATTATCCCGAGACCAACAAGCGACGCTATCGAAAATCCCATCAGCGCCTCCTGGACTAGAACCTTTTGAAGTATTCAGAATTCGAAGTGACGATGCGCAGAGTCTGAAAATGAATATACCCTGCTTTATGACACAATTCGACGACGTCTGATAGATAGTTATACCAATACGTCAGTTGAATATCCGTTACAAATGGTCTATCGCCAAGATAAACCTGAAAGAGAACAGTACTTACTGTCCATGAGCGACTCAGCGATGGATTTTTGTAGGTGATACGAGCTGCTTCCGACTGCACACTCCATACAGATCTTAACAGACTGAAAATTTGGCTCGGTGCATATGCAATCGATTGTGGTGCATGTCTAGTTGTTCGATACCATCGAGTTAGCCTAGGTCATGCCGTGTCGGACGCTCGAGTACGAAAGAATGTGTAGCCCTTACCGTAGTCATGTTTCTCACTGGCTGGCATTCCGATGTGCAATAAGGTGCGACGTCGACAATGTTGTAGAGCGCCCTCCCATAATCGGCATTTAGGATGACCCTTTGATCACTTGAAATCAATCTAGGGAGTCCAAGTGCCCATACTAGTGAAAAAGAATCTATAAGTTGAACAGAAAACCTATGAGACGGAACGGCACTCACTCTGAGGGAGCGCGACTAACCCCACAATACTCCACAATACGTAAAAGTCGTGCAAGTATAGCATTGCAGAGAAGCGATAAACTCGAATAGTGCTCTCTTTATCGCAATTTCTACAGTTTGGAAGCCCTATAATTAGCTGCATCTCTTCGACTGTCACCACACATGCCAGACAGTTACTGTACTCTAGTATGCCACGTACGTACAAACTCCGTATGTACTGTCCAGCATGTTTCCACGGAGTGGTATTTGTGGCTAATTTATCGACGGTGTGAGTCCGAGAATGAAAAAACACGGATTAACAACTCTCCATTGATGATCCTTGATGAGAGTGTGGCTCGAGAATGCATTTTCTACCGCAAGAATTGCTTACTATAATAACGTGTGTTACACTAACCACTCACCGGCGAAGGGTATATAGCAGAACACATACCCGAAACACTTCTCGACAAAGTGCCGCCATTGGATTTCGGTGTAATACAGGGTATTATCAAGAGTGTTCATTGAAATAACTTGTTCACTGACCAGTGGGAGGTCACCTGGTAATCAGAGACGAGGAGAAATACAACCAGAGTGCTATTTAAAGACAATAAGTCCCGGCTCGATGCTCTTAGCGCTTCGCGACACATGCAGGTTCCTATATAAAATAAGTACTTTCAGAAGACGACTGAAGACGATCTGGCCGAGAATTACCCATGTGTCTGTCGCATCCTACTAATAACATGGAAGATCGAAGAGATATGGACGCTAGTCATTAGCCACGGCATCTGATTACATACACTCAGACGTATTGCGAGTATGAGGAACTGACTGTAAGAGATTCAGTGACAGGAATGTTTGGAATCGCCGACTGTGTCACAACTTGAACAGGTGCTTGTGCATCGAATTCTAGAACAGGTCGATGAAGCTCAGAAGGGGGCGTGTTGCGCAAATATGCGTCCAGGATCTGCATGGCCTCATCCGCTGTCGGTCGGTCCTCGGGTGCATCGACTGTAAGGTCTGCCCATAGCGTGTCGATCTCGATTAATCCAGTCTAAATAGTCGATCAGTCAGATTCATATACGCCCATAGGAAAAGCAGAACACAATCTCGTACATGATAAACCGTATACAAATCAAATGCTATTTGCCACATATCTAGCCGGAAGGGACAATATGGTTGGCCACTGATAAGCTCCGGAGCCACAGGTCTGCCGTATTCGGACAGAATAAAGGGGGGATCTGAGCACTTTCTGTCTGTAGAGTCTGTTGGGAATTCTACCGCAGTTTCAAAGTCAATGATGTAAACACGTGGTCGAACACCAAGTGATCTTTCAATGAGAGACTCTGGCATCCATTAAACCATAAAATTGGCCAGGAAAAGGTCCTATCGTACGCTCAATGTTCATTCAATAATAATATAGGGACCCACTAACCCTATGCGCTATGAGATTTCGGTGAAGATAGGCCGTGCCCTACAAAGCAATAATTCAGTAAATATTATCAAAATATGCCAGCAGATGTGCGTACCTCAAACATTTGAAGAACCATATGTAGCATGTCTTCGACAGAATTTGAATAAAAAGGACACGATTCATATCGAACATGAGCTTTGGGACGGCCACAATGGTGATATCTTGGTAAATGATTTCATGGAGGATGGGCAAAATGTGGTTATTAGACATCAAGATATCTGGTGGTGCAACCAGGCGTCGATGGATTTTTAAGTGTGTGTGACCTTGACCACCAGCCGTTACGACTCGAAGTATAACGTCTTGCGAGTCATGTAAGCGGCGAGCAGCATGCGAAATTCCATTGAGCACAAGAAAATGATTCCAATTCATAAAAGAAGCATTTTTCAACTTGTGGGGTGTCAGGAAAGTATAGCCTGGGTATTTTGGGAACTTGTCATCGTCCCGCTTTTGATATATTTTTGTCACATTCCAAAGACGATAACCGTGGCGCTGAAGCAAAGGTCTCAACTCGTCCCAAATTGTTTGGTGATCACTTCCCAAAGGTGGAGTTTTCTTCCAGCTCCGTACGTCGATGGGAAGCTTTGAGTGAACTGTTAGCCATGACACATTGGGCAGTCAAGACCGCATTGCTTACAAGATGGCGTTGAGGGTTTTTCTGCTTCATGATTGGACTTGAAGGGAACGTAAGAAGGCAAGCTAGAGTGGCACAGGTGAGCGCCCCCAAATGTATATGGGAAGAACAGTCAAAATAGGGACTAACACGGATTAGGCAAATCCGGTTACTACCCATGCACCGTAGTGACCGGATACTATTTTTAAGTACCCGTGGATATCTATAGGCAGAACCGCGGATACTACGGATAATCCGCCATATTTAGACGTAGTTTAAAGCTCCGACATCAACCAATCAAAAATTATGGTTTCTCTGCTGTCAGATAATATGAGAGTCTGCTCTGTGTTGGGCTTCCCTTCCCTTGACCCTGCATCGTTATGCCACCTCGAAAGGGTGGCCGTCCAGCCATCTCTACTGCTGTCCCTGCTGCTAAAGATGGTGCCAGCAAGAGGACAAACATCTTTCCTATTCAACCTGGTCCCCCAGTGACTTCTACACGGCCTGGACCACACTCTGCATCTCCTGGAGAGGAATTTCCTGAACCTTCAAGCACATCAAGTGATGAGAGTGAGAGCCAAGGTCCTAAAAAAATCATTCCAATTATTGTCTCACCAATCAAGCGGAGACACAATGCACCAGCCATTAACCGCCAAACTGATCTTCAAGTCTGGGGAATGTCTGATGATGATATTCTTGGTGTGTGATTTAATTATTATAATGTGCAAATGAGGTAATAAATTATTTTATGAGATGCAGCAATTCTGTCCTGGCATTCTCCAGTTTATGATCATTTCAATGTTTAGCTGCAGCAAAATGTTGACAAATTTGGAAAACCCATCTCAATGACGTATGTTTTTAAATGCAAAACTCATCCAGAGCACCACACCAGTCTTTTTACACATCCACGAATGAAAACTGGAGATGGTACAAGCAATCTACAGAAGAGTATGGATATGTGTCTGAAAAAGCAGGGAAAATTATGTGATAAGCCAGTTGCTGCTTCTATCCCCTACTCACAAGCTGCTCACCGTTGAAAGGGTGTAAACCATTCTGAGCTTACAATTCGTAGTGAGATACAGAGGCCCTTATTTTTGCGATTGTTATCTGTAATAAACTAGTACATTATACTAGTGAAGGGTAGGAGATACGCCAGACTATTAGGCTTTGAGGCTTTACTTCCTAGTGGGCCAACAAGAGTAATAGACCTTACAAACTAACTAAGGTGTAGTGTGGCCTATTAATCAGTGCTACGAATCAAAGACTACCTTTAGTTTCCTACACAGCTATCAAAGCAACCCTAACCGAAGCGTCTGAGGCGATCGCCCGCTCCATTGATCATACTATTAGTCCCATGCAAAGAAGAAACTCTTAAGAAATGACCTTGGCTCTTACAAGGGGTAACACCCACCAGTGTCTTACCAAGCGATCACCAAGTGATGAAAACCTTATTAATTAGCAAAAGCGATTACTGTGTCCAGGCCTCACAAAGGCTGTTCACTAAATTAGGCGATCAACCGGCTTGGGGATCAGGCATCACTGCGCCACACGGGTGATCGCCCCACGGACCGAATGTATTGGCAATGGAAATCTTGTGTACAACTCAGCATATGGCGATCTACTAGATCCGACTATAAAAACTTGTAATTTGCAATGCAGTCAACGTGAGTGAGCGATCGCCCAGCCAGCGATCGCCACCACGATACTAGAGGTGACTTGCCTCATGATAAGGGCACCTGCTGTTCCAGGAGGTCCTAAACCAATAGCAACTGTGCTTGGGAACCTTGGTAGGGTTTCCTAGGAAATATACCCCTAAGCAATCTAGTCCCGACATGCCTTAGCCGCGAGCCATCCGATAAAATAAGTCGGTTGATTGCTACCCAAGAAGGCAATGCCGCATGGACAACAATGTTATCTTCAATTAAGCGCCCGTAGCCCAGGCAAACTAGTACTTTCCACTATTATAATTGGTGCAGCAAAGGCTAGGCAGCACGCGGTCCATTTCCTTCCTTTTCTCTTAGTCTCTTTCAATTATCACAAGCCAAAGTATCTATTTAGTCTATAAAAACAGCCCTGTATCTTAGAATAGGAACCAAGTAATTTACACCCCAGATTTGATATCAGAATTTACTCTGAATAAGAATTCTAGTGTTAACACTTGAGGACTAGTGATTTGTGTGATAAAAGGTTGAACACTGCAGTTCACCTTAAGCAATTAGGGCGCTACCTGGTTTCGTGAGGCGATCGCCATTGTGATATTCAATGTCAGGTCTATTAGACTTGATAAGCAGGCTTTTATAAGTCATCCGTGGACTGCCCTGGGGATTGTTAAGTACGGATTGGAACCCTATACGACTAGCGATTGCTCATAGTAACTAGGGACGACTGTCAGAGAACTCCGACTGTTCAGGACGTTGCCTATAGTAAGACTGCCCTGGGGATTATTAAGTATGGGTGGGAACCCTATAAAGGCTAGTGATCACTCATAGTAACTAGGGACAACTGTCAGAGAAATCCGACTGTTTTCAGGACGTTGCCTATGGTAAACTAAGGACTGTGGACTAGTGTGCCCAGTTGCTTATAGGAACCAAGGATCTACTACGTGTTAATACGGGTGATTGCTTATAAGTGTTTGATAAAGTTTGAGTTTGGGTTTTATAAAGAGAACTGTTAAGTGTCCCGTGTACACTCGCCCCCCAAAAGTGATCCCCCCTGATATTGGTGATCGCACTCATATAGAGAGATCGCCCTTACTATTCAAGTGCCTTGTGTGTACTAGCCTGTAAAAGCTTTCTCTAGCTACTAGTGATCACCCCAGAGCGATCGTCTAAGTCTGTACCCTGCTAAAACTAGTTATTGTAATAAGCCTTATGAGCTTACCCTCCCAGATTGAACTGATCAATATAAATATTTGATTGGGTGTTGTGTATTGGGCAATTACAAAGTCACCCCGCTAAACATCTCACCGTGCTCTTATTGCTCTGCATTGCGCCAAGGATGCTCATCCATTCAATATAATCTTGGATGAGGATTATCTTGCTGAAGTTGAGATGCTTCGACCAGGAACCAATGTTCCACATCCAGTAACTGTTCAGCACGATCTTCTTCACATTTATGAACAAGCAGCAATTGAAGTACAAAATTATTTTATGGTAATTCCAAATCTTGTGTAATTTCAAATTTGTGACTGAAGTATTTCTTAGCAAATTAACAGCATTGTCTATCTTGTTCTTGATGGCTGGACCTCACCTTTGGTCTCATCATACCTTGGGTTGGTTGTAGTCTGGTTTGATCAAGGAATGATTCATTGTGCTATTCTTGAATTTATATGGTATCCTTGAACAATTTTTACATTCACCTTTGAATGCTGATTAGTTGATAAAATAGATTAACTCGAAAACATGATGGACGGTATTTAGCAGCTGTGACTGCTGATTGTGTAAAATGTTTTGGCCTTGACAAAAAGTAAGCAAATAAGCAAGATAAAATAAATAAATAAATTGCTCAGAACATTATTGATAGCTGTTTGGAATTTGCATGGACAATGCTTCCAACTGCAACAAGCTTGCCCAAATTCTTTCTGAATTTCTGCCTGACTTTCCGGGTATGGATGCTTGTCTTTGGTGCTTAGCACACATATTCAATTTGATTGTGAAGGTATTAAATTTTCTCTTCTCTTTTTGGTTTAGAATAAATTTAAATTATATTTTGCAGATCTTCATTTCATTTTTTTCAAAAAGCCCAAACTCAAGAAGTCTGTGAAAGTTATTTTGGAAGGTAGTGATGACGAAAAATATATTCTTGATGAAGGGGATAGAGAAACAGAGGATCAGGATATTGCTGCAATAGAGGAGGCAGTGGTAGATGCAGAGAATGATGAAGGAGATGATGGTCAGGTGACTCATGATAATGCTGTGGTAAGATCTTTGCATGATATTGCAATAGAGGAAATGGGTAGGAAAGGGGTAATGATGAGTTCAGAAGAGGAAAAAATGGCACTCCAGCTTTTTCCTGCAGTGATGTTTCTGTTTAAAATTGGCCTGTTGCTTTCTGATATATTTTTTAGGTCTCTGGGCTTGCATGCTGGGTCCATGATAATACAACCCTCAATGAGAAATTTCAGCATCTCATTGACCAGAAACTCCTGCAGTTATTCAGATTGCTGCACATGCTGCCATTCTACTTATCAACAAATATATGGATCTGACTTGGGATTGTGAAATTTATGTTATATCAATTGGTATGAGATCTTTTCTTCTTTCATCTGCACACAGTTAATCAAATTACAGTGATGTGCCCTGACTGCAAGCTTATTTGGCTGAAAAAGCAAAAAGAAATCGATGCAAAGAAGGTGAAGACCATCAAGAAACTAGTTTTAAATTAATGGCAAACAACATATGCTGTTGAGGAAGCTAATATTTGTGCTCCAAAGCAAAGGAGAAACAAAGTAATTTTTATATATTTTGTGCATCCCATTATTAATTAATGCTTTATTAGGATGAGTCAAAATGGGCTACTCCAGAGAATCAAGGTACTCGAAGATCAAAGACATTAAATCAATACCCTGAGGATCACATTCAAACTTACCTTGAGGATGATCCAATTCCATCAAATGTAATTGAAGAAGCTGGTGGCTACATGAAGTATTGGTTTAATGCAAGCAAGAATCACCCACTTCTTGCTAAAATGGGACAAGACTTCTGTTCTGCACCAGGTTTTTATTCAAACTTCTATTATAAATATTAAACTGACCATTAAACAATAGCAACATCTGTGGATGCTGAAAGAGCATTTTCAACTGGCTGTTGTCAAGTCAATCACATGCAACATAATATGAGCTCTCAAACATTCAAAGCTTGTGTGGCATTAGGTTCATGGGCTAAGACCCCTATTTTTCCAAAGTTCTCAGAAGTGACTGAATGGGTAAAGCTGAGGATGAGGTCAGAAGGTGAAGATTGAAAATAACTATCAGCAGGAATGTAAATTGAACCTTGTCACCTTTATTTTGTAAAAATTACAATTATTTTGGCTCATATTTTGCTATATTTAAATTCTACTGCGCTCTCTCTTTCCAATGCACCCAAAGTTGAGCCAAACGGCCAATAATTGACTACAGGGGATGGAATTTAATCCATGCACTACTTTACTAACATGTTGCTGCTGCCACCCCCCTTGGGGCACGGGTCTTAAACGGTTTAGTGTATCTGAACTGTATCTGAACCGTATTTGGAAAATATCTGCGGTTTGGATACGGATACTACCCGGATAGATCCAAGTTAGTCCCTAAGTCAAAATTCGACATGGGTGAGTTCTATGTAACGCTCAACGACAATCAGGATGTTTGAATGTTAAAAACGTAACTGTGGGTTTGCACACAAGTGGTTTGCGATGTCTTACAGTGCCTTGTATAAAAGTTTGCAATGCAGAAGTAACAAAAGTTGTTTGTACTTGTAAATTGATGTGATGATGGAACAACATTGATATGGACAAAGGGCAAATCATGACAATCTGGAGTCACAGCAAAACAAAAACAAATAAGATTTGCTACTTTCGCATTGCAAACTTTTATGCAAGGCACTGTAAAACTCTGCCACAAATTTTGGCCCATTCTCAGATCATTCAGTGGTTCTCTCAAGGTCATGTCTGCCTGTGTAACTGTATAATTCTTATGTTTTACACTGCAAATTTGAAAGGAAACTATTTATATAAAGTTTGCAGAACTCCTTATTGGACTCCAAACAGAGCATATATCTAGTGATAAACAAGTTGCCAGTGGAGTCCAATGTTTTTGTGAACCGTGGGGAAAAGATCAGGAGCCACTAGTTTGTCTTAAAAATTTGTCTGCGCTATGTCACTACATTGCATACATTATATTTCTTATTATCTAGGACACTGACTTGGGTGGTGACATTGTCAATATGATGCTTTTCTACTCTCTCAGTATCTATCTTAAAAGGAAATATAACGTAAATCTCACTTCTGGTCAGTGGCCACCTGCCAAAAGCCCCTCTGAACAAGCAGTGCCATATCCCTTCCATCAGCAAATCTGACAAGGAATATACAGTGATTCAAAAAACTGTCCAGATGTTTTTGAAATCGAACTTAAATTGTCTATAACACCATGTAATCCTCATGAAATTACATGATTTAAAATGTACTGCAAAGCCCTGGATCACAGCTTTCAGGAGATATAACATATATTTGTATTTGTCTGGTTCATCTATTATTATTGAATATTTTATAAAAATAACACATCCAGACAGTTTCTTTGCAGCCTGTTGGAATATGGGTATCTATATAAACTAGTACTTTGTGTGACTCCACTTTGCCTTCAAAACATCTAAAACTCTTCTAGACATACTATTGATTGATTTCACATAGTCTTCCTTGGGTATTTTCTCCCACTCCTCCAGTATTCTGCCCTACAACTTCTGGATATCTTTTGGAGCATTTTTGTATTCTACAAAGCACATTTTGAGAATATGCCACAAATTTTCAATTGGATTGAGATCTAGTTATTATGCTTGCCAGTCCACAAGCTCTATTTTAAGGTCTTTAAGCCATTTCTGAGCCTTTTGGATGTGTGCTTGAGGTCATTATCTTGCTAAAAGATGAAATCATCCTGATTGAGATTGTAATACTTCAGAGTTTGGAAGACATAGTCATCCAAAACACTTACATAGAGTTCTCTATCCATCTTGCATTCTATGCTGCACATGTAGCCAATACCACTTGTTGTTATACAACTCCAAATCATCATATGTCCTTCTCCAAATTTGATGGTTTTCTACATGTTGAGTTTGGAGAGGAGAACCAACCTTTTTCCTCACCTACTGCCTTCCAACTGACCCAATTCAATTGATCTTGGTCTCATCTGTGAACATAACATGTTTCTGGTCTTTTTCTGTTCAGTTTTCATACTTCTGGACAAATTTCAAGCAAGCCTTCCTGTGGTTCTTAGAGAGGAATAGCTTTTTGACCTTGACTTGTGCTACAAGATCCTTTTTGAGGGAATTTTGAATGGTTTAGATGGAGATAGATGTGTTGATGATAGTGAGAAGCTGGCAGCAGAGTTGTGTGGAAGTATCAGCCTTTCTAGTGGAGAAAAGTCAAACTAGATGGCAGTGGTCATAGGGAATGAGCTTAGAAAAATGGTCTTCATGATTGTTTTTCATCAATAAATCTATCCCAAAACATATCACCCAAATATTTGACTTCAAAAGCAAGTTTGACATCAGTTTTGCAAATAGAATCACTATTTTCCAGCATAAAGATAATGTTAGAGCATAATTTAAAAGAGAGAGAATGCATGACTGTGTAGCAGAGAATAATGGGCTATAAACTTGGGGAATGTAAGGTTTCAGTCTTCATTATATACTTCTAACATGTTTTCATTCATTTGATATTTTTTGCATGTTTACAATAACAAAAACATTATTGTGTTAATTCCAACAGGCCACAAAGAAACTGTCCGGATGTGTTATTTTTATAAAGTATTTAATAATAATAGATGAACCAAACAAATACAAATATATGTAATATCTCCTGAAAGCTGCAATCCAAGGCTTTCTAGTACATTTTAAATCATATGATTTCATTAAGATTACATGTCATTATAGTCAGTTTAAGTTCAATTTCAAAAACATCTGGACAGTTTTTTGAGCCACTGTATGTGAAATATATGTTGGTGAAAGCTGGGTGTCACCAGGCTCACTGAGAGTCATCTGGAGAATGACAGGACCACAATATATTGATAGAATGACTGACTGGCTACAGGTGTGTACAGTGCATAAGGTCTAAGGTAGGTTGGTGTCAAAGAAATGGGGTTTGGGGATTGTAGTCACATGTACATAAATGTATAAGATAAGATAATATAGAAAGGGGCTGTGGTAAGACTGGAGTGCCAGGCTTACACTCCTCCCCAGCTTCAGAAAACTCCATCACCCCAAAGCCAACCCTGCTGGACCACCTTTATCAATAATGGGATCTTGAGTGGCAGATTGCAAATTCCGCTTTCAGACAAACCAACAGCTGATAGAAATTTTGACTAGCACAAAAATGATAATAAAAACCTAAAATATAAAAAATTCACCACATTCAATTGGTGTCATTGTAGAAGACTGTGTTTCTGCTAGCATAGCCAACTATTTGCTGGGCCACAGAGGTGTCAAACATATCTGGATAGTCAGGCTGATCCTCACCATTGTCATCCCTATATGCAGATGAAAATACAGTACCCATGTACTCCTTCTTGACAGGAATTGCAGGAGCAACATAATCATGGCCTGACAGGATGCCCTGTCTAGCATCACCTGGGCATGTCCTACCAACATGTGGAATCCAACCTGGATCTGTAGGATCCTTGCAACATTGCCAACAACCACCTGCCTTGGTAAGCCTGTCTCAATCAGCTTTAGTGAGGACCCTGTGAGCAGGGGATGATGTATTCTAAAGAGTAGAGACATTGGCCAAGGCTGTAGAACAGGAATGGGAAGGGCACATCAAGCCTTCAGCAACAAGACTATCCCACTGCATGGCCATAAGTGCAACAAGATTGTCAAAACCAATGGAATCAATGTCAAAATCAGGGAGGGCCATGACGTGGAGGATGAGCATGTTGTGGGCATGAAACAGAAGCTGGTACTTGTAGACAGAAGCAGAGATTGTTGTGGCACCAACAAGCTAAGGCAGCAGCAAAAAAAAGGTATGCAAGGCAATAAGCTTGTAGCCCTTTGGCATGAAGCAGCTCTGAACATGCCTCTTAAACAATTCCCAAGTCCTGAGCTTGATAAACTCTACACATCCAGCACTCCACCAGGCAGCCATAGCTGGTTCAAGCATGTTGGACCCAATGATGCAGATATAGGTGGGAAGATCCAAATCTGGTGCTTTCTCATCTTTCATGACTGCATAGATGGCAAAGCCATCCTCACACTGTCCCAGCCAAGCCTAAATGGCAGTTGGTGTAAGCAGGCCTGTGAACAGCAAGACGATCTTTGTTGCCATGTCAAAATCCAGGTTGTCAATGTTGTCCAAACCAGGTAATGTCTTTGATGTGGCTTGGCAGCAGGGTGAGCGTTTCAATGGTGATAATGGGGGATAAAGGGGGATATCAAAGAAGTGTGCAACTTGGTGTGTGATAAAAAAACGAGCATTGTCCAGTGTGCTGGAGAAAGGTAGTGAAGATAAAAGAAGGCTGTATGTCAAAAAAAAAGTGAAAGCCAGGCATCACCAGGCTCACAGAGAGTCACATGGAGAATGACAGGACCACAATATATTGATATAATGACTGACTGGCTACAGGTGTGTACAGTGCATAAGGTCTAAGGTAAGTCAGTGTCAAAGGAATGGGGTTTGGGAATTGTAGTCACGTGTACATAAATGTATAAGATAAGATAATATAGAAAGGGGCTGTGGTAAGACTGGGCACCAGGCTTACAGTTGGCTCACATTGTCGATGAATTTGGATAATCTAGTACTTACTGCACTGCTTTCTTGATCACTTGCATGCAGCATCATAAGAACACCCATGTATATCTGGTCTCAGATGGAAAGCATGACTCTAGTACCCTTTTTCGAAATATATGCAGAATATTGGGGTAAGTGACAGAGCAAAGAGTTAGAGTGTACTTACTGCCGGTATGACAATATTTGGCTGGTGTATCATGTATGTCACATCAGATGACCATTTTATAACAAGAAGTGTGTCAGGGTTTCTTTTATTTACTTCTATTTTGATCTCATGATTATCTTTTATCTTTTATCTTATCATTTGTCTTTTATCATATCTTTTATCTTTCCTGATATCTTGATTATTCCAGAAGCTTCCATCACTACTCTTTTCCATTACTCATTATGATCTTGTTTATTACTCATTATGATCTTTATTACTCATCCTTACTCATCATTGCTTTCTTCATTACTCATCATGGAATCTTACTTAGTAAGTCACCTCTAGAGTAGTATAAGTACTGCATGTTTTGTAGATAGATCCCCAGCTTCAATCTCTTAGGATTTCCACTATCATTGGTGTGAACCTTCAGATCATTGATTCCTCATAAGTCTATCCTCTGCTCTCTCCTCATCCTCTGCTCTTACTCTCTTGCTTGTCTTTGTTGGTGGCCTTGTCACACTGATTTTAGTGTTTCCCTGACAGAAGATTGAAGCTTCCTTTGACAACTCCACCACCATCCATCACCAACTATTTATCATCTATCATCTTATATTCTTTCTCCACCTTTTCCCACTCTATCCACCTTCACCAATAACCTTTCACCTATCACCCACCACCCTATTCCATATTCCCCACTCTCCAATCATTTATTCCACTCTCCAGTGTGTGCTGTGTGTGAACTTAGTAGATAGGGATACCAACTGTTGGGGCATTTCCTTTCTGAGAGGATTTGCTTTTAGTCCACCAGAAAAATACCAGGTAGTCAGTCCTGTGATTCTGGGGTTAAAGCCTAGGCAAGAAGGGACAACTGGGTATCCAGTAGTTTAAATCTTTTTTAGATACTTAGTTTAGTTTCAAGGGCACTTTTTGTAGATAGCTTTCTCCCACACACACCTGGAAGAGCCTTTATTATGGGTTCACCCAACACCACCCCACTGCCACTATCTACCCCTGCTCAGCCCTCTTATGAGGGAGCACCAGCAGCAGATTGCCATGCTTCAGCAGCAGCTTGCCACCCTCCAAAGCTTTTTACCACCACCACCTCTTCCAACAAATGACCAACAACCTGCACCCTCACCTGCACCTGCTGCTGATCCTCTGCATTCTGTGGCCTCTGCCTCTCCCAAAGTTTCCAAGTCCTCTCTCTTTGATAATCCTCCCCCAGTCATTATCAAGGTTGCCCCACCTGAGCCCTATGATAGTACACTCAATAAAGCAGAGACCTTTCTCAGTCAACTTCTATTATATTTTCATGGAAGGGGGATCACTGATGACCTTAGCAGAGTTGTCTGTGCTCTCTCCTTCATGAAAGGAGGTACTGCTGGTCAATGGGCTAAAGTGCAAACCTTGAGGATGGAGGATCAGGACAGAGATGCAATTCAGTGGAAAGATTTTCTGGATGCATTTAGGACAGCCTTTAGAGACCCAAACCCTGCAGCTACAGCTAGACACAAAATGAGTCAGCTCAAGCAAGGCAACCATACAGCTGATGAATATGTGGCTAGCTTCAGGGAATTGGAAGTGGACACAAAGTACAATGATGCTGCTTTGGTGGAATTTTTCAAAAGGGACTCAATTCATCTCTGGTGGATAAGATTTATTGTCTACCACAGATGCCTGTCTCTTTGGAGGACTGGATTTCTTGGGCTACTAAGCTGGATAGACAATGGAGACAGAGAGAAGTTATTAAAAAATCACTCTCTCCATTCTCTAGGCCAGTCAATCAATCACCAACACCCACATCTAAACCAGCACCCAAGCCCTTCCAAGCTAGCCCTTTTAATTCTTCCTCCACTTCCACCCAAGGCACTTCAAGCAATCTGCAGATTCTGCAAGGCAACAAGATGTAGTCCCCATGGAAGTTGATTCAGGTTGGAGGTCTGTCAGGCCTCTAATATGCTTCAAATGCAGAAAGCCTGGTCATAAGGCTGCTAACAGCAGGTCCACTGTCAACATAAACTCAATGGACTATGAAGCCCTGAAAGCCTTCTACAGGGAGGAGATTTTGAAGGAAAAGAAGAACAGCAAAAGAAGGAGGATAAGCCACAAAAGGATTTTTAGAGGCTCCATTGGTGAAAGATGTGTCCCAATGGAAGAATAAATTTTCTGTATTAGAAATTGAAAATGATAATCCCAACTCATTCAATTCTGATACTGAAAGTCAACTCATGTCTTCTGAAATTTCTTTAAATCCTTCTTCCTCTTCTATTCCTGATAAAATCTATATCTTGAATCACAGGCCTAAAACCTCTACCCATTTGTCAGTCATTTGGAAAACAGTGGATACAGGAAAAAGGCTTAGTGTAGATACTCTGGGGCTACAGGTCTTTTTCTGGACACCAGGTTTGTTAAATACCATAATCTCAATACAAGAAAACTTCCTAGAGCAATTCTAGTCTACAATGTTGATGGTACTCTCAACAAGAGTGGCTCTATTCATGAGGAAGTGGACTTGGTTATGGTATACAAAAACCACACAGAAAAAGCTACCTTTGCTGTTTGTGACTTGGGAGATAAAACTGCAATTATTGGACACACTTGGCTTTATCTACACAATCCTGATGTTGACTGGAAAACAGAAGATGTTCAATTCATTAGATGTCCTCCTGATTGTCACATGAAAGTCAAGAGAGCCAGGAGGAAAAGGCAAAAAATAGCTGCAATTCACAGAAGACAACTGCCTGAATTTCATGAAGAAGGAGATGATTTAATGGAAGACACTCCTGATTCTGAATTAGGGCCTGAGGATAGAATATTTATATCATATCTTCATCCTCAAAAGCAGTCTATTAATGCCACTTTTACTGTATCCCAAAAATTAGCAGAAGAATCTCATCAGCAAGATGACTCCCCAAAGAAGACTTTTGAAGAATCAGTCCCTAAAAATTACCACCAATTTAAAGGGGTTTTTTCTAAAGAGTCTTTTGATAGGCTACCAGATAGAAAGCCTTGGGATCATGCTATTGAGCTGAAGCCTGGTTCTGAACCTTTTAGATCAAAGATTTATCCTCTATCACCAAATGAGCAAAAAGAACTGGATGCTTTTTAGAGGAAAATCTGAAGTCTGGTAGGATTAGACCTTCCAAGTCACCTATTGCATCTCCTGTTTTCTTTGTCAAAAGAAGGATGGCACTCTTAGGCTGGATACAGGATTATAGAAGACTGAATGACATGACCATCAAAAATTCATATCCTTTGCCTTTAATTTCTGACATTATCAGTAAACTCAGTAAAGCTAAATACTTCACCAAACTAGATGTTAGGTGGGGGTTTAACAATGTCAGAGTTAAGCAAGGAGATGAGTGGAAAGCAGCCTTCAGAACCAATAGAGGGCTGTACGAACCACTAGTCATGTTTTTGGTTTGACCAATAGTCCTGCTACTTTCCAAACTATGATGAATGATATCTTTATTGAGCTCATAGATGGGAATGTTGTTATTGTCTATATGGATGACATTCTTATTTTTACTGAGACTCTTGATCATCATAGAGAGGTAGTCAAAAAGGTCCTGGAAATTCTGCAGAGAAATAAACTCTACCTAAAAGCTGAAAAATGTGAATTTGAAAAGGAAAAGATTGAATATCTTGGACTTATCATTTCACAAGGCAAGATTGAAATGGATCCTGTCAAGGTAGAGGGAGTTTCTAAATGGCCTGAACCTGAAAATGTCAAGGATGTTCAGTCATTCTTGGGATTTGTAAACTTTTATAGAAGGTTCATCCAGGACTTTGCAGACATAGCCAAGCCACTTCATGAATTGACAAAGAAAGGGACAGTCTGGAGATGGGCTCAAAAACAACAGGAAGCATTTGACCAATTAAAGGGAAAAGTTACTTCTTCCCCCATCTTGATTTTTCCTGATGACAACAAGCCATATAAAGTTGAAGCAGACAGCTCAGATTATGCTACTGGAGCAGTCCTGTCTCAGGAAGGATCAGATGGAAAATGGCATCCTGTTGCTTTTATGTCAAAAAGCCTATCTGAAGTAGAAAGGAATTATGAAATCCATGACAAAGAGATATTGGCTATTATCAGAGCACTTGATGAATGGAGACATTATCTTGAAGGAACTAAACATTCCTTTGAATATTGTCCTCCTTAAACCTGACTACTTCAAAATCCAGGCTCTCAAACAGGGCCAGGTCCTTTTCACTGGTGTAGAAAATGATCTGCTCAAGAAAATCAGAGAATCTAAAGATTTTGATGAGCAGGTGGTTAAGGCAGTTGAAGAGTTGAAGAAATCTTCCACCAAGAAGATTGATGAGCAGAAATGGTCTGAAGAACAGGGTCTTATATTGTTCAGAGGCAAGGTGTATGTTCCCAAAGACAAAGACCTTAGAAGGAAAATTGTGGAACTGCATCATGACACCTATATTGCTGGGCATCCAAGAAAATGGAAGACTATAGAGCTGGTATCTAGAAATTATTGGTGGCCAGGAATGTCTTATTATATTGCAGCGTACACCAGAAGCTGTGATAGATGTAACAGAACTAAAACATTTCCTGCAAAACCTGTTGGCCAGCTTATTCCTACCCAAATTCCTGCTGATGTCTGGCAACACATCTCTGTGGACTTTATCACTGGACTTCCAGAATGCCAAGGCTATAATGCCCTCATGATTGTTGTAGACAGACTTAGCAAAATGATCCACATTATTGCTACCACAGATCAAATCACATCTGAAGGCACTTCTAAGCTGTACAGAGATTATGTCTGGAAGCTCCATGGTATACCTATCAAGATCACTTGTGATAGGGGTCCACAGTTTGTCTCTAAATTTATGAAAGAGCTTAACTCAATTCTTGGTATTCAGACTGCATCATCCACAGCCTATCACCCTCAGACTGATGGTCAGAATGAAAGAGTTAACCAAGAAATTGAACAGTATCTTAGACTCTTCATAAACCATAGACAAGATGACTGGGTGGAATGGTTGTCACTAGCTGAATTCTCCTACAATAACAGAGTTCAGGCTTCTACTAGGCAGACTACATTTATGCTGAACAATGGTAGACATCCAAGGATGGGCACAGAACCACTTAGGCATAGTAAAATGGAAGCAGTGGATACCTTTGTTAAAAACATGGAAGAAGCCAAAAGGAAGCAGTATCTGCACTCAAGAAAGCTGCTGATGATATGGCTAAATTCTATGATAGAAACAGAGGAACAGCTGTTAAATACAAGGTTGGGGATTTAGTTTGGCTTAATGGAAAAGATCTCAAGACTGAGAGGCCTTCTAAAAAGCTAGACAATAGGAGATATGGGCCCTATAAAGTGACTAAAATCATTGGCCCAAATGCTTATGAACTTAAGCTACCTCCTAGCATGAAGATCCATCCAGTTTTTAACACTGTGAAACTCCAACCTTATTATCCTGATACTATTCCTGGAAGAAGACCTCCTTCTAGACCTCCTCCTGTTATTACTAGAGATAATCCAGAATGGGAAGTTGAAATCGTCAAGGACAGTAGACTTTATAGGGGTAAGCTGCAGTATTTGGTCAAGTGGAAAAATTATCCAAATGAAGAAAGTACTTGGGAGCCTACAGATAATCTCAAAGGGGCCTCTAGACTGATCAAAGAATTCCATACTAGACATCTGGCTGCACCTAGAAGGATTTCTACCCTTACTTTTAATAGACTTTCTTTCGTGCCTTTTGAAAATTTTACTATGCCTATTCTACCTTTAAAACCTTCCAAACTAGACCATAGTTAAGCACAGTTGTGGGAAAAGGAGGGTGATGTCAGAGTTTCATTTTGTCAAACAACATGGGAACCAAAGCAGAAACAAAAATACTTGACATGTCACAACTTTTAAAAGACAACCACCTCATCGCTCCCAAACCCAATCAACGATGCCTCATCTATTCTCTATCAAACACATCAAATCTACTTTCTTTTCATCCCCTGCACCCCAAAACACCTCCTTTGTCGCATCTGAACCCCTAACACACAAGACGATCTTCAAGAAGTGCTCAAAAACTTGAAGCCAATCTTGCAGAATCCATGCAGCTAGAGAAAAAGGCACATGATGAAGAGAAGAGAAAAGATCTACAGTGGGCACAGGAACAGAGTGATGATTATCGACTGCGAATCAAGGAGACGAAGAAGAAAATCTCACCAAGCTTGACAATGAAAGTGATATGAAAAGCCAAATCTCTTCACTTTTAAACATCCATTGACTTCAACATTATCACTTTCATTCCAGTCCAATGCCTCCAGACATCAAGCACATTGTGGGAAATGTGTCTTAAAGAGGGGTGATGTCAGGGTTTCTTTTATTTACTTCTATTTTGATCTCATGATTATATTTATCTTTTATCTTATCATTTGTCTTTTATCATATCTTTTATCTTTCCTGATATCTTGATTATTCCAGAAGCTTCCATCACTACTCTTTTCCATTACTCATCATGATCTTTATTACTCATCATGATCCTTCTTATTACTCATCATGAAATCTTACTTAGTAAGTCATCTCTAGAGTAGTATAAGTACTGCATGTTTTGTAGGTAGATCCCCAGCTTCAATCTCTTAGGATTTCCACTATCATTGGTGTGAACCTTTGGATCATTGATTCCTCATAAGTCTATCCTCTGCTCTCTCCAACTCATCCTCTGCTCTTACTCTCTTGCTTGTCTTTGTTGGTGGCTTTGTCACACTGATTTTAGTGTTGCCCTGAAAAAGCATCTAAATGATCACCTGGATGGCACATTGAGACATGCTGTATGATTGGTCGATTCCTGTTGAGATGAATGATGAAGAGGTAAGAGGGTGTACTTTACAGTGCCCCCATTTTCCGTTGGACTCCAACGGACTTTCACCGGACCCAGCCAATTCCAATGAACCTGGCTGGACAGTCCATTGGACATCCAACGGATTCCGTTGGACTTGAAAAAATTCCGCTACCAGTCCAGTCAGAGTCCAGCCAAATTCTCACAAAGTCCAGTCAAGTCACTTCAAGACAGAAAAAGGTGGACTGGCCAGACTGTCCAGTCCGTTGGACTTCCAATGGACTTCCAATGGACTTCCACCGGACTCTCAGCACTTAATTAGACCAGATCCAAGAGTGCTCTGTCCAGTGGAGTCCAGTGGATGTCCAGTGGATGTCCAGTGGACTGTCACTGGTTTGGTTGCAGACTTGGGAGGGAATTAGGGACAGTAGCAGTGTTCTTGGAAGCTTTGGGAGCTATATTAAGGAAGCTAGGTCACTAGGATAATACTTCAATCTTATCTTTAATTCATGTAACAATGTAATATAATATATTGAAAACTATATACTACATTATTATCTGACTTTGTGAATTTCACTAAATCCAACTTTAAATTCACATGGAATGGAATCCAATTGGATTCCAACTGGAATACTTTAATCTGAGCTTAAATTTATGTGACAATGTAATATAATATATTAAAACTATATACTACATGATTATATACAGGTAAAAATAAAATAAAAACATAATAAAAAGAAACAAAAAAGAAAAAAAAGAAAGAAAGAACAGAAAAGGGGGCAGAGGGTACATTGGTGGTGTCGTCATCCGCGTTATCGACGCCATGGTCGGCCGCATCTGCTTGTATGCATTGGTGTTGCCGTCGGGTGTTGTCGTCGGCCGTACCCACTGTGGTACGTGTCGGTGTCGTTGTCGGTGTCGTCCGTACATGTCGTGGTACATGTCGCTGCCGTTGTCACGTGGTTGTGGTCATCCCTGTCATCCTCGCTGTTGCCGTGGTGGTACGTGGTCGTCACAGTCCGTACCCGTTGTGGTACGTGTCAGTGTCGTCATCTGCTGTGCCTGTCCTGGTACCCGTTGGTGCCTTCGCCGGGTCGTCACAGTCCGTACCTGTTGCGGTACGTGCTGGTGTTGTTGTCGCGTGTTGTTGTCGGCCCTGTTGTCCTGGCCTTCACCGTCGCCGTGGTGGTATCCGTCAGTGCCATCGTCGCTGGTTGTCCTCGTCCCTCGCCCCTCGCTGTCCTCGTCTTTGCCCTCGCAGTCCTCGCCGTTGCCAGCGGTCCTCACCGTCGCGGTCACCGTCCTCGTTCTTGCCGTCCTTGCTGTTGTCGTTTCGCCGTCGTGGTTGCTGTCTTTGTTCTCGCTGTCCTTGTCCTTGCCGTCCTCACCCTTGCCCTTGCCGCCCTCGTCCTAGCCCTTGCCCTTGCCCTTGCCATCCTCGCCCTCGCCCCTCGCTCTCTCGCCATCCTCACCCACGTCCTGGTCCACGCCGGTGTCTTGGTCCTCGCCGTCGCGATCCTGGTCCTCGCCGTCGCGATCCTGGTCCTCGCCGTCGCGATCCTGGTCCTCGCCGCCGCGATCCTGGTCCTCGCCGATCCTGGTCCTAGCCGCCGCCCTCGCGGTCCCTCGCAGTCCTCGCCTCGCCCCCTCGCCTCTCTCACCTCGCCCTCGCCCTCACCTCGCTCTTGCCCTCACGGTCCTCGTCGTGGTCCTTGTCCGCGCTCCCTCGTTGTCGCTGTCACAGTCGTCCTCATTGGTGTGGCCGTTGCGGCCATTCTTATCCTCTGTCGCTGTCGGGTTGGCTTTCGCCTGGCTCCGACCGATGAGGCGGTGGTGGTGGTGGAAGGAAAAGGGTGGGTGTCGGAATCAACAACGGACCGACATGGCATCAACATGTCACGCGCGACGTTGTTGTTACATTTGAGTCATGTGACTTCGAATGTGTCACATCGGACCGCTCACCCTGCCGGACTGAACAAAATACAGAATTCTGTTGATAAGGACCATATACACTCAGAAAAATATATCAGTCTACTGACTCTACACTCTCTACTGTGTTCTATGTGTGATAACTCATTAATTGATCCAAGTTTTATTTTTCTATTAATATTTTATTTTTTATTAATACTAATATGAACAACCCTCTGCTTGCCATCTGTTGGACTTCCATTGGACTTCCATTGGACTTCTGTTGGTCATGTCCGGTGGGATTCCGATGAACTTCCGTTGGTCCTGTCTGGTCATTTCCATTGGACTTTGACTGCTGGTTTGGCATTATTCCAGTGGACAGTCCACCCGGACAGTCCGTTGGACTTGTAGTCCGTCGGACATTCACCGAATCTCACTGGAATCTCACCAGAAAATTTCAGCTGTCCTAGACCAGAAAAATTGTCATTCTGAATATAGAAAGTCCGACAGAGTCCAACTGGAGTCCAACCAAAAAATGGGGGCTGTGTAAAGACCTCGTAAGAGGGATGAGGGTAAAAACTTCACTTCATCATACTACTTATACAAAACTGGTAAGTTGTGTGTATTCTGCGCACTGAGTCATTCTTGTATCACTCAGACACTGGCAGTCTGGGTGTAATATAAAAGAACCAGTCATCTACCCAAATCATGCCCACAATATTTACAATAGAAGGAGAATTTTGAGAACTCGTCCCATTTTAGAAAGGACAGATATTGTCTGCAGCCTCTCAGCTACTCTGAATAAAAGTGTCTTTGTTGGTCTCAGTGCTATGGTGCCTATTGCCACTACATAATTTTTTTTAATTGGTGGGTATTATTAAACAGATTCACGTAATAATTGACAATCCGTCTTTCCACTTGGTGGGATAATCCTGCGCAAAATAAAGGTCCCCCTTCAATCTATTCAGCTTAGAACGATGAATTTCTTATGCTGTATTGAGGTATAATTACTGGCTCCATTCTCAGGTGATGTACAAGTGGCAAACTGCAATACTACTATCCCAGGCTGTCAAGGAGTGACTCATGTGTAATTTTATGTGGCCAGTCGATCACAACGCGATGCTTTCAGAAATCTCTCCCTCTAAAAATAGCTAGCATATAGGGCAGGCTATCGGGAAGTTTGTCTTGCCCCCCCCCATCAGTTTACTGACCCAAGGTTTGCATCCCACAAATCTTTGATGGATATATTTCTTATGTCAGAAGCGGAGCTCCTGATTATCTTGTCCATACACAAATGATCATAGTCGGTACCTCGATGCAGGAGAAACCAAGTGAACAGCCCCAATATCGTTTCACATATCTCAATACATAAATGCTATTGTTGTGTTTGATGCATGGAGCTGTCAAAAGTACTCAATGTGCACAGCTGTGTCGTTAGAATAGACTTGGAAAAAAACGCATGCGATCACATAAGCGGCAAAACTGACCGCTAAACTTTAAAGTTTGATTGACCGATATCTCAGAAATAGATAATAGATAGACCGACACAAGCGACGTTCTAAATCTGGCTATAACTCACACACAATCACCCACAACACATAAGTCGCACACAAGCCCAGAAAGGGATGTGTTTTCGAACTCCGCTTGACTCTGTCTTCACTCGACCCGCAGTTGAAGTGTGTAGTACAATGCAAAGCGGTACCCATGCAATTCAGCTGATCAACGAACTGACGCACTGACGACTGGCTGACACAGAACACCCATGAAAAAGTACGGCGGCGGGCGTTGGGCCAGATCGCACTATGGACGGCCGAGTTTGAGAAGGACGAGTCGCTCGGGATCATGGAGGACTGCTACAACACCCTCAAAGCCAAATGCGAGCCCGTCCTATTCTTATGATGGTGTTCATTTTCTCACAACACCCTTATTCTCTTCTAATTCTACAGACTACAAATTCGAACAGCCCTAGGAACCCGCCCCGCCAACCGTCGACGACGATATCCGGCGCAAGGAAGTGGAGGAGCTGCAGCGCGTGCTCGAGATGAGCGTGCAGGACCGCGGCGGGAGGGCGCACTGGGCGGATTACAGCGGATCTATAGCCACCAGCACCAACGCCAACGCGAACACCAACAAGGGCGCAGGATCATCCCACCCCTTCGCCCAGCCGAAGTACCAGGCAGGCGGGTACGTCCCCGCGCGTACCCCCTCGCCCAGTTCGATGGCCGCACAGCAGTGCCAGAAGCAGCAGCAGTACCAGGCCGCGGTGCACGCCCAGCAGGCGCAGCAGGCACAGCAAGCGCAGGCCGTGGCGCCACCTATAGCGGAGTCGCTCCCGCCTACGCTGGCGTCGACCTCGACCGCTGCTGCTCCCGCCTCCGCCTCCGCCGCTGCCCCCACGCCCGCACCCGCGAATACGAACACGAACACGAACGCAACGGCCCTAACGTCCTCCACGACCAACATAATAACGCGCGTGCGCGCCCTGCACACATTCGAGGCGACCGAGCCGGGCGAGCTCGCCTTTGAGCAGGGGGACGTCATCAAGGTCGTGGATCGCGGGTATAAAGATTGGTGGCGCGGGCAGCTGAAGGGCCGGACAGGGATATTTCCTGTTAATTATGTGGTATGTCTTTTTATCTTCTTGCTCTCATTCCAACCGCTTTTCTATTCTCTCCCTCGATTTAGATTTCGATTTCGATTTTTTTTTTTTTGGCGATTGTTGATTGTATGATTGTATGCGAACAGGAGGCCATGCCCGAGCCCACTGCCGCCGAACTGGCTAAAGAAGCAGAGCAGGAAGCAGCGGTGTTCGCGCAGGCCGTCATTGTGGAGAAATTGCTGAACATGCTCCGGGCGATGGATCCGGCGAAGGATAATTTGGCGGATAATGAGGAGATCCAGGTGCGTCATTTTCTTGGAGTTGTACTGTTTTTTCCTCGTTTGGCGAAGGCTGATTGAAGACGATGTGGCAGGAACTGTACAGGGCGAGCATGGCTCTACGACCCAAGATCGTGAAATTTATTGATAAGTATAGTCAGAAACGAGGTATGTACATAGTTTTTAGTTGTTGAAGTTCGTGTTTGGGTTTCTCCTCGCCTTTTTACACTTTTTCAATGTCACAAATTAACAACTCTTTTAACCTTTATTTCAGCCGACTTGGTATCGATGAACGAGACGTTCGTGCGCGCACGCAACATCTTTGACCGCATGATGGAGGAAAGTCTCGCGAGGCATACAGCAGGTGCGTAGTACACATTCATTTAATATTCATTACCCAACCTGATAAATAAATAATTCACCCATCCCATTTTTCAACTCATTTTTTTAGTCTACGATCAACCATACCACCGCCCTTCCCCATACGCTCCACAAGGACGGTCTGCCTCGCGAGGCCCGGCAGGCCGTCGTGCAGAATACGGTCCTTCTCCTGGACCCGTGCCCTCTGGCGTCGGGCAGCCCCCATACGGGTAGAACGCTCCTGCTGCTGTGTACGATCAGCAGCAGCAGCAGCAGCAGCCGGGGCCGGGATATGGTGGGTACGCGCCTGCGACGCCCGGCGGGTATGGGATGGTTCCCGTCCCCGTTCCCGCTCCTGGGCCGCAGAGTGTGGGTACGCCTGGGCAGCAGATTCCTCAACAAGGATACCAGCGGCAGCCCCGCCGCATCAGCAACATCAGCCTCAACAGCAGCAACAGCAACCACCACAGCAGCAGCAGACACCTCAACAGCAGGTGCTGGCTGGGTACGGCGTCGTCGCCAGCAAAGTTACCAAGCACAGGCGCAGGCGCAGGCCCAGCCAAGCTCGAGTGAACTCGCGTACGACGCTAGCCCCGCCGCTGCTGCTGTCCATGCCATCTCGCCAGCTTGGTCGCAACAACAACAGCAACCACAACAACTTCAACCACAGATCTCGACGATGCCCCGCTACCAACTCCAAGATCAGCCTTTGGCCCAACTCCAACAGCAACAACAACAACAACAACCTCAATACGCGAACCAATACATCACCGATGCAGCCGCCTCGCCCAGCCCCACATCGCCTGTAGATACCGCACCGCGCCCGGGCACTGCGGGGTCGTACCACAGCCCGACGCAGAATGCGGCGACGCCGTCGTGGGTGCTCCCTAAGAAGACGCCGGGCAGTGGCACGCCTGGGCTGGGTCAGGGTCAGGGTCAGTTTTGGGGCGTCAGTCTGAATGATCCGGGCAATGCGCGTGCGAGTGCGGTCCCGACTTCGGGATAGGGTGTTGGTTTGCCTGCGTGATTCCTCTTTTGATGATGGGACTGTCTATTTTGCAGTGTGAAGAGAAGAAGATTTCTGTTCGTTTTTGTTGTGAATGATGTTTAGTTTTGAGACAAACACTAAGTATAATTTGGAACGTGGTGTTCAATGTTTTGCTTTTTTTTTATCCTCGCCTTTTCTGTGTTTCTCTCTTTGTTTTCTTTCATTCCTATCATTTTTCGTAGCCTATTGGGCTTCAAATCCACCTGTTGGGTTCAAATTATTCTCACTTTCTCACTTTTTTCTATACTCATACTGTTTTTTTGTCGTTAGATCATAAGTTTCCATCTCCCTTTCTTGACACGTTTACTACAAGTTGGCAATTTACACAAGCTCTTTTGTACCTCTGGAACATTTGATACCTATTTACCCTCGAAACCATTGATGAAGACGGTAATCTGGACACCAGACCCATCCTTCTCACGAATACTATGAAGTTGCAAATGACGATGATCTAAAAATAGATCTCGTTTAATAGGTACCCCGAGGTCCTTTGCTTGTTTCTCGAGCTTCACCTATTGTAGGCGCATCTGTCTTGGTATTTCTTGAAGCTATACGTGCGGTATTTTTAAGGATAATTATCCCGAGACCAACAAGCGCTATCGAAAATCCCATCAGCGCTTCCTGGACTAGAACCTTTTGAAGTATTCAGAATCGAAGTGACGATACGAAGAGTCTGAAAATGAATATACCCTGCTTTATGACACAATTCGACGACGTCTGATGGATAGTTAAACCAGTACTTCAGTCGAATATTCGTTACAAATGGTCTGTCGCCAAGATAAACCTAAAAGAGAACAGTACTTACTGTCCATGAGCGACTGAGCGATGGATTTTTGTAGGTGATACGAGCTGCTTCCGACTGCACACTCCATACAAATCTTAACAGACTGAAAATTGGGCTCCGCGCATACGCAATCAATTGTGGTGCATGTCTAGTTGTTCGATACCATCGAGTTAGCCTAGGTCATGCCGTGTCGGACGCTCGAGTACGGAAGAATGTATAGCCCTTACCGTGGTCATGTTTCTCACTGGCTGGCATTCCGATGTGCAATGAGGTGCGACGTCGACAATGTTATAGAGCGCCCTTCCATAATCGGCATTTAGAATGACCCTTTGATCACTTGAAATCAAACTAGGGAGTCCAAGTGCCCATACTAGTGAAAAAGAATCTATAAATTGAACAGAAAAGCTATGAGATGGAACGGTACTCACTCTGAGGGAGCGCGACTAAAACCAGAACACTCGACACGATGTAAAAGTCATTCAAGTATAGCATTGCAGAGGAGCGATAAACTCGAATAGTGCTCTCTTTATCGCAATGTCTACAGTTTGGAAGCCCTATAATTAGCTACATCTCTTCGACTGTCACCACACATGCCAGACAGTTACTGTACTCTAGTATGCCACGTACGTACAAACTCCGTATGTACCGTTCAGCATGTTTCCGCGGAGTGATATTTGTGGCTAATTTATCGACGATGTGAGTCCGAGAATGAAAAAACGCGGATTAACAACTCTCCATTGATGATCCTTGATGAAAGTGTCGCTTGAGAATGAATTTTCTACCGCCAGAATTACTTACTATAATAACGTGTGTTACATTAACCACTCACTGGCAAAGGGTATATACTCGTAGCAGAACACATATCCGAAACACTTCTCGACAAAGTGCCGCCATTGTATTTCTGTGTAATACAGGGTATTATCAAGAGTGTTCATTGAAATCACTTGTTCACTGACCAGTGCGAGGTCACCTGGTAATCAGAGATGAGGAGAAACACAACCAGAGTGCTATTTAAAGACGATAAGTCCCGGCTCGATGCTCTTGGTGCTTCGTGACACATGAGTTCCAATTGCAAAGCGCCGGAACATCACAAGGAGGTTCTTATATAAAATAAGTACTTTCAGAAGAGGATCTGGCCGAGAATTATCCATGTGTCTGTTGCATCCTACTAATAACATGGAAGACCGACGGGATATGGATGCTAGTCATTGGCCACGGCATCTGATTACATATACCCAGACGTATTGCGAGTATTAGGAACTGACTGTAAGAGACTCAGTGACAGGAATGTTTGGAATCGCGGACTGTGTCACAACTTGAACAGGTGCTTGTGCATCGGATTCTAAAACAGGTCGATGAAGCTCAGAAGGGGGCGTTTTGCGCAAATATCCGTCCAGCATCTGCATGGCCTCGTCCGCTGTCGGTCGGTCCTCGGGTGCATCGACTGTAAGGTCTGCCCATAGCGTGTCAATTTTGACTAATCCAGTCTAAATGGGCAATCAGTCAAATTCCTATACGCTCGCGGGGAAAAGCAGAACATAATCTCGTACATGATAAAACATATCTAAATCAATTGCTATTTGCCACATATCTAGCCGGAAGGGACGATATGGTTGGCCGCTGCTAAGCTCCGGAGCCACAGGCCTGCCGTATTCGGACAGAATAAAGGGGGATCTGAGCACTTTCTGTCTGTAGAGTCTGTTGGGAATTCTACCGCAGTTTCGAAGTCAATGATATACACGCGTGGTCGAACCCCAGATGATCTTTCAATCAGAGACTCTGGCATCCATTCAACCATAAAATTGGCCAGGAAAAGGTCCTATCGTACGCTCAGTATGCATTCAATAATAATATAAAGACCCACTAACCCTATGCGCTATGAGATTTCGGTGAAGATAGGCCGTGCCCTACAAAGCAATAATTCAATAAATACTATCTAAATATGCTAGCAGATATGCGTACTTCAAATATTTGGAGAACCATATGTAGAACGTCTTCGAGTGAGTTTGAATAACAAAGGACACGATTCATATCGAACATGAGCTTTGGGACAGCCACAATGGTGATATCTTTGTAAATAATTTCATGGAGGATGGGCAAAATGTGGTTGTTGGACATCAAGATATCTGGTGGTGCAACCAGGCGTCGATGGATTTTTAAGTGTGTATGTCCTTGACCTCCGGCCGTTACGACTCGAAGTATAACGTCTTGCGAGTCATGTAAGCGGCGAGCAGCATGCGAAATTCCATTGAGCACAAGAAAATGATTCCAGTTCATAAGAGAAGCATTTTTCAACTTGTGAGGTGTCAGGAAAGTATAGCCTGGGTATTTTGGGAACTTGTCATCGTCCCGCTTTTGATAGACTGTTGTCACAGTCCAAAGACGATAACCGTGGCTCTGAAGTAGAGGTCTCAACTCGTCCCAAATTGCTTGATGATCACTGCCTACAGGTAGAGTTTTCTTCCAGCTCCGTATGTCGATGGGAAGCTTTGAGTAAACTGTTAGCCATGATATATCGGACAGTCGCGACCGCATTGCTTACAAGATGGCGTTGAGGGTTTTTCTGCTTCATGATTGGACTTGAAGGGAACGTAAGAAGGCATGTTAGAGTGGCACAGGCGAGCGCCCCCAGATGTATATAAGAAGAACAGTCAAAATTGGACATGGATGAGTTGTATGTAACGCTCAACGAAGATGAGGATGTTTGAACGTTAAAAACGTAACCGTGGGTTGAACTTGCACACAAGTGGTTTGCAACATATTAAAACTCCGCCACAAATTTTGGCTCATTCTCGGATCATTCCGTGGTGCTCTCAAGGTCGAGTCCGCCCGCGTAACTGTGGCAAGAGCGTCCCAATAATGTCATATGATTCTTTAATCGGAAAAGCACAAAGGCCTCACAGAATGATTCCTACGTTTTACTCTGAAATTTTGACGGGAAACAACTTATATAAAATTTGCAGAACTCGATCCCTTATTGAACTCTGCACAGGGCATACATCAAGTGATAAACAAGCTGCCAGTGCAGTCCGACGTTTCCGTGAACCGGGGAGGGGGGGGGAATATCAGGAGCCACTAGTTGTTCTTAAACATTCGTCTGCGCTGCGTTACTACATTGCGTACATTGTATTTCTTGTTGTTAAGACGCCGACTCGGGTGGCGAAATAGTCAGTGCGATGCTTTTCGACTCCGTCAGTATACATCTTACTTAGAAGTAGTTAGCGTAAAGCTCACTTCGGATCAGTGACTATCTGCCAAGAGCCCCTCTGGACTAGCAGTGCCACCTCCCTTCTATCCCCAAATCTGATACAGAATATGCGCTAAATATACATTGGCTCATGTTGCTGATGAATTTGAGTAATCTGGTACTTACTGCGGCACTTCCTTGATCGCTTTCATGCCGCACTACCAGAACACCCACGTACATCTGGTCTCGGATGGAAAGCATGATTGTAGTACCCTTTTTCGAAAGATATGCACAAGATTGTTGTAAGTGACAGAGTGAAGAGTCGGAATGTACTTACTGGCATTATAACAATATTTGCCTGGTGTATCAGGTATTATGTCGTATTAGATGACCACATTTTATAACAAGAAGCGTCTAAATGGTTACCGGGCGGGTACGTCGAGGCATGCTGTACGATTTGCTGATTCCTGTAGAGATGGATGATAAAGAAGTAAGAGGGATAAGGATGAAAACTCTACTTCATCGTGCTATTTATCAGAAACTGGCAAGTCGTGCGTATTTCGCACATTGAGTCATTCTCGTACCACGAGGGTACAATATGCAACTGGAAGTCTGGGTGTAATATAGATTAATCAGTCATCTACTCAAACCATGCCCACAATATTTACAATAGAAGGATAATTTCGAGAATTTGTTCCAGTTTAGAAAGAGCCGATGTTGTCCGCATCCTCTCAGCTATTCTGAATAAAAGCGTCCTTGTTGGCTTCAGTGCTACGGCGCCTATTACCACTACGGAATTATTATTAATTGGTGGGTATTATTAAACACATTCACGTAATAATTGACAATCCGTCTTTCCACTGGGTGGGACAATCCTGCCCAAAATAAAGGTCCCTACTTCAATCTATTCGGCTTAGAACGATGAATTGCTTATGCTGGGTTGAGGTATAATTACTGGCTCCATTCTCGGGTGATGTACAAGTGGCAAACTACAATACTACTATCCCAGGCTGTCAAGGAGTGACTCAGGTGTAATTTGTGTATGAATGTTTCTTTAGCCAGTCGATCACAACGCGATGCTTTCAGAAATCCCTCCCCTAAAATCCTATAGCTAGCATATGGGGCAGGCTATCGGGAAGTTTGTCTTGCTCCCCCATCAGTTTACTGACCCAAGGTTTGCACCCCACAAATCTTTGATGGTACGTCGGAAGCGGAGCTCCTGATTATCTTGTCCATACACAAAGGATCATAGTTGTACCTCGATGCAGGAGAAACCTAGTGAACAGCCCCAATACCGTTCACATATCTCAATACATAAATGCTATTGTTGTGTTTGATGCATGGAGCTGTCAAAAGTACTCAACGCGCACAGCTGTGTCGTTAGAATAGACTTGGAAAAAACGCATGCCCTCACATAAGCGGCGAAACTGATCGCTAAGCTTTGAAGTTTGATTGATTGACATCTCAGAAATAGATAATAGATAGACCGACACAAGCGACGTTCTAAATCTGGCTATAACTCACACACAATCACCCACAACACATAAGTCGCACACAAGCCCACAAAGGGATGTGTTTTCAAACTCCGCTTGTCGGTCTTCACTCCAGAAACGTGGGAATCGGTGGCAACATAGAATAACTGGGGTGATAACGCGGAGCTCCCCAGTGGGGAACGCAACGGGATACGGACCTACCTCTGGTGGGTATTGAATATCGAGGCGCCGGTTATATATTCTTCAATGAAGGTGCAAACGCTCAAGGTTGTGGTATAGTGCGTTTGGGTTAGTTTCTTTATATGTTTTAATTTATATTTGAGTAAATAAAACGTAGAGCGCCGCTGTAAGGTAACCTGTCACTAACCTAAGCTCTCAATGATAAGCAGGTGAGATGAAAGATACTTTTAACTTGTCTCTTGCATGTCGGGTTCTTGAGCGATACCAAAGACATGACAGTGGTCAAGTCACAGCCATGATGCATGATCGCTCAACGGGCCCATGGACTAGACCGAATAGCTCTTTCCACTGGCACTGCATAAAAACCGTCGATGAAAATCTATGATAAACGCAATACCAATTAAATCTAAGAAGATATTGGTACATAGAGTCCGGTACGGTGTACGATCAAGTACTGATATTCCCGAAAACGGGCGTTTAGAGAATTAGACCTTGCCATATATTAACCACCACCACCACTACTTTGTAAGAGACTCATGGGGAGGATTACTGAGAACTACGGGCTGTGTGATAACTTGAACGGGTTCTTGTGTATCGGATTCTAGACCAGGTCGATGAAGCTCAGAAGGGGGCGTTTTGCGCAAATATCCGTCCAGCATCTGCATGGCTTCATCCGCTGTCGGTCGGTCCTCAGGTGCATCGGCTGTAAGGTCTGCCCACAGCGTATCGATTTCGACTAATCCAGTCTGAGTGCAGAAACAGTCAGGCTCCCATAGTCCGCAGGAAGAAGCAGAAAACGGTCTCGTACGTGATATTGGGAATGCAAGTCAATTCCTAATTGCCACATATCTAGACGGAAGGGACAATATGGTTGCCCATTGCTGAGCTCGGGAGCAACAGGCCTGCCATATTCCGACATATTAAACGCGAACTCCGAGCATTTTCTGTCTGTAGAGTCTGATGGGAAATCTACAGCGGTTTCGAAGTCGATGATGTAAATGCGTGGTCGAGACATACATGATCGTTCAACAAGAGATTGAGGCATCCACTCAACGATAATGTTAGCCGGGAAAAGGTCCTATTATATTCTCAATTTTCATCAAATTACATATAGGGATTCACTGACTCTATGAGCTATAAGATTTCGATGAAGGTAAGCCGTGCCCTAGAGAGCAATAATTAATTGGATGGTATTTAAATATGCCTGCAGGTACACATACCTCAAAGACTTGGATAACCATATGGAGCACGTCTTCGAGAGAATTACGACAGTGAGATAGCAGGGCAAGGTTCAGGTCGAATATGAGCTTTGGGACCACCACAATGGTGATATCTCGGTAAACAATTTCCTGAAGGATGGGTAAGATATGGTTATTGGACATCAGCATATCTGGTAGTGCAGCCAGACGTCGATGAATTCTCAAGTGTGTATGACCCTGACCACCGGCCGTCACGACTCGAAGTACAACATCTTGTGAGTCATGTAAGCGACGAGCAGCATGAGAAAGTCCATTGTCGGCAAGAAAGATCTTCCAATTCACACGAGCAACATTCCTCTCTTTATTGGGGGTCAGGAAAGTATACCCTGGGTATTTCGGGAACTTGTCATCGTGCATCTGTCCTCCCATTGTCACTTTCCAGAGACGATAACCGTGGCGCTGAAGTAGAGGTCTCAATTGGTCCCAAATTACTTTGTGCTCACTACCTCGATCTTCAGTATCCTTCCAGCTCACCAAGTCGACGGGAAGCTTTGGAAGAACTGTTAAGTCGTGGCACATTGGGCGTCAAGATGGCATTACGTACTAGATGGCGTTGAGGGTTTTTATGCTTCATGATTGGACTTGAAGGGAATGTTAGAAGGCATGCCAGTGTGGCGCATGTGAGGAACCCCAGATGTGCATACGAGGAATAGTCGAAATTCGACATGGATATCTGGATGTGAGTCCTAAGTAACTGAAGATGGAAGTTTGAACGATGAAAATACAGTGACCCGTGGGTGGAACTTGCACACAGGTGCTTGGCGACGGTGTTAAAGCTCCGCTACAAATTTTGTCTTTCTCGGGTAATTTGGCAATTACACTTACTATAGTTAGTCAGCGTAGCACTGTACTAGCGGACTACATATTTTTGCCTGGCTCACAAACGTAGTGGATGTATATTTTGTACAACGTCTCGTAAACAACTTTAATATCTTTGCAGTTTGCATCAGATTTGCTGATTCAAACAATATTCAAACATGAGATTCTGTGTGCGATATTTGTGGTTAGCGACTCGAGAGGATTAATAATGCTACTCTTCGACCCATCCATCTTGGCCGGACCCGATGGGTGGCGCGTTAATCAGTCCAACACTAAGTTGGAACTCTTTTGGTATCTATATGGAAAGGCGATGTAACATACAACTCAGCCAGGATTTGCCCTCGCCCAATTGCCACTGACGAGTTGTGCTGACACTCCCATTGCATCGGCAAAGACGAATTGAAATATTCGCTACAATTGATCTCAGTTCGGTTTGAATGAACCTGGATGATCCACATAGGTTTTTACTTCCCGATTTGGTTCGATGGCGTGCTGTAAGAGCCTAAGTGTTGCGGCGCTTATTGCTATTAGAATCGTTATTATTGGGTGGGTGTTATCGAATATTCACATCGACTATCTTAGATTATGAAAATTTGTGTGTGCTATGCACATGTAAATGAAGATTTTTTCTTAAGCCCATTCGACCAAGGACGACAAATTGCTTAAGCATATAGTCACCGACTCCTTTCTCGGGTGATGTACAGGTGACAAACTACAAAATATCTATCCCAGGCTGTCAAAAAGTGACTCGATTCATGTGTGAACGTTTTGTGAGCTATCCGATCGTAACACACTTTCAATAATTTCTCCCCCTAAATATCCCATAGCTAATATATGGGGTAGGCTATCGGGAGTTTGTCTTATTTCCCCGGCACTTTTGTTTGCAAGCTATACGATTGCATATGTCATGACGGTTTGTCTAATCAGCGAACAATCGACGATTCGAAGCTATGATCGACCCGAAGTTTCCGCTCCATGTATACTGACAAGCCTTCAATGGATACATGTTGCCGCATGATTCCTTATTTCTTGCGTTGGACGCGGAACTCTGATTATCTTGTACCTGCACGATCATCTATACGCAGACCTTGGTACAAAAAAACTTTGTAAGTGTGCCACTGATGTGATAATTTGTCTACAGATTCCAACGGATAAAAGCTACTGTGGTGTTTGACGCTTGGAGGTGTCGAAGGGCACTCAACGCATAACTTAGTCATTAAAGTCTTGAAATAAACAAGATGTATATACTCACATAAGCGGCGAAAGGGGCTGAAAGCTTTGAAGTTGATTTATTGATTGATTAGAAACATGCGGTACATGAGCTTGGGGTGCACAAGCGACATTCTGAAATCTAGCTATAACTCTCACACACGCCCACAACCATAAGTTGCACACAGGCCCAGAAAGGGACGTATTTAGAACCCCGCTGTTAATTGCGAAAGCAAGTTCCGTAAAACATTAAGCAAACGCCATTTTGACTCTAGTGCACACCAAAACCAAGCAAAAACTGATTTAGTAATGAGGTAGCTTACATTTTGCCACTAATACAGAAAACCTAATTTTTTTAAAAACGCGTTAGCGGCATGGGATCACTACTGTTTTTCAAAACGTTCACACATTCCAACTATTCGAATGGATCTAGGTATGCAGGTTTGGGCTCGCCCTCCGCAGTATCATTTTCCCACTCCCATCTTGCCACCGATCCTAGCGTTCCTGCTTACTGAAATGATTATCCCACCTACACAGTTAACGTTGTCGCTTACGGGGCCAATAGTGGGGGATCGAGGGAAGACCGACAGAAAATGATCGAGAGTGGTGTCATTAACTGTGTTGTATGTTCTGATGTGTTCTGAATATGACGATGCGCTTGTAAGAGAATCATTGGCAGAATTGTTGAGATTGTCGAGGACAGTGTGTGGTATCACAACTTGAATAAATTGTTTGGTGGTGCAACCAGGCGTCGATGGATTTTCAAGTGTGTATGTGACCTTGATCACCGGCCGTTGCGACTTGAAGTATAACATCTTGCGAGTCATGTAAGCAGCGAGCAGCATGCGAAATTCCATTGAGTACAAGAAAATGATTCCAATTCATAAGAGAAGCATTTTTCAACTTGTGGGGTGTCAGGAAAGTATAGCCTGGGTATTTTGGGAACTTGTCATCGTCCCGCTTTTGATATATTGCTGTCACAGTCCAAAGACAATAACCGTGGCGCTGAAGTAGAGGTCTTAACTCGTCCCAAATTGTTTGGTGAACACTTCCCAAAGGCAGAGTTTTCTTCCAGCTCCGTACGTCGATGGGAAGCTTTGAATGAACTGTTAGCCATGATACATCGGACAGTCACGACCGCATTGTTTACAAGATGGCGTTGAGGGTGATTTTGCCTCATGATTGGACTTGAAGGGAACGTAAGAAGGCAAGCTAGAGCGGCACAGGCGAGCGTCCCCAGATGTGCATATGAGGAATAATCAAAATTTAACACGGATATCACTATGGTATTAACTGAGCATGGAGTTATTTGACTATTTTCAACATGCAGCTTCATATTACGCGTAGCGTTGACGTTGAACTTTTACACAAGGATGTTTTTTTTTTACTTACATAAAGTTCAAGCGTCGCTATAAACGTAGACAGCGATATGATTCGACGGTTTAAATCCTTACTTACTCTCAGGTACACGACATAGGGACAACTTGCTGCATAACAGGCCGTCGAAGAAAATAGTAAGACCAAATTTATCAATCAATTGCTCATGAGAGTAGCTATATTCAGAGCTTCGTCACCCGACGTTCAGTGCTTTCTACAACTCCACACCTTCCAATAACCTTGCAAATGGATCCGGGTATGCAGGCTTCGGCTCAAACTCCGCAGCGTCGTTTGCCCGCTGCACAATCGTCGGATCGAAGTAAACCCTGGCGAACTCAGCAGCGAGGTCAATCCCAGATGTAATCCCGGCTGCACTCCACAACTTTCCATCAACCACCCACCGCCTATCTCCAACCCACTTCACCTTCTTATCTAATAATCCCGCTTCGGACAGACCCTTCAATGCGACTTTAGCGCTACACACTTGACGTCCGTCGAGAATTCCAGACTGTGCAACCATAAGCGCAGCGGTACAGACCATGAGGAGACCCTTGAGATTTGGATCCGCAACCCGCTTCTGAATGAAGGAGATGAAGCCTTTGGGTGCGGGAGCGGTTGGTTCGGGACCTGGAATAATAATGAAGTCGAGAGGAGGGCAGTTATCGAAAGTGCATGTGGGAATTTGAAGCGGGCCCGAGGTAGGCTGTACGGGAGTGAGGTCGGACGATATGTAGTGCCAATTGATAATAGGTGCTTTGTCGGTTATAGATTTGGGAAGGTTGAGATATTTGACCATCTCCTGCGAATGATTGTTGATATGATCGACGGGACCCGCAGCGTCAAGCCACTGAAATGCAGGCTGAATTAAGATCAAGCCCATGTTGAATACTTGTGGTGCCATTGGTGAATGTCGATAGGATTGGAGCTTGAGGTGTAGATGAAGTTCGACGGTCAGTTTAGCTGAGAGGTCGATGCAAGTTTATAGCGTCGCAGTCTTCTTTAAATATCTTTCGTCTTCCCTTGCGCCTTTAGGTAATAAGGAAATGAAATTTCCTGTTAAGGGAACGCGTTTCCCGCGACACTGCTGCGGCGATCGGCCTCGAATTGAAATTAATCATCGAGCGCGCTCAGGGTTCGGGAAGTTACGGTGAACCTGATATTCTGCACCTGAAATCAAACCATTTTCATCTTCTTTCCGTAACTTTCTATTTGTTCGTATTCGTCTGACCCCTTTCGCCCACAAACTGGGCACTAGTACTTGACACCGGTTGTACCGCTCCTGCTTATCGAGCCGATTTTCTCACCTCTAAGTATCATATCTGCTGAATGATCTTCGCTCGCTCGTATCCCCTTATCTCCGTGTTAGACACCAAAGGAATATCGACTGTAGAAGTTATGTTTGTGCAGCTTGCCTGGGAACATCCATAGCATTTCGTTGTAAACGTAGTGAACGTTGCAGCTAATACCTGAAAACCTTGATAATTATTACAATTTGTAAAGGAAAGCCATGGTCTGAGTCCTTTTTTTGTCTGATGCTCAGTAAGCTGTTATTCATGCTGACAGTTTGCATTGTACACGCAGTAAGTATTGTGGTCAGATGTCCCGCATAATTCCTGTACCTGCTGCGGTTCTCAGCATCTCAAGACTTTCCTTATTCACATACTGTTTCAAATCCACGCCCCCGGACTTCCCGGAGTCCGTCCTTTTCTCTCTTAAATTATTATGCTCGTATCAATTCTGCGAAAGTGGTCAGAGCGTTACTTGCGAGTTTATAATCGCATCCAAGTTACTTACGCAAGGTCCCCAACGTCAAGCCTCGGCCTCTTACACGGTTTTGGTGACATGTCTTCCAGATATCTCATTCTATCGCTCTGGCAAAGAAATTTCCGGAAAAGGTTTAGTATGTTCGAAATGTTTAAGTGTTGTGTCATGTGACACTGATGGCTAGAACTTAGATGAGCGCTTACCGCCGAGGAGCTCAACCTAACAGAATAATGTGGAACGAGATTGAATGAAAATATTTTATATACCCAGCGCTATATAAATTCGAATATTATTAGATATGTGGTAGCAATGAAGTCCATTCAACAACGGCGAACGCATCAGGTGGAAGACTTCGTAAAGTAGCAAATGCTTCGATAACGAGCACAGTTCGTCCGGTAAGATAAATCAACGTTATAGCTCCTAGGTAGCTGGGGAGTATCTTGGTGCTGAAGTATCGACCAATAAGATGAGTTCCAATAAGGATCAAACTAGGATAGATAGCAACAATGGAAGAGCAGATTCGCCAGAGCCAGCGTTCTGCGGTTGTTGGAAAGATGAAGAACCAGTTTGCGCAGTGTATTGAACCAAAAATAGAGCTGATTACGCAGATGAAGAACACAATGTGTTTCATTTGGACGGACTTGTAACCGGCTGAAGGTGGATCATCTGAATTGAACATTGGTACTCGCATAGGTCGCCGATTTCGACTGCTCCAAGGTTCATCTAACCGTGTTTTATCACAAGGGTTGATCTGAATGATGTTTTTTACAATATGATGGTATCTGGGAGGCTGATCCGAGGACTTGTTATTGGCAGTGCTGGATTGACCTGGGTCATCTATTATCTCAGAGTGGCTGGTGTCTAGTAGCAGAAGTAATTTGGAAGTAATAAGCGTATATTTCGATATATAATTTGAAGTATTTCACATTACCTGAAGATGGGAAGGAAGCTGGACTGTTGCTCCCTGGGTCTTCTATGGCCAACAACTGCACTGGGAAAGGAACTTGGACATCGAAAGGCTTGTTCCACCAAAAGTAATACATGCATCCATTGATCGCCGCGAACGCTAGCGTCGCAAGCTCGAGATCAATAAGGGGGAGTTTATGTGCTTTCCTCACGACGCACTGGAGCACAAACCACCCTGTCTGACCCATAGCGATGAGCTTCGAGAGTCCGTCGCTCTTTCCACGGTCCTCGATCTCCTCTCGGGTGATATTTGGAACGTTGATCTTATTCTCGCTGAGAAGCGACTTGTACCATTCGTATGAAATGGTGCCCCTCCTGGTGCTGCCGTCATATAACATGAACCCGCCCATTTGTATGAAGTAGCCGTGCGTCGTTGTCCAGCCATGCCCTGTGGTCGTATTTCATGCTTAGAACTCAGGCGCACAGCATTTACTGGTACCATATTCATGCTTACTTGATTGCTCTCTTGAGATTCTCCTCGCAGCAAGCCACTGCCTCCCAGCCCACCACAATACTAGCTCCGGCGCTAGTAGCGTCCAGATCATGTATTCTAGCCTCCGACAAGCGACTTTCCAACACCTTTCGTTTGGTCCTGGGAGGTCTGGGTGAACGGAGACCCACAGGCAGGCGAATAAGGTGGCAAGACAGCTCCAGACGATGTCCCATTCTGAGCGAAGATCAGGGCATGTACAGGATTGATCTGGTGGGAGTTGAAGTTGGGAGGAAGGCATGTTTGCATAGTCTACGACGATATTAGGTGTATGTGAAACTGTATTTAATGGGATTGCCGTCGTAGATGTGTGAGGAAGGTAGAATAATATGAAAGAAGCAATCGTGAGCATGGGGAACCAGGAATATCATCCTTGAGTCGCACTCGAGGCCTCTTAACTTGAAAACTCATCAGGTTTGATATAAATAAATCGCGGCTGTGAGGCGACAACGGTGAGGTCTGCTATATGAATAGGACAAGGCCTGTGTGGCATGTATTATTTTTCATTCCCATGGATAGCCATGTCGAAATGACAGCTACAGACGCGGCCGTAAGATTCTTTGATGGACACTGATTGACCAGCAGAGATGGCTACAATAATGATAGTAGTAGTAGTAGTACAAGACAGATAGATTAAATACGAATTGAAAAGATAAGGGAAAAAAGAGTGAGCGTACTTCAAAGGCAGGTCGGAGGTACTGTATGTTCGAGATTGAGACATGGGAAATGAGAACGAGAAGGGAAAATGAAAGAAACCGAGGGTATACATCCTCCAAATCTCGAGTATCGAGTGGGTGGTCGTGTGTGCGCGCGTATATCATTGTATTTCAAGTAGCAGGTCGTTGTGTTGTCAGCGACAGAAAGAAAGTCAGGTCGAAGGAGCGAGCTGGAAAGTCGGAATAAGGAGGACGGTAAAAATGGAAGAGAAGAGCGAGATCAAGAAAAGTAGATTGAACCGAAAAAGAGGAAAGAAAGAGTGTGCAAGTGCGTATGTACATGCGCGGACCTGATCGCATTGACAGATATATCAAGGATCGAGGCTGACCAGAAACCAAAAACAGATAGCGGAAAAAAGGAAACCAAACAGACGAGACGGTGGAAAGAGAGAGGAAGAGAGAGAACAACTTCAAGCACCCACATCATCAACATCCATCCCTTCCTCCTCCTCCTCCCTCAGAGCAACAGCTTTCGCCTCCCTCTTCACCTCCCTATCCATATCCCTATCGCCATCCACGACCGCCACATCACCATACCTATCACCCCCTTTCAGATCCCCCTTTAGATGCCTTAACACATCCCCATCGCCCTCCTCAGGTAATCCCACAATGCCGCTCTTCGGCGTGCCATACCTCGACCCTAAGCTCATAGCCCCAACCCCAATCGGCAGCCCACTGACACTCGCACTCGGGCTATGCACGCCCACCACACCGTCAGTGCCCATACTCAACACCGACTCTTTTCTCGACAATCCTCCAGAACCGGAGCCGGATCCAGCCAAATGAGCAGGTACGCCTACGCCAGGAGTCGAAGGTATACTCGACCCCCACGCCGTCGACGACGCAGCAGAGAAGAATGGCGAGCGCTCGCCCCTATCCCTCTCCCTCAGATCCCTTTCCATATCAACCTCCATCTCCACAGATGATTGCACAGAATCCGACTGCGTGCTCCCCTTCCTGCTGTGGTTATAGCTGTAATGGGACGGGCGATACCGCATCCTGTCGGAGAACTCGAACTCGAAGTCCTGATCTCTGTCTCGAGAGGATGCGACGGTAGCTGAGTCGGAGGGAACAATGCTGCCTTCAACATCGGGATCGCCATCTTGGACATTGCGTTGGATGCCTACGGTGCGTAGTCGGCCGACCCAGCTATTGAAAAAGAAAAAAGTGACGATGGTCAGAATGAGAGTCAGAAATAGAAGTACACAAATTCCAAAGATAAAAAATAGAACAGCTCCTCCGATCACCCACATAGAATACGCCAAAAGATGAAAGGGAAAAAGAAAGAAGAGGACCAAAAAAAAAGAAAGAAAGGACTCACGCATCAGCTCTATCCAAACTGTCCTTCACAACGCCCGTAACATTGCGCATCATATCCAAGCTTTCTGTAGCGAGCGTCAAAATCCTCTGCGATGCCACGAGCGCAGCAGTCGCCGACACCGTCGTCTGTCCCGCCCCTCCTGCTCCTCCATGCCCATTACCGCCACTGGCCCCACCACCTAGCACGGCCCTCGCAACACTAGGCGACGAGCTTGGTGACACAGCAGCCGACGATGCGCCCGAGCGCATGCCAGACCCCGGCGCCGACATCGAAGCAGAAGCAGAAGATCCAGAATCGACACCTCGCTCCCGCTGCGCGGCCCGCCTCTGCCCGCCCGCGCGCCGCACGACGCCCGTCCCGGACCCCGCAGCCGCCGCCACCACCTCCCGCTCCCTATCTCTCCCCCCGTCACCCTCGCTGCCGACAATGTTACCAGGCCCAGAGGCGGAATCTCCCCCTGCACGGCTTGCCCATCTTTGCGGCAACTTCAGGATGAACCCGCGAACTCGTCCCCTCGCAGGCTCCGGCAAGGCGCCCCCAGCGTACTTGCTCACGACGTCGACAACCTGCCGGATGGTGTGCACGATGTCGCGCCGCACGTCGATGAGTTTGCGCATGTGTTCTTCGGAGATGGGCGGGCGAGGGCGGGGAGGCGTTGTGTTGGTGGAGGATGAGGTGGAGGTTTGTAGAGACGCGGTAAAATCACGAAGGATGAGGATCTGCGCGTCGATATGGGCCGTAGCATACTGTATTTTAGTTGTGGATGTGGAATGTATTGAGGAATTACATGGGATCAATAATGAGTATCTGATATATACAGCTGTAAAACTCACCTGAAGCCACTGCAAACAATACTTCAGTCTCCTCATGCTCTCCTCGCTCAGCGCTGCGCTCAGCCCACCCGCCTCCAAAAGTACGGCCTGCCACCGACTGCGTTGCGCCACCTGTCGCTCGCTCCCGTTTTCGGTGGTGGTGCTGCTTGAGGCGTGACTCCCATTCACACTATTATTCGCATTTGCATAGGAGGACGACGAGCGCTCCCGCTCGGAACCCCCGTCCCGAGTAGGCGTCGATCCCCGAGAGTACGTCGATCGCGAACTTGAGTACCCGTATGGGGACGAATCGGGCGGGGGCGGGGAGGAGCTACGAATGGGCTCGTGGCTATTATCAAACGAATCAAATTCAGGTAACGAACAAAAGAAGGGCAATGAAAACGCGCCTTCCAGCCACTTCGGCACACTCCTTCCTCCTCGTTCAATCCTATTGACGACTTGCATCTCGCCGTCGTCGTCGTCGTCGGCCACCGCGCTCCCATCCAGTGTCTTGCTCCGTAACTTAGGCCGTCCTCGATCCCTGTCGGCGGGGGGACGGAGCAGTGCCCGTGCTGGGATTAGCATCAGCTGGGGATGAAGGATGCTCGCCAGACGTCGACGGTCTCCTGTATTTATCCAGCTACCAACGAATAAGATCAGCACAAACCATCGCCCAAAGACATAGCCACGCACCCGATCCAACTGCCTACATGCAAACTCATCCAGCTGGTTCACATTGACCGGCAACCGATCAATGACTGGCCTCGATATTGACTTCACGCTTGACTCGACCATCTCCGCGCCGTACTTGACCACGCGCGACGAGGCCTTGCCCTGCTCGTACACCCGCAGAGCGGAGCCGACGAGCGGAAAGTGCGACATTCGGGAGACGAAGGCTGGGGAGCTTGCGGTGGGTTCGAGTGTGCTTGAGGGAGGGGGGGATATCGAGGTTCCTGGTTCTGCTCCTGATGATGATGTGGATGTGGATGGGAGGCCTGCGACTGATGAGGAAGCTATGGATGAGGAGAAGGAGTTGTTGTTGTCGCTTTTATTGCTGGGAGACGTCGATATTGATAACGGGGGTAGGATAATTGGAGGGAGTTTCGTATTGTGGGATTGCGAGTGCGATTCGGATTGAGATTGAGAATAAGATGGGGCTCGAGAACGTGTATCTGAATGAACGTGAAATCGAAATGAACACATGTCAGTGAACACAATCAATAATACCATTCTAGAACAGAAGATAACATGAGAAGAGAACTCACTTGAATTCATGTTTCGCATATCACCAAGCGCCTTCACCGCTATTCGCACACTCTCCTCCTGGTCGTCCAGCCCTCGCATCGTCGCCGTCGGTGGGGTGTCTTCTTTCATGTGATGATCCGGATAGGTGTCTTCTATCTTCAACCCTCGATCCTTGTAAGTGCGAATAGGAGAACAGGATCCTGGGTACTGATGAACTATCGATTATGGAATGGATGTCAGTGGATTCAGATAACGAAACGGATTGTGATTATGGAAGAAGGACATACGGCGTGGCCTTAGCCTGAGTCCTCAGCCCTGGCTCTTGCAGCGAAGGGGCTTGTGCAAACGAACGGGCTGAAAGAAGACAGCCAGAAAGATGGACAACAAAAAGAAGAAAGAACAAGAACAAGAAAACCGAGCGCGTGAAATAAGTCACCCTTTAGCCTACGCTCTGTTAACTTTTTCGACAAAAATGTATATGAATGTTCAAGCGCAATGCTATGCAGGCACGCCGGAGAGTTCTTCCAAGCCCACGAGGCTCCTCGAGGCTCTTCGCCTTCTTGACTCTTGATGACGGGGTAAATGAAAGGTTATGATATGGTATGAAATCGACGAAAAGCACATGCCCATGCGATTCGCATGTGTTTTCGGCATAAACAGGTGTCAATAACTCACTATAGGGGCCGACGCCGCATTCTTGAATAGGGGCAAGCCATCTTCTGTGTGTAGTTTACTTTGTTCTTTATCGTTATCGAAGAAACAGCCGTCGCCGCTAGCAGTTTTATTAGTTTTCTTTCTCAATATTACAGCAGCGGGTGTCTCATCCCACGGATGTGCCCGAAAACTGAAGTAAGAAACATCGTGAGTTCTTCCAGAAGAAAGCTCGACACGAGCAAGGATCTCTAGAGAGGGCGTATAGGGAACATCAACCTACACGTTGCAAGAGAAATCTATTCCTATATATTGTATTGTGAGATACTATGAGTAAATATATGCGTCATGCAGAACTGGCTTGCTTACGATTTCACGGATAAAGTAACTTTTACAGCGTATGGTCAGCGCCACAAGCGAAACCATGCGCATATAAACCGTTCGCCGTTGGCCGTTCATGCTCACAGCCATGCTATTTGAGACTTGAGAGAGGACCTACTGTGCTGAACACCTGCAACAAAGGATTAGAGAGATTTTGAATAAAGTTAAAACATACATCAGATGGTTGTCAATGCTGATTACTTCTATATATCGTATTGTGAGATGCCGCGAGTAGATATATGCGTCATGCAGAACTGGATTACTTACGACTTCACGCATATATGTAAGAAAATACATGTACATAGCAGCTTATGGCAGTGACACAAGCGAAATGATGCGCATATAAACGACTCACCGATCACCATGACTGTGCTGTTTGAAAGGGCCAGCAGTGCCGAAAACCTGCAATGGGAGCTTGGAAAGGTTATGAACTACGTCGGAACATACATCAAATAGTTCTGTCTACCTACCATACTGGCAACTACTCACATCAAAAATTTCCGTGAGTCTTCAGGAGATCGTGTTCAAGTGCCTTGCAAAAGTATTCACCCTCGTTGGCCATTATCCTGAGTATTTCTCAGCGTTGTGAGCTGGTGTTAACAAAATTATGAAACAATCGGCTGTATGGGAAATGGCAGAATGTGTGAGAGAGGATTATGTGTGGTACATGTTGTAGTAAATAAGAGCGAAGTTATTTCTGATGTCAAAAGTTCTACTTCCTGTTATATTGCCGGATCTGAAGAGCTTCGGCAGCTCCCATATTTCTAAGCTGCAGTGTAAATTACAGCCCCCGAAAAACTCCGCTTAGATCTTGCCTTGTTGCTCAGATTTCGACACTGGGGAAGGTTGCTTTTTGGAAGCTGGGATACATGACGTGGGCGCTAGCACCAGCGCAGGAGCTGAGCTTGTGGTGGGCCGAGGGACAGTGACTGTGCTGTGCCGCAATTTCAAGCTTGAGGTCTGAGAGTGAATCATAATCGCAGTGCACAGCTGGACAACAACGCACGGCTACTTCATGCAAATGGGAGGGGTAATGAAATATGACGGCAGCACCAGAGAAAGCACTATTTCATACGAATGATACAAGTCGCTTCTCTGCGTAACTGACATCAAGGTGTCAACTATCACCCAAGAGAAAATAGAGGACCGTGGAAAGAGCGACGAACTCTCGAAGCTCAACGCTATTGGCCAAACAGGGTGATTTTCGCTCCAGTGCATCGTGAAGAAAGCATGTAACCTTCCCTTTATCAATTTTGAGATTGCGACAGCACGAAGAGGATTCATTGAAATTTGTGGAGTACTTCATTCCAGTACTACCTTAAATGTTGCTTTAAAGATCTCACTATGTTATGTATATTTTGGCAAGCGCCTAAGTTGAATTCTACAATGATAAAAATGAAATGCGGCATGAAACGAGAACATAGGAAAAACAGTGGCAGGGCATGTACTATATATGTAGCCATACCGAGCTCACCTCCTAGCCTATCACATGCCTTCTGGCCTGCGCACACTCTGCCAGACAGTCTTGTATTTCTGGAAAACGAGACTGTGTTAAGATAGGTCATAGTATGACCATCTTTCCGATGAGAAGTCATGATGAGCGTAGATGGTTGCTAATGTCAGTGTGGCGTTGGTTGCGTTGTCGAAATCGACAGATGTTCTCGTACGTTGACAAGTGAACTCCACGGTCATCATTTCCAGAACGCGCTCTGCGAGGTCTATTTGTAGGACGAGTGCATTCATCATCATCATCGTTCGAGATAGATGAAAAACTGATGTCCCAATTCATGTAGTAACTTGATTGGTGATTAGCAATCCCACGGTAGTCGCACTCTCTCGTCCTCAAATTCTCCGCGATATAAGTACTACGCAGATTTTTCCCTTCGTGCCTTCGATCATCACTTTTTAAAATATCAGAAGTTCTCATCGTAGATAATGCGGCTTGGCAATCACGTAGCATTATCTTAAAACCAGTCGAGTAAGCAACGGTGGCCTATCGACACTTGAGTGAACCAGTTTTAATTTCAGACTACCATGTCTGCCGCCGTTCTGCTCATTCTGTTTCTATTACCACAAGCCTCTATCAGCCTCAGCACGACCAATGTTATTCCATTGCCACAATTAGCGCCGAGCTCTGCTAGCTCCGCGGTGGCATGTCAATCCATCAGTCCCGACATGCGCTCGGTGTGGGATATTGTTTGGAGTTGCGTGGCCACGATCTTTGCTTGCTCGTGGGTCTCTGTGCGCCCAGATATCCCAGAACCGGAGGAACAATGGTGGAGGGTCGCGCACCGTCGGTTGATACACATGGCTTGGGCAATCGTGGCGCCTGAGATATTATTATGGTGGGCTGCCAGGCAGTGGTTTGGCGCACGTAGTATTGCAAGGGAACAGACAGGTAAGCGTACGCGTACTATCTCATCGTTTTTGGCTAGTAATCAATTTCGATTTCGATGGGTAGAAAGGGGGTGGACAGCAACACACGGTCATTTTCTGCAAATGGGTGGCTTTATGCTATACGAAGGGGACGAAAGACGAGGGACACTCTCATATGAGCGGTTCAAGTTTCTTCTCGCCAGCGGCAGAATAAGCTTCCCTAAAACCACACAAGAGGACATTGAGGACCGCAGCAAAAGCGACGTCCTCTCAAAGCTTCTCGTTATCGGCCAAACAGGGTGGTTTATTCTGCAATGCATCGTGAGAGGCATCCAGAAGTTGCCCATTACCCAGCTTGAGATTTCGACCTTGGCTTTGGCAGCACTCACCGGATGCATGTATTTCTTCTGGTGGAATAAGCCATTTGGGGTGCAAGTCCCAGTTCGGGTGCAACTTTTGTTGAACAAGGATGACCCGGAGGGTACTATATCAAGTACCATTGCAGTTGACGGTAGGCGTCCTTATACCACAGTACTGGGGCTTTCATTGATATACCACACCTCGCACTAGACAATTCAGAGCGTTTCGAAATGCCGTCACGTAGATTGGAAAAAATGGCGCGTGCAATGTCCTGGTCACCGATTCCGACCTTTCTCCGAAAAGCCCGGGAAACGGCCTTGATAATGGCTGGAGATAAATCAGAATCTACCAGGCAGTTTAACAGCCCACGAATTACCGAGCAAAATAGCCAACATATGCAAGTGCCAAACTTTTATGCACTCCTGACCAGTGATAAGGAGAATATCGCCCTGATCGTAATGCTCCCTATAATAGGATCATTATTTGGCGGCATCCATTGCGTAGGCTGGTTCTTTTCGCTCCCCACAAGGGTGGAGCTCCTTATTTGGCGTTTTTCCGCAATTTACATAGCAGGCCTTCCGATTGTCGTCCAAGTATGCGGTATATATTTTGCCACGGGATTGGATGAACGAAGAACCCGGCTCAATCGCGTTCTCCTTCCTATTGTTCATTTGACAGTGAGTGTATTGGTAGGAATTATTGGGCTTCCGCTCTACGTGATAGCACGGTTTCTTCTTTTAGCTGAGTCTCTTGCAACTCTGCGAGAACTTGCTCCCAGAACATATGCCATAGTTAGTTGGACTTCATTTATACCCCATATATGATGTAACATTTGCATCTTGGTATTTTAGCCATGAGGGCACAAAAATATTAATGTACCACTCAGGCGTTATTTACCCTGCTTGAAGCAACAGCTTGTCATACGCTAATATCTCCATTTTCTGTCTGTTCTGAAGCATAGCTCTTATTGTGTACTGGTTCAAGTTTGATGTTTTGTTGTCACGGGCGCATATCTTCTTGTCTGATATACAGAGAAGTGGAAGGCTAGCTAAAGAGATGTACTCTTGCTTATAGCTCCTGCCAGTGTAGCACAGAAATTAGTGGTGTGCGGGTAGTTACCATTTAATCGAGTTAGAGTTAGGGTGGCCATCAAAGTTATAACTAAGTTATAACTAGTTACTAACTCGATAACTCTCCCACGGTTGATGGCCAGGGATGGAGCCCAGGATCAAGTGCTGCGATTAGCCAAATGTAGTTACTTTACTCGACATACACTAAATATAGGTTCGGGATGCACAAGGATGCAGCAATACCGGCCCACAGCGCGGTGGCTATGTAATAATCCATCATCAGAGTTAATGATAACTCCTGACTAGTTAATAATCTTTAGTAACTCGCCATAACTTTCAGCGAGTTACATCACTTCGGCGTAAGTCCCACATCATTGACAGAATAGAACAATTTCTTTACGGCAGCCAACCAACAAACCAACATCAGGCAGCATACCTCCTGCGATTTCAACCCGGGATACTGAAAATTCCCATATCTAGTAATTAATTTTGACCGTGCAAGGGGCCGAGGTCTGAGTCCCGATGTTAGGGACCTCGCGTAAGTAAGTAGCTCCGATATGCTTATAAACTGGTAAGTATCGCTCCAAACATTTTAGTGATATTCGTGTGTAGCGTAGGTATGTAAGAGAGAGGGGAGAATCCGATGTCACCGGGATTGTGGATTTGAAACAACAGAGATACTGAACCCGCAGCAGTTTTTGTGCGGGAAACGTGTCACTAGTACTGCAAAATTGGCAGCATGAGTAATAGCTCACGGAGTATCAGACAAACAAAAGAAATACAGACTCGAAGCATACTACAATACTTACTTATCAAGTTGCTCAGGTATCAGCCGCAACGCTTCATACTGTCAGAATCAAATGCGATGGACGTACAATACGATATGCAGACAAACTGCTCCCAAAAAGTTTCTACAGTTAGTATTTCCTTGATGTCTAACACGGAGATAAGTGTATACGAGCGAACAAGGATCATTCAGCAGATGTGGTAAAAGAGGCGAGATGATCATCCCAATAAGCAGGAACGGTATAGCCGGTGTCAAGTACTAGTGAGTTTAAGGATCACATGAATATGAGTGACTATAAAAGTTACAGATATGAGTGACTATAAAAGTTACAGAAAGGAAATAGAAATGGTCTGATTTTAGGTGCAGAGTATCAGGTTCACTGTAACTTTCCGATCCCTGAGAGCTTGATGATTAGTTTCAAGTCGAGGCCGATCGCTGCAGCAGTGACGCGTGAAACGCGTTCCCTTAACAGGAAATTTCATTCCTTACTATCTAAAGGCACAAAGGAAGACGAAAGAGATTTAAAGAAGAGCGTAACACTATAAACTTACATCGACCTCCATCAGCTAAATTGTACCACCGAACTTCATCTACACCTCGAGCTTCAATCCTATTGACATCCACCAATGGCACCACAAGTATTCAACATGGGCTTGATCCTAATCCAGCCTGCATTTCAGTGGCTTGACGCTGCGGGTCCTGTCGATCATATCAACACTCATTCGCAGGAGATTATCAAATATCTCAACCTTCCCAAATCCATAACTGACAAAGCACCTATTATCAATTGGCACTACATATCGTCCGATCTCACTCCCGTACAGCCTACCTCGGGCCCCCTTCAAATTCCCACATGCACTTTCGATAACTGCCCTCCTCTCGACTTCATTATTATTCCAGGTGCTGACCCAATCGCTCCTGCCCCCAAAGGCTTCATTTCCTTCATTCAGAAGCGGGTCGCGGATCCAAATCTCAAAGGTCTCCTCATGATCTGTACCGCTGCGCTTATGGTTGCACAGTCTGGAATTCTCGACGGACGTCAAGTGTGTAGCGCTAAAGTCGCATTGAAGAGTCTTTCGGCAGCGGGATTATTAGACAAGAAGGTGAAGTGGGTTGGAGATAGGCGGTGGGTGGTTGATGGAAAGTTGTGGAGTGCAGCTGGGATTACATCTGGGATTGACTTGGCTGCTGAGTTCGCCAGGGTTTACTTCGATCCGACGATTGTGCAATGGGTAAACGACGCTGCGGAGTTAGAGCCAAAGCCTGCATACCCGGATCCATTTGCAAAGTTATTGGAAGGTGTGGAGTTGTAAGAAGCTAATTGGTACTAAATGACGTTTAAAGAGGCCCTGGATATAGCTACTACGCATGATATAATACTCACATTTATCAAGGATCTATGCCCCCAAAAGCTCACATTTATAGCGGAGCTTGAATTTAAGTAAATGCCTGAACCTCTCATTGAAACTTAAAGAGCGTGTGTGACTCGACCACGCACTTATATCATCGACTTCGAAACTGCTGCACATTTCCCATCGGACTCCACAGGCACAAAATTCTCATATTCCCCCTTTATTTTGTCTGATTACTGCAGGCCTATGGCTCCGCAGCTCAGCAGTGGCCATCCGTACTGGTCCCTGCCTGCTAAGATATGTGGTAAATAGCAATTGATTTGCATGATGATTATCATGTACGAGATCGTGTTCTGCTTTCCCCAGCGGATGTATGGTGCGAAACGCTTAATCACCACTAAGTTGTGACAAACAGGTGTAGCACAGTCAAAACTTCATAGAATCCTTATCGGTCTAGCCATTTGACGCAGATTCATGAGAGAATCAAAACTGCCAGACCATTTTTCAATTGGTCAAAAACTGACCGAGTTGAACATTGTTGGCCACCTGAATTTGGCCGGATCAGCTATCAAACTGCTGAGCAACCTCTGAGATTCTGTGGTGCGACATGCAAATTGCTTGATTCGCTTTTTAGCTTATTTTGTCTTTATCTGTGGATGTTTGTGCTAAAACTTTCAAATTTCTTGGATACTACCTTCAATTTTTTTTTTGCCGGCCAATTTGGCCACTGTTCAAATTGGTGGTGACTAAGCGTTTCGCACCATAGCGGAGCTTTAACACCGTCGCCAAGCACTTGTGTGCAAGTTCAACCGGTCACCGTATTTTTATCGTTCAAACTTCCATCCTAAGTTACTTAGGACTCACATCCAGATATCCATGTCGAATTTCGACTATTCCTCATATGCACATCTGGGGGTCCTCACATGCGCTACACTGGCATGCCTTCTAACATTCCCTTCAAGTCCAATCATCAAGCACAAAAACCCTCAACGCCATCTAGTACGTAATGCCGTCTTGACGCCCAATGCGTCGTCCTTTAACAGTTCACCCAAAGCTTCCCGTCGACTTAGTGACCTGGAAGGATACTGAAGATCGAGGTAGTGAGCACAAAGTAATTTGGGGCGAATTGAGACCTCTACTTCAGCGCCACGGTTATCGTCTCTGGAAAGTGACAATGGGAGGACAGATGCACGATAACAAGTTCCCGAAATACCCAGGATATACTTTCCTGACCCCCAACAAAGAGAAGAATGTTGCTCGTGTGAATTGGAAGATCTTTCTTGCCGACAATGGACTTTCTCATGCTGCTCGTCGCTTACATGACTCACAAGATGTTGTACTTCGAGTCGTGACGGCCGGTGGTCAAGGTCATACACACCTGAGAATTCATCGACGCTTGGCTGCACTACCAGATATCCTGATGTCCAATAACCATATCTTACCTATCCTCCAGGAAATTTTTTACCAAGATATCACCATTGTGGTGGTCCCAAAGCTCATATTCGACCTGAACCGTGTTCTGCGATCTCGCTGTCGTAATTCTCTCGAAGACGTGCTATATATGGTTCTCCAAGTCTTTGAGGTATGTGTACCTGCAAGCATATTTAGATACCATCCACTGAATTATTGCTCTCTAGGGCACGGCTTACCTTCATCGAAATCTTATAGCGCATAGGGTCAGTGGATCCGTATATGTAATTTGATGAAAATTGAGAATATGATAGGACCTTTTCCCGGCTAACATTATCGTTGAGTGGATGCCTCAATCTCTTGTTGAACGATCATGTATGTCTCGACCACGCATTTACATCATCGACTTCGAAACCGCTGTAGATTTCCCATCAGACTCTACAGACAGAAAGTGCTTGGAGTTCCCGTTTAATATGTCGGAATACGGGAGGCCTGTTGCTCCGGAGCTCAGCAATGGGCAACCATATTGTCCCTTCCATCTAGATATGTGGCAATTAGGAATTGACTTGCATTCCGAGTATCACGTACGAGACCGTTTTCTGCTTCTTCCTGCGGACTATGGGAGCCTGACTGTTTCTGCACCCAGACTGGATTAATCGAAATCGATACGCTGTGGGCAGACCTTACAGCCGATGCACCCGAGGACCGACCGACAGCAGATGAGGCCATGCAGATGCTGGACGCATATTTACGCAAAACACCCCTTCTGAGCTTCATCGACCTGGTCTAGAATCCGATGCACAAGAACCTGTTTAGGTTATCACACAGCCCGTAGTTCTCAGTATTCCTGCCCATGAGTCTCTTACAAAGTAGTAGTAGCAGTGGTTAATATATGGCAAGGTCTAACTCTCTAAACGCCCGTTTTCGGGAATATCAGTACTTGATCGGACTCTATGTACCGATATCTTAGATCTAATTGGTATTGCATTTATCATACATTTTCTTGGACAGTTTTTCATACAGTGCCAATGGAAAGAGCTATCCGGTCTCATCCATGGGCCCGTTGAGCGATGATGCATCATGGCTGTGACTTGACCACTGTCATGTCTTTAGTATCACTCAAGGACCCGACATGCAAGAGACAATTAGAAGTATCTTTCATTTAACCTGCTTATCATTGAGAGCTTAGGTTAGTGGCAGGTTAGCTTACAGCGCGCTCTACATTTTATCCACTCAAATATAAATTAAAAACATATAAAGAAACTAACCAAAACGCACTATACCACGACCTTGAGCGTTTGCACCTTCATGGAAGAATATATAACCAGTGTCTCGATATTTAATACCCACCGGCGGTAGGTCCGTACCCCGTTGCGTTTCCCCGCTGGGGGCTTCAATCTACCTGTAATGACCGTAGGCGCCGTCTTCTTCGTATACACTTTCAATCCAATCACGATCGAGTTGTCTTCCTCGAGTACATCGCTCGGAAGCGGCATGGATCCACCAAGAGGCAAGAGCGGTGGTGTCAACGGCCCCAAATCCATAGGTAGTGGTGGCAGAAGAGGAGCCCCACCACCGAAGGGCCCCGGTGGATAAGGTGTAAGTGGCCCGGGGAGTGAGGAGGCGAGCCAGGTGGGATACCTGCCCATCCAGGCTCCATTGAGGGGTTTCCATTTAGCACTCGGCCGTATCCCTTGCCCGTCGGCAGTTGGCCTGCACTGATGTTGTTAATGCCCTGTCCTCCGACTCCGCCTCCGCCTCTTCCTCGCGCAGGTTGGCTTAAGGGGTTGTCATTGGCATTGGAGGTGGCTCCGTTCTTGCTTACCACAGTCGTAGTGGTGGTAGTTGTGGTGACGGTCACGCTCTCACCTGGATTCACGCCCCCTGCGTACGTTTTAACAGCATCAATGGTCGTTTTATCTGCTTTAACGTATTCGCTCGCTAGTATAGCCGAGGGCCGCGTTACGAGAAGCTGAGGACTGAAGAAAACATCAGCATTTGCACACTATCCCAGCAGAGGAGCTGACGAACTTTGGTTTGTAATCTGTGTATTGAATGATTAGGATATGGGGCTGAACAAATTATAATTACTCCAGTGCTTACTGGATGCTATTGATTGGCCTTTAGCACGTTCTGTCATGACACGGGCAAGTTTGCGTCTATCCCATCCAGACCCTAGACCTTTCTTAAAGTAATCCTGAAGGATATCGTGATATAAGGTTTGATTTATAATAAAGCAAATAACAGCACTTACTTTGTCGCGAATTGGTGCAGGGTCAAGTCTCGCCTGAATTTCACTAATGTCAAGTAGAGGAAAAAAGATCAGGGATTGAAATGCAACTTACCAGAACAATGTAGTTTCCAGGCTCTAAATCCATCTCGACAGTGACCGCTCTACTAGCAAAGAACGAGTACGAGGAATCGGTAAGGGGTTCCGTCTCACCCTCCTTAGCTAGGATAAAATCTATATTCCACATACAAGGTCCTTGTATATCTTTGAAATACCGTGTGTTGTACTTAGAGAGCACGATGATCACGGGAGAAGCGGCTGGTATTGAGAACGAGACTATGCAATACATTTAGTGAGTTGCTCGACAATGAAGGATGAGAGAAGGTTTACAATTGATGTCGCCAAACGAAAATGCTTTTATATTGGGGAATGGTAAGGATACGTGAAGCCATTGCGACGACATAACCCATGTCTCATCAAATATTAACGTTCGCTGAACCTCTTGCCATACGTTCAAAAAATCTTTATCTGGACATTGGTATTAATAACGCTGTATTGACGAAAGAAAGTAAAAGTCAACTCACATTCCATGACAAACTGTCCTTTCCCTCCAAATGAATGACCCAGTTCCGGAAGAATTTCCAGCCACTCTTTAGTCCATTCTTTCGATCCATCTGACCAGGGTCCCTCCCATCCAGCCGTACCCCATGGGTCGCGCAGCACTATAAATCGTTTACCGCGGATCTCCACAGCTTTGACAATGGAGTGCGAAAGATTTCCGACGACCCCATCGACAGTAGCGTTTCTGACCCCACTGCGGACGCCTTCGAGGGTCTTGAACCAGCATCCAAATAGTCGGTCTTGGTTTGCTTTAACGAGTTCCTCGTGCCAGAATTTGTCGCGATCCAGGATGTCCTAAAGCATGAAATTGACGGGAGCGTGACAGAGAAGCAGAAAGAAGCACAAGTTCAGCCGGGTGCTCACTAATTCTTGTCCCACTACTCTACATACTCACAATGGTGAGGATCAGGTTCGAAACACCACTATCACCAATCGAAATTGAGAATGAGGTTGGGTTGAAATCCGCATCAAAGAGGGAGACGTACCCTGTCATGTCTTCGAGAGCATCGGATGTCCGTCCGTACATCACCGACGCATAATCACCATGGACTTTTGCGTACGCTTTCTCAACCAGTGGGACCCACGTTTCTCCATCTGTGGCGGGACGCGCGAAATACAGCGAATCTGAACCTTTCCGGGCAGTCTTGTTGTAGTTTTCTTTTTCGAAGTGGTATAATTCTTTTTCTGAGTGCGACAGTTGCTCATACTTTGGAACACGGGTGAATAGGAGGCTGAAAGGAGTGTACATATAGAGGGTAAGGGAAAAGAAGTGAATATAGGTCAGTATGTCTTTGCGACACGTAACGGCTTTGACAGATAACTTGTGCTCACTCGTCGATGATGACCGGAATCCAGTAGCAATCCCTGTAGAACAGGAAGCCATATATGCCAACCTCTTCATCTCGCTAATAAAGATCGATAGTGAAGAAACACGAAATTTGAAATCGGCATGGCATGGCAAAACAAGAAGTGAAAGGAGAGGAAAGAAGCAGGATTAAACAGAGAAGAATCCGGTGGGTTGGAAACAACGCACAGCAACGCACAAATTGTCGATCAAACGCTGCACGGATGTCATGGTTGATAGAGCCGATACCAAATAACAATCCTCCAGCGCGCCCTGTATGATCTCCGCTGATTTGCTTGTTCCAGTATAGAACACGGGGTTGGTGAACAGTTCGGGAACGCGTCGAACATCGGACGTTTGGAAGATACTGCTGTCGACGAGATTGTGCAAGCACAGCTGACGATCGTTTTCCAAGTCGAACTCCACATCTCTAATTGATGGGCGGCGGATCTATCAATGCCACATGACGCTTATTCTTGTTCAACGACCATGCTCACCTGAACTTTCTGTTCTTCGCTCTGCACTGTGCCGCAATGCGGTGCACAGTGGCTTTACACTCGTCATACGCTTGCTTCATTCCCTCTGTAATGGAGACTGCTAGCTGCTGTTGCGCGTACGACACCATGTTCACTGTGGAAGTGGTTGTCTTCTGCTTTGGCCCGACATTGCGGTCAGGACTTGCGTTGCGAGTTAGTGGGGTCCTCCGAACCCATTGACTTGATGTGTCTGGTGTGGAGGGGCTTGTGGATAAGGGGGATAATGCATTGGGTACTGTGTCACTGGCGGTGGGTCACGGTGACGGCGACGCTCGCGACTACGTGATCGGCGGGAAGAGGCTACTGACATGATTTCTGACTTGGGTAATTTCCTAGGGATATCGAAGAATGAATCTCTATGCACCGGCAGCAGAGGAGGTGAGTAATGTTTAGCTGAAGCCTGATTAGTGATGGGGGTTTGAGAAAGGAAAGGCTCGACGTCAGCAGTCGCTCTTTAAACGGATGTTCTGTGACTGTCCAATGACTCCAATCTGTTTCGGCATCGCGAAGAGTAACGGGGCGGCTAAATGTCGCGCGCAGAGTCGGAAAAGTACCTAGACGCTTGACGTGCATAAGATCGATTTTCTCACCACATGTTACGGGTACAATGTTTAAAAGGTCATTTTGATGACACTCGGAATCACAACACGACGATGACAAACTAAGTGGCGGCAAGTATCTTCACTGCCAAAGGTCGTGGCATTCGATACCATTCAATTGAACGGTTTCTGAAGTCTAAAGAGACAGTACATTGGCACGACACACATGTAACTTTTCACCTGGATCTATTCAAACAGCTCCTCACATAAGGAGTAGTATTTAGCGCCCAATTACCCGGAGAGGACGGAGTTATCGTCGAGCATTGCAGTATTTTATCCTTTTCTTCCCACTGAGTAACGGATGAAGAAGATCCGGGTGTTAATCCTGTCCGAGAGTCACAGTTACAACTTTTCCTTGCCTGCAAGGGGTATTGGGGGTCAACATTCTATATGTCACCGTCATTGCAACATCCTAACATTTACAGCATGACGTGACCGAAAGATAAGATATTCCAGTCTTGGAGATTAGAGATTAGATATGGAGTTTTTCTTTGCTTGCAAGGGTTTTTGGGAGGGTCAAAATTCTATCAAAGATGTGATATTCCCGCACCTTGTAATATAGCTTTTTGCAAGCAGGCGTGAGCCGCTAGCGGCGGCAATTCACTCTAATGTAACTATGTATTCTTTAGCCAGTCCCAGTTGACTCGTTCAACCAATCATACAGACACCTCCGTATTCTGGGGCCGCAGTACCGAGCTTTTAGAACCGGAGCTTGCTGAAATAATCAAAAGTGACTTGACTAATAATTCACTTCCAAAGCAAGTACTCGTGCAATTTATCTCGATGGATACCCCTGCATGGTCATTATTTATTCCAGATCAAACAGATGCTGGATGATGTAGTGCTAAATTTAGGAGACTTCGATTTGAAGTCTATCAAGCCTTGAATACGTAGTCCAATACAGAGAACGGTAGCATAAATTTAAGTAATCTTCCGGTCACCAGCGTCTCAAGCCAAACAGGTCCTGAGAGGACCATCCACGTCACTACCCAAGTATAACCCACAGCCTTTGGAACCTTTCCAACTTCCATTTTCTTGCCAAAGAAAATTATGGCGTCCTCCAGTGCTATTGCCGCTGCTTGCATAGTAAAGTACTGGATATTTCGGTTGAATGAATGGATGTTGCGGGTGGCGACAAAGTCTGCTGAGCCATGTATGATCCCAGAGACCATAAAAGCGATGAAGAGTTGTAAATAAGCAGACATAATGGTCCCTTTCGGATAGCCCAGGAAAACGTTTGCGAAGTGCTTTCCGTGAGCTGAAAGCATCTAAAGAATTATCATGCACATTTAGCATAAGTCGCAAACAGGTCGAAAAAGGGAAACATACTCGGCGTAGCGATTGATGCCATGTTCGTCTAGTGAGGGCATGGTATCAGACTACTATTTATTCTATTTAAAAATTGAATCATACCCCCAGAATTTGCGGACAGTCGTCGTTTCACTGAGAGGTCCCATATAGTCAGGGAAATCCTTAGAAGACCCTTCACCTACAAAGACCATCACCGCCGAGCCCAGTGCATGGCTCAACTGAATATACGAATATAAAATGGTCCAGTATCCCATGGCGTTCCAAGTCTGCCAGACGAAACCACGCGCCCCCATGGCCTCGTTACCTTCGTGGTGGAAGGCGGGATTGTGACGCATGGCGTATGAAATTATGTCCAGAGTGAGATAACTATACGCGCTCTTAACCAAGTTCGCGACTACAAATGCCCAGCGCGTTTTGGTAGAGCGGCGTAGATTAGGGGCCTCGTAGTTCCAATTTACTCCCCGCGTATTAGATATAAGGTCGTTTGCCCAGCTAACTCTAGCGAAAAGTCCCAATTCGTTTGCCAGTTTGGGCTGTCCATCTCGTCGCAGTGTCAATTGTGGTTCATTGAGGAAGATAAAATCCGAAGCTTGACACATGAAGTTGGCTGCAGCGAGTCCGACAATATACTCGACAAATGATGGATACCGTCGGGCCTGAGTGGATTGCTGGAAGACAATGCTACCAAATATCAGACATGATAAAGGGAAAAATAGGACTCGGCGGTTGCGAGAAGGCTTAACGGTTATGCCCACAAGCAGGGTGGCCCATAATAAAACCAATTTAATCGAGTTGGTTTGGAGTGAATCAGAAATTGTAACTGCCATGATAGGGTGGCGATTCTGAATTCTCCAACGTAGATGAGCTTAATTTATATCCAGAGACCAGACTACGAACGTACAACGTATATGACACGTTGATATCACATGAGCTATTCTAGACCACATGTGATATAATTACAGCTCTGCTTTGTTATAATGAGCGTGGCAGGCAGAGTGGTTCGTGTGAAGATATAGAATTACGACGCAGTCGCTACTTCATCTCCGTTAGAATAATTTAACAAGATGGGTATATTCATCAAAGGATTATAACATGGATTAACCAGCGAGATCTTTGAACATCATATCCCCAAGTTGAGCTGGACACTGCCAGGAGAAACACTAGGTAAGGTCACCCGGAAAACCAGGAACTGATTATCAACATCGATCCCAGCATCGAAGGGAACACCGAGGGAAACTCCATGAGTGCTGAGGAAATCATTATCCGACTTTGAAAACAAAGCATCAGATTCGACAGCACAGGTTGAGAGCTAGCCATGTGAACTTACAGCGGTAATCAGGAAATAGTCATTGGGAAAGGCAGGATCATTCACAGGCGCCAATGCGAGAGATTCCCATTTAGCATCGATTAGTGTCTCGTCATCAGGAGAGCCTAGCATAGCTTATGTGAGTAAATCGTCAACGAACTGCTGGTTAGAATTTCCCACTTACCATTGTGCAGTCCGAACCTGGCCAATTGCGTACTGTCCACAAAGTTTACGAAAGACACATACGTAGCTGCTGTGATACCCTTTGCTAGTTTTCCCTTGGGTGAAATCGGAGTGGATGCGGAGTCAAATGATGTGCCATGAATATCGGTAGCCTTCGCAATGGAAAATAGATCTGCTTGTCTAGAGGAAAAGATTCAATCAGTCTTGAACAAGCTGAGCATTTTCAGTGGGTGATTCTGACTTGTAGCTGGATTTGTTATCATCTCCTCCTCTTCCATCACCGTCCCTTGACAGTGCCAAGAATACACCGGCACCTAAGAAATGTATCTCGCTACATGCCTCTGTATTACCTCCACCGCTCTGGGGTAACGGAACCACCCACTCCCCAATAAGAGGTACGCTCACGAGCGGGTTAGACACGTCATATGCTAAAAGTCGTGTGAAACGCGAAGTGCTTTTGTCACTGCCACCATCTTGAATGGTAGCAGATTGAAGCATTGCATACAACGTATTGGTAGCAGGGTCAATCGTAAGGCCTTCAAAGCCTTAACTCGAGCTATAAACATTGTTCATTGTGACATACAAGACATGCGCACCTTGATTGGATGATCGTCCTGTATCTGGGTCCTCATCGGAGGTAAAGTTTAGTTTCCCAGAAATAAAAGGAAGAATTGCACTAGGAGGTTGTATCGTTTGCAATAGCTGGCCTGCCGCACTAAACCGGTATATATACGGACCATATTCGTCACTGATCCAATACCTAAGTAACGAAAAATCCAACTAAGTCACTTATAAAGACAATTTCATAAACAACTCACGATCCATCAGCATTCAAAACTATTCCTTCAATGTCCAACACTAGGTGGGGTTCACTGTTCGATGCAATTGGCATTTGTGGGTCGGCGGTGGGTACCGTTGGGAATCCGCTCTGTGCCGGCCTGATCGCATTGGGATCCAAACCACTTGTTTTCGTATTTCCTCGTTCGAATTCAAGCGTGGTGTTTACATATGAGATTTGAAATGTTTGCTGAGCAGCCGAGAACGTCAATTTCGTCGAGCTCGTATACGGAGACAAAGTGAAATGGAGTTCATGTCGACGTGCTTGATAGTCCACTGTACCGTCGCTATCCCAGGATACCCGAGTCAGCAAAACTATCCACACGAATCTATGATAACACTGACACATTGAATCCACGATCAGGATGAACAACCAATGTCCCCGTGAACGTTCCATCCGTGTGAGCTGACCATGTCCCACGTTTGATGGCAATGGCGCTGCCGATACCACCTATAGTATCGCCTGTTGATTCCAAAAAATCCGAAGGAATAAGGCCGAATCCAACCAGGCCCTGTTATATCCAGCTTCAACCCAACAACAAGGGAGATAGGAGATAATTCAAGCGTACCTTATTGACGTAAGTAAGGCCATCCAAAGTCACCGATACGGCAGCAGCAGTTGCAGATGAAGTTTGAGTTGCATCTACACTAGGAGCGCAACTGACACCTCCAAGTAGAGATAATAAAGAGCCTAAAATCAGAAAAGATATCGATGAAGTATACATCACAGACGCAGTTGCAAGCACGCTGGCGGTAATTTTGAGTGTTACATTTTATACCAGCACTGTTTATAAGACCACCAACGTGCGTGCGCGGATTAGTTCTTCGGCATCTTGAGAGTGGGTATAATCTTAGAAGATAAATATGGCTCGCGTGGCGGCGTGGATGTAGAAGCCTATTTGAATGAACAAAGGGAAAATCGTGATGAGAGATGTCGAACAGCACCATGAGGAAACGCGATCTATCGCCGTATAAGGTGCTCAATTGGAGCTGCAGTGTATTCAATCATTTGCAACCGCTCTAGTTGTGATTATTCATAGTATAAGTACATGCCACCTATTTTTATAACGACTTATTATAGATGCCATAACTAGGAAGAGGAACGCAGAAAACTCACCAAGTACAATCTTACCATCGTCACACTTCAAAAGGCGTTTATTCCCAAATAAACGAGGTGTCTTCAACCAATATCCCCTCTTCAATTTCTTCGGTGCTAGCCTCTGAAGAGATGCAAGCATGTCAGAAAACTCCTGAAAGCACTAGAGGATAGCGCACCAAGTAAGTCAAAATGGCTTGTATCCGCGCTTAACAAAATATCCTTGAGTGTCATACTAGGAGGATCGTCACCAAAAACATCTCCATCTTCACTCTGCTGTACATTTGAGCTATCCAGCTCACGAGGCAAATCCCTCTTAGAGGGCCGCGGCGTGGCATCAACGGTATCAAAGTCATCGCAGGCACCCTCAAATGCTGACGATGTAGTAGATGGCATACTAGGCAAACTAACAGACGGCCCCATGTCTAACAGACGCGTCAAAGCAGAGGGTACTCGGGGTTTTGGAGTAGCTTGCACAGGACCATTCCTCCTTCCTTGCACAGGAGTACCAGCGGTCCATATTCTATTGGTCGTCGGCCTGTCTTTAGACTTTGGCGTTTTGAATGGCGAGAAACTAAATGCCTCGTCATCCGTATCCTCGTCGTCTGTCGGAAAGTCATTCGTTTCGTCAACGAGCTAAGAAGAGCGTAAACAAATGCATTTAGTAGGAAACTGCATGCTTACCCTCTCGACTTCGTCGTCAAGGCCATCGCTGCACACGCTAAACATGGAGGCGGCGCGTTCCGTTCGTCTTGTCGCCATGGAGAAACGAACCGACTTGCGTCTGATATCCCGAGCCGACTTACTAGGCGACATCAACGGTGTCACAGAGCCACCAGCTCCTGGTATATTCAATGAAGAACTTGTCGATTCGGTAATGGGGCGAGTGTGCCGGTTCCGGCTGGTTTGTGGTATCTTCGATTTTCCGTCTGCCTGCCTCGCATCGAGCGGAGGTTTGCGCGGCGCAGATTGATCGGGAATAGCGGGATACGGTGGTAGGACTGAGTTGCGAATGTGCTCGATCTTTCTCTCCAGCGTGTCCTCCTTTGAATCTTCTCCATCTAAAGCCTCGTATTCAACAGTCAATCCCAGTGATATCAACAAGTCTTTGCCTGGTGCAGGTTCGACATATATAGGATTCAAGAATGATACCGGAGGCGTCCAAAAGAGCTTCGAGGACCTGACAGATGTATGAGGCATCAACTGTGCCTTCATCTCTAAACCAGTTTTCTTCATTCGGGAAATAGAATCGACCAAATTCTGACGCATACGTCTTTCAGAGTCGAGGTGTTCCGCGAGCATGATTTCAGCATGAGGCCGACTTGCCGCGATACTGGCAATTCCTTCCTCTGACTTGGATCTAGGTTGAAAGATTGGACGGCGTAATCTCTTTAGATGCGATGGATGATGTGCGGCTGCAATCGGCAAAGGAGATGGAAGTCCTACAGGTTTCTGTTCTGTTCTATCAGCGTATGTAAACCAGCTGGAATTGAAAAGCGTACTGAGGCAGCGCTGATTTCAAGGTCCGCGATAGAGGAAGGTATCCTGGATGATTTGATCCCAGCCAATTGAACTAAGAAGGAGAGCGCGCCTTTTCCTTCCTCTCCGGCCCAATGGCCCTGGAGAAGTGCTTGAAGTTTGAATGCTGCCAGAGCTTGTAGCTTTCCTGTCGGAACAGCATGGTACTTTGAGGTAGTCACTCCGTTAAGTGAACTCTACATCTTGAAGATAAGTAAAAAGCCTTTGCCTGAACGAAGTACTAACGCGAAGTATCTTCAGATCATGCTCTGATCTCGTCATGATTGAAGCTGCCTTTGTCCATGCATGTTTTTTGACTGGTATCCTGCGAGAGCGGTGGTATATACAGTTGGTTGGGTTCGGAGGAATATCTGCAAAACAGATGAATAAAACCCTGTGATTGGAACGACTTGAACGCGGACCTACATACGCTTATCTTATCGGGAGGTATGCAGTGAGAAGCTTTCATTAGGGCGTGTGTTGATAACGACACAATGAGTCGTTCAAATCTTCCAGCATGTCAGTGGCAATCGCGCATAGGTCGCGAGACAGTTGCTCACTTTTCGCCAGAACATTCCTCTAACAAAGATTTCCTAACAACGACGTCTTTCCACCATGGTGCTACACTTTCTGAGTCTGCTCCGTTTGGTGCTTTGAGACCCGCTTTCGCGCCTGGTCGCGCAGAAGCGGGGTAGATAGACTGGTGTCGGAGTGCTTCAAGATACCTTGTTAAAGATGTTCGAAAAGCCAGTGATTCTGATGGTTGCGTGCATGGATATGTGGATAGAATCTTTATCGAACATATTAGTAGGGCAGTTGAAACTTATGAAGGCAGAGTGAGCTCGAACAAAGGGGTCGCCTAATAGTCTCAAGGCGAACGAGAAAACGCGGTGCACGCACACTTTTCGCACTCTTTCCCTCAACTTTTCCTACTAAAAATAAGCCACATCCTCCATAATTTTGGCGCGTTCTCGTAGACCGCGTGTGCGAGGATTGAAAATTTGGTGGTCATATTCCGGATTGTTTGCATGAGGATATTCGAGAATGTGAAGATGAACCAATAAAATTAGAGGAATAGGGAGCGTCGGGACATCTGTCTGGGACATTGTTGACGTTGAGCACGCCGTCAACCTCGGCGAGGACGGCGAGGACAGACGGATCAATGACTGTTTCAGTAGGTGGCGGAGATCGAATAGTCGTATGCCCGATTCAGATCCCGGCCACCGTGAAACACAACTATGCATTTTGTCAACTTGGTTTTGTTGCCCAAAGATCTTTCAAAGTTCACAAACAAATGCGACATGCTTGAAAATGTCTGTGTTCGAAATCTATGGACTTCCATGTACATTTCATTGTATTACAGAATCCTGCTCTTTCCCTCATGGACTTCGGGGACACCTCAGATCGTCTGTTGGGACACACACCTGTCACCCATAGCGGGTTGGTCCTTATATTACCTCCGCATATACAGTTTGGACAAATTTTTGCCCATAACTAATCTTTGCGTCTTCAAGGCCTTGCGATCATTTCGATTAGGTCTAGGCAATAATGAATTCAACCAGTCTCGCATCAACACCGCCTCATTTATCAAGTCAGCCATAGATGTCCATCGCCCACAATATACACTCTTAGGATTGTATACTGCCCCACACATCTCGTGCTTCTGTCTGGGAAACAGCCCACATCATTCCTTAATCTTGTTACCAATCGAACTCTTGCCAAAATGGACATTGGAATGCTCTTGGACATGGACAATTTCACTGGGACCATTTCGCCTGCCTTGCGTTCGACTACGAGTATCGTATCTTTGACCTCCAACGACAACCTTGCATCGAGAGCTCAGGAAGTACCCAGGACTCCCAGAGCACATTTGCATCCCATGACGAACATGAACGATACCCATGGCCATGTGCATTGGGACAGACATGCTCACGTCCACCCCATCAAGCAGTGGCCGCAATACAACCAATATCAGTATTCGTCACCACAAAGTCTGAAGAATCATCCCGCTTCCAACGCCCTTGGTACTTCACCTGGAGATCAGCATCAAAATTCTATTTCTTGCACTACTGTTCGTCCTTCTTTCCCTTCCAACGTAGGCGTTTATGATGGCAAGGCGGCTCCATATTCCTCGCCTATTCAATCTGGAGAAGATCTCCAATGGCAAATGTATCTGACTGCGTCTTTATCAAACCCTCTGAACTCTCTTGAGTTTGCCGATCCCCACAGTTCGCCCTTGATGTTCCCATCAGACATCCAGGGACCGGGAGGAATCGATCCTTCATTTCAGATGGACTCAACGTTATTCCCGTCAACAAATAGCTCAGCGTTTCATCCTTGTCAAAATGCCGATATATTCAACTCCATTCCATTCATCGAAAGTCCTTCTCAAATATCTTCTGGTTTTCCGTCGTCCTATAATCTTTCTTCGACTCAGAGGCCCCACACTCTCGATGACAGCCGCTCACCAGCTGAACAGCAGGATACTTCCAGTCTCAATCAGAATATACCCATTGTAGATTCTAACGGGTGCTATGCATCACTTTTAGGATTTACTCCGTTGGCAGAACTTACTTTTGTTTCTTCTACTTTTACTTCGCCTGACGATGAGCCCGCGGTCATGGCATCATCCTCGCCTGTTAATTCATCTCCTGCCCGCGGCCGTTCTCAAACCATCGCTCCCCGATCGTCTGATCACAGAGGCGAAAGAGGATTATCTGGTTGGGAGAGTAACCATCGGCTAAAAGTACCCTCTATTGCACCCTCTTTATCAAACATCCAGCGGAAACGCCATCGGTCGACGTCCGCGTCGCCGAGTGCCACTATTAGGCGATCTTATGGACTTTCTCCACTTTCCTTTTCTTCAAGCACCAACAGCGAGTCAACTTCCGCGACCCACCAGTCCAAACGCCGTCGCCAGTTAGCACCACTCCCTTCTTTTCACATTCTCGAAGAAGAAATCGAAACGGAAGACGACGTCGACAACCCAGCGGAGGACAACGAATCAGACGACTACCGCCCTTCTCGATCGCCTTCTCCCACTCTCGCCTTCGGAGACGACTTCGCTCTCGAGTTCGAGCGCCAAGAATCCAAGCAGCTCCAAAGTAAAGCTAGCCCAGCATCTTCTTCCCCGACCAAGAAAAAGTCGAGGCGCGGCAAAGGCAAAGCAAAGGGAGTGCCGCGCTCGCGCTCGCGGTTGTCACCAAGCTCGGGTCGAAGGGATTGCGCGGCGCCAGCAGCGAGCGAAAAACACTTGACTTGGATGAATTGGACGTGATGACGCTCTATCAGGAAGGGAAGACCGGCATTCGCAAGCGGAAGAACAACCCCATTCCTTTGCCCGTGCCTGTCCCGAATCTGAACAAGAAGAGCCGCGGACGGAAGGTCCCCTTCGTCGCTGATCTCAGCGCAGATGGAGCCCGTCGGTCAGCGAGCGTACTGTCAGTCGACAACTTCAATGACGAGTACGAAGGCGGAGAAGAAAGGGAGAATGGCAGGGAGAACGCTTCGAGGAGTATGGGGTGCACGAGGAGCTCGCGGAAATCAACAACCCCTGCTCCCGTGGTTGACGAAGGCGGCTGTAGGACGTACGTTTGCGTCATACCTGGATGTGGCAAGTGTTTTGTTCGTGGCGAGCATTTGAAACGGCATGTTCGCAGTATACACACTCATGATAAACGTGAGTGATGTAATGTCATTTCGATCTTCCATTTTCTCATTTCATATCACCTGTCTAGCCCATCACTGCCCCTATGAAGGTTGTGATAAATCTTTCAGTCGACGTGATAATCTTGGGCAGCATGTCCGCATTCATCTCCAGCCATGATCACTGAGACGCGAAGAACATCACATTATCTCTTCTTCTGAAGTTCATTATTTTCTATATAACACATGTTTTCTTAGTACTGCATTTTGCTCATGTTTGCTTTCTTCACCATCATTTAATTATACGCTATTTGTTACTTCATCGATAATTCATTGAAACTTTACAATACAAGGACTACTAACTACCGCGTATGCTCATCTCTTAACCATTCTTCGATGAATCACACCAAGTATACGCACGCAAAATACAAATTGCATTCGCAAAAAAAGGACATAAGTCAACTGGGTATATGTATATCATAGGGATACGCATCAGATATCCAGACGCGAAAGAATCAAAATGGGGGATTGGAAGCAGCCTACCCATCGACATATAATAAGACTACACAACGGGCAAGCAAGGGCTACCAGAAGAAGTAAAGGAAACAGACTAATAAAAGGAGGAGAGAAAAAAAAGAGAGAAAACATATACATTATCAGGAAGCGTGTTCGACACAACCTCGGCAATAGAATAGTGGTCACAGGTAGTAGTAAAAGAGTTAGAGACGGACAGAGATATGGAGAAAAAGGGTGGGAGGAGGATAGAGGGTGAGAGGGTGGGCGAGAGAAGGAAGAAGCGGGATCGAATAAAGGGGGTTATACGGGGCGACGAATGGATATAGTAAAAAACGTCGAAACACAGCAAATGGACGCAAACACGAAGCACGAAAACAGCAAACACTATAAAACCAGGGGAAAATAAAGGGAGAAAGTAAGGTGGCAATAAAAGAAATTGAAGTATACAGACAACATAAGAGAGAGAAAAAAAGAGACGAAAAAGTAATAGGAGAGACAGTAATACTAGAGGGCGGCCAGATAAAAAAAAAAATGAAGTAAAAGAAATAGATAGTTCCGAAATGGAATCGACCCTTTTGCGAACCGATTCCTCCGCCCGAAGCTATAAATGCACAGTATAGGGAGAAAAAAAAAGGAAGAGGAAAAGAGAAAAGAGAAGAGTACATAATAAACATATCCAGAAATATTATCGATGAGAGGGGCGGTGGTGGTGGGAAATGTCCTAGAAGGGGAGGAGGACTAGATGGTAGAGTCAAAGATAGAAAAAATACGATACGAGAAGGGCTTTTATTCAAAGGTGAATAAAAAGTTAGATCGTTGTTGATTATAGGGGTTAGAGAAGAGGACGAGGACGAGAAACAAAGGAAGAGGAAGGAAAAAGGAAGCGAGAGGAGGAAGACACCCAACTAGCGACGAGATCGAGGCGAAGATCCCAAACCAACAAGCAGGCGGAAATGCGTGAATGGCATTAATCGAATGAAGTGTCCAGATACCGAAGAAAGAGAGAGAGGAAAATGCGAAAGGAGATCGGAAGCAGGTGAGAGGAGGACCATATGGAAAGAAATAGTACAGCGAAAGGAGGAAAGAGTAGGCATAAGGCACCCCTCGTGCGTGGATGGAGGGAGTAGTGCGACAAACGGAGCGAAAGGAAACGCCTGACTTGACTTGACGACGATGGCGGTGTGTCTTTTCTTCTTTTAATCACGAGTAGCGTTGGTCTCGATGATAGGCCATATCGAAGACTTCTCGCGGTCAGCGTTCGCGCTGAGCTTGCTCAGAGGTACAGCCGGAGCCGGAGCCACAACCGCGCCAGTCGTTCCAGCTGTCGAAGCTGTCGTCGTAGCAGCAGCAGCAGCCGGCGGTGGGGGTGGGGGTGGTAGAGCCGCAATCTGCGGGGACTGTCTCCTCGATCCTGACTGCTGCTGAATCCCCAGAGGTGGTGACTGATGAATCTGACCCGGCGAGTGCTGCTGCACCTGCGTCTGCGCCGCCGCCAACCCCTCATCTCGTCCAGCGTCCTCTTCATGCCCGCCATCAGCCGGTCCGTCCTCTCCATCATCTCCTCCCACTTCCTCTTCTGCTCTCCAAGCTCAAAGTAGTGCCTTTCCAGATCCATATAGCTCGGTATGCCCAGCCCACCAAGCGCAACGCCCGCAGCGACCATCAGACTCGACATCTCGCTATGCGGCGAGGCGCCTCCTCCTCCGGCATAGTATTGCTGTTGCTGTTGCTGTTGCTGTTGCTGTTGTTGCTGCTGTTGCGGTGTAAGCCCGGCGTTCGATCCAGCGGGTCCTAAAGGCGAGTGAGTCCTACTGGGCGCATTGGATCCCGAACGGATATAACTAGAAGGCGCACTCGCACTGCCCAAGAACGCCGCTCCATTATTATTCAGCGCAGCCAAAGGCGGCAGCTCGAATCCATGTGGGCCCGGTCCTCCAGGGAAGGCAGGCAGGCCACCTCTTTGGAGGTACTCTTGATTCCTCGACGGCGCCCTATGCGGGGATGCCGATCGTCCCGAGTCGCCGCCGTTCCACCCGTTAACACTCCCAGCTGCACCCGCACGCCTCTTCCTACTCTGCTGCTGCTGCTGCTCCCTCGCCTCGTCTTCCTCATCTCCATCCATAACCACGTCCTCGTCTTTATCCGCCCCACGCGACATCTTCCCGCTGCGCCTAGTCCTCTTCTTCTTGGGCTGGTCGCCATCTCCTTCGCCATCACTGTCTTCCGCGTTGCCTCCTCCAGGAGAGAGGTTGACACGGCCAACAGCCACGAGGGCCTCGGCAGCTGCTTGATCGGACATGCGTCCAGAGACACTGCCGCCCCCAGTCGCACCTGGAGCCGCAGGAACACGCTTCCGTCTCTTGATGACAGTCTTCTTCATTGAGTTGGGGCGATGGGTGCCGTGCAGCTTGAAGTATAGCCCTAGATATGAGAGTCGCGTGTGAGTAAATACTATCCTTATCTGCACTTCAACGGCAAGAAGAAAAGAGTAGACAAATTAAAGGTCGAATTAAAAAAATAGGAAGGCCAAGGAGAAAAAATGGCGCACGGTGAAAAACACCCAAATAGAAATAAAATGACCAGTGCGAAAAAGCGTAATCCCACTCTCGCCCGAAAATCGGGATTATTGAGCGAAAAATAAACAGCAACCGTAACGGTCAAAAGCACTGAATAATCCATCCGTCCAGACACCCCCAACCCCGCATACACCAAGTCACAAAGGTAAAAAAAAAAAAGAAACAAAATGAATCAAAGAACAATCCAGTTCCTCGTGGGACCACGGTAAACGGGCGTCCGGCGAGAAGCAGCTACCATTCGATCATATCTGATAAGATGTGGGAAAAGAGATCCAACTCCGTCCCTCATGCTCATGGGCATGAGCCACAAGACAAGGGGAAAGGAGGAGTCCAGGCGCAAGCCCAGTAACCCGTCTCAATCCCATGACCATTCGATCCACCGGAACTGGCATGAATGTAAAAGAGGAAGAGAAAAAGACGGAAAGAGCAAGGGAACGGAGGAGTATAGAAAAAAAAATAGAAAACAAAAGATCCAACACACACAGAGCAGGGAAAAAGAAAAAAAAACCTCCAAAAAAGCCCAAAAAAAAAAACAATACGCACCACAAGCATTACATATATTATTCCCCACATCGTCCCTCCTCCAAAGCGGCGTCGTGCTCGTCCCGCAGTTCGCACAGCACAGCGCGCCCACCGCCGGGCGTGCCTTCCTGTTCGCATTCGCCGCGCTGACATTAGCACTCGCACTCGCACCTGCACCCGCATTCGCACTGGCATTCGGAGCAGCAGCGAGCCCAACAGCGCTCACATCACTGTCCACCCCCGCACCCCCAGGCGAGCCCGGCCCAGCAACAGCAACAGCGGCACCAGCAGCATCATCCCCGTCCTTCATCATCATCACATCCCCATTTCCTGTACCCTCTCCCGCACCCTCCTCCCCCTCACCAGCACCACCGGCGCCAACTCCGGCAGCCGCAGCCTGCATCGCGCTCTCAATCCGCGCGCTCAGCGCCAGCACATTATTATACGTCGGGCACCCGCTGCACGCGCTCGTGCCGCCCGTCCCGTCGCAGCGCCCGTCGCCGGGACACGTCCCGCCCGCCGCGTTCGTGTGCGGGCCCGGTGCCTGTGCTTGTGCTTTGACGTTCGCATTCGCTGTTGATGATGATGTACTTGAGGCGGCGGCGGCGGCGGCGGCTGCAACAGCAGCAGCAGCGATAGACGTCGGCGACGCCGTGAGCGCAGGGTCCACAACAACCATCTTATTCGCACTCGGCGTCCCCGTAGCTGCCGTCGCTGCTACACTGTTCCTCGCAGAAGGCGGCGCGAACGGCGAGGGCCCACAGCGCCGTTCTGCGCCGGCGTCGGTGTCGAAGGAGCCGCGGTGGTTGACGCAGCGGTGGTGGTGGTGGCGGTAGTAGTAGGTGCAGTTGTGGTTGAGTTGCTGACAGAGGCAGGGGCAGCAGTCGGAGGCGTCGACGTGCGCCCAAGCGAAGACGGCCGAGGCATGTGTCTTGATTTTTGATAAAGACCTGGAGGCATAGCACAAAACAAAAGTGTGCGGGTTGGAAGTAAGGGAAAGAGGAGGAATATGGAATGTGGAGTAGCGAGTGTAGGGAAGTGGAGAATGTGAGTGTGAGTGTGTGGAGAGAGAAGGGAGAAGGAAGGGAGGAGAGAAGAGCACAGCAAAAGCAAAGAGTCAGTAACCAGTAAAACGTGGTTTAGATCACCAAAAACCAAAAAACCCAAAAAGAGGATGAATGGAACAAAATAGAGAGAAAACGGAACGCAACGCAGGGGAAGCAAGTAGCAGACGCGGAACGGACGGCAAGCAACTCGGACTCGGACTTGGACTCGACGCTCGAGATTCCAGATTCCAGACGGTATAGGTATAGGACAGACGATTATTTGGCTATTGCCCAGAAAAGAGAGGACAAAATAAACAGCCCGCAGCGGCAACGGCAACGGCAACACAACACAACACTAGGTCACGAACAACACTCTCGCGACGGAGATGAAAATGAAAAATGAGAACGGGATGGGATGGGATGACGAAAATCAAAATCAAAAACGATAAAACGAAAACGAAATGAAAAACACTAAAAAAAGAAAAAAAAACGCGACGGACGATATCGATCAACGACGACCAAACGATGATAACAGCCCTGCAAAGAGAGGGGCCAGTCTTTTTTTGTGTGTATGCGTGTGCGCGCGCGTGCGGGTAGGTGGGTATGTGCTGAAGAGATAAAAAAATCGTCGTCGTCGAGAAGCCAACGATTAAAAACGAAAAATGGCAGACACAGATAGAAAGATAAAGAACAAGATGGAACAGGAAGTATAAGAAGGGAAAAAAAAGCACAACGAGGTGAAAAAGGGTTTTGCTGTGCTGTGCTGAGCTGCCAAACAAGAGTGGCAAAAGTGGGTTCATTAACGTGAACCCACCAACCCAGGGGTAAGGTGGGTGGGTAAGAGGGTTAGGGAGGGAGGTGCCGCCAACATGCAGGCATCAAGGAGCAAGGAGCGTCTACGTATGATGCATAAAAGAAGAACTCGAAGAATCTAAAGTTGGCTCCAAATCTCGCAATCTGTATCTCGCAATTGCAATCTCGATTGACGATCACTCGTAAATAGAAGGAGCAATCCTGAGACTCGACTCGATAAGAAGAAGAATGGAAAGAAGGCAGAGGCGAAAGACAGAAAGAAATACGCGACTGCGATAAGGAAAAAAGAAAAGAAAAGAAAAGAGGGTTGGGTAGATCGAAAAATCCAAAACCAAGCCAAACCACCGCCACAGCACCTCGTGCCCTCTGTGCACACAAGAGGGAGAGAGAGATCCGTAGTCGTTACGGTCTATCGAAATAGCCGCGAAAAATACACAAATGGAAATTCGGAGATTACAATTCAAGAAAGAAAAAAAGGAAGAGAAAATACCAAAACACCCTCTTCGAAGGATCAGGGATCAACGTGAAAAGAAAAAAGGTAAACTCCCTCCCAAACAAAACACACAGAGTAACACGTGTAACCAACCAAAATCCACACGCAAACCCAAACCCAAAACCCAGAACCCAGAGGGTGCGTGGATCGTGCATGTCTGACAAACAAATAACAGCGACCTCTAACGACCCGCGAGAGTGTTGCGTATCCTAGTTCGGTGCTCCCTCTCCCACACAGGCCGTATGCCCCGTCGGCCACGCGCCTGACGAACGGCGGCTGGGTGCTGCGAAACGAGTACACCACCCCGCAGCAAAGCCAAGCAGATAAAAGACAGAAAAGCAGAAACACGTCACATCTCATTACGATAACAGGCAAGTCGAACCCAATGCAAAAGTAGAAGTAGAAGTAGACCAGAGATAAGAGAAAACAGCCAGAAGAAAGCGAACGCGGGCGCGTCTGGTCTACCACGTGTCGTAATGCGTCCGTTCCAACATATATGCCCCCCAGCGAGAAGAGAGAAGAGAAAATAAAGGAAGGAAAGAGAGACGAGGCTTACCACACGCATTGCAGACAGTGTTGCCTGTAGGATCGCGCCTCCACAGAGGGCTCTCGGTGACGCCGCAGTTGGCACAGGTCGTGCGCCCCGGTGAGATGACGTTGGCAGAGAAGTTGAACTCGTCCTGGCCATCTACAACGGGCAGACAATCAGCAACAGCCACACGAGTTATCTACGACGACATGTCATCCACTCACTCTGGCCGTTCGGGTTACTACTCTGGCCGGCGCCGGCTTCTGCGCCGTTCTGTTGCTGCTGCTGTGTTGTGAACTGCTGCTGTATCCGCGCCATAGTGGACATGTTGCTGTTGTGCAGGTTCATAGCTGGAGATTCGAGCACGACGGGGGACATTGTCGGGCAGATCGAAGAGGTCCTAATTTTTTTTTTTATCAGGGAAGAGATAATGGATGAATAGGGACTAGATTAGGTGGCAACCTAATAGGAATTGCCACGAGGGCAGTTGTCAGCAGAGATGTTGGCTGTGCTGCTGGGGAACGCAGACGGGCACGGGAGGAGAACGGACGTACGGAGTGTGTGGGCCACAAGAGTCGAGCGCTGTGTAGCACGACGAGTGAGTGGGTGGTAGTGGTAGATATTAATGTGAGGGGAGATGCTAGTGGAAAAGCAAGGGAAGAGAGGGAAGGGAAAGTGTGCGAGATAAAGTGAGATAACACTGCCCAGCCAATCACAGCCAACAAGTTTGTCTAAGATAACTCTTTTAATCGCCGCTGAACCGCGAACCGCGCCGGCTCGTTTTGCAAATTTAATCTAATCAGGCCCAACAGCTCACCAAGCCGACCACCCGGTTTCATCTAATCTCCGCCACTGCTTATCAAACATGCATGTCCCAGCATTCCTAGCAGTCCACAAGTGGTAAGTCTCAGCACTAGAATCAATTCAGATGTAGAAAAGAACCGCCGTGCGACCTATCCACATCCACATTCACATCCACTCAACCCACGGTCTACCCACAAAATCACCATGATCAATCATATTCGTGACAGAAAGGGGAACTCAATATGTAAAAGGGAAAAAGGGAAAAACAGAGAATACATATCAGATTTCTAATAATCACTTGTCGACATCTCACCTCGCACCCTCGGAGCAGATTGTGAACGTAGTCCCTTCGCGCAACTCAAAATCTCCGTCCGTTCGGGATGATTGATTACAAGCTACTTAGCCCCCAGGAGATAAGATCGGCCGGGAAACCTGACAAACGCAACGGCAACGTCCTTTCTATTTCCTTACAGTTACAATACTTCTTATCAACATTCTCACATTCCTATAATTCTCCCTTAATTCCACTCCCTTCTAAGGCCTATGCCTACTTACTTGCAATTGAAATGCAAGATCGTCCGTCTAGCTACGCTGCATGCGCATCATGCATGCACGTTGAACGGCGAACGGCGGCGGCGCTCAAACGCACAGTTGAAGTTTGAACGTGATCGCGCACGCGTAATGTACTGGAGTAATCAACAACCCACGCAACTATGTAACTAACTACGCGCGTTCGCGTCCGCTTACACTCGGTTCCCACATAAGCTTATGCGGCGTGCGCCGCGCTTCAAGTGCATGCAATAATCAATTGCTCCGAAAGCTTTCGAAGGGTTCGAACCCTCAAAAATTTTTTACTGAAATGAGAAGATCTAGCGCAACAATCAATTAACAGTTACATTATTACACTAGCCTCATATGCGTAGAAACGACTGTTCAAATGTTCACTCCCCGTCCGCCCACTCCGAATCGACTGAATCACGTACGCGCATAGGCACAGACTCTACCAAGTTCAAACTCTGCCCCCGTCTGCCGTGAACCCTTATAATCTGGCATGTCACATACCACACCACAACACACAACGAAACGACCCACTATATACTGCCCACCCCGAATCTTCCCGCACGTGCCTAGCGACCTTATTTAGTACTTACCCTCTTAAGTATTTACCTCCGCCTGTTCGAGAATCAAGCCGTCTGTCCGTCCGTCCACAAACCCGACCCTGCCTGTTCGAGCCATGAACCATCCCATCACATCAGAAAAAAAAAAAGTTGCAAAAAAGGACAAAGAAACAAGAAAACCCACGAAAAATTCGCCATCTCCGGCGGCACTGAATGACTGAATGATGATGATGATCCTGAGAAGTCCGTTACCTGCCCAGCTTGTAACACACAATGCATAGAGCATAGATAATAGTGCAAACCCCTCATCCATCCGCCCATCAGACCAACGAAAATCATCAGCTTCACCTTACAACACACAAGTATCGTAAAACGATGGATCCGGGATGCTATGATCATGAAGATGACGCGACCCGACTCGCGACTCCCGGGTGCCGGTGTCAATCAGTGATCCTGAGTGTCCTGCATCTTCATTCATTCAATCCGTCCGCCACCAAATCTTTATATACATAATCACGGCTAGTCAAATAAGTGGGCAAGTCGTGAGTCGGTGATGCCGGCGATCACCCGAGTCCTCTCCTCACCCCGGCCCGCAAATGAGCTCGAGTTCGAGTTCGGATTTGAGCCCACCTAAATCGCGCGACTCCGCTATCAAAGTATCATATCGCGCCTCCCACGATTTTATTCTTATCAGATAAGATTTCCCAATCCTTACCTCAGGGCCTCACGCTCCACTGCGCGGGTTCCCATCCTAGCTAACGCCCAGCCAACGCCCAGCCGCAGCACATTATCGACTCGGAATTCTACAGGCCACAGGCTACAAGTACAGAATCCTCAGGCTCCCAGACGACTGTTCTTAGACCTCTAGGCTCTGGGCTGGGCTGGACTGGACTGGACCAGGACTCCGACAATCCTGACACCGAGACTCGAGTCTATCGCCTCGGACTCGTCAAGAGCTCGATGTGTATAGTATAGAGTAGTCCTGTGACCCGTGCTAAGTATCATCTATGCATGTAAACCCCAGGCCAAGTTAGCCTGAGTAACAATCTGCAGCAATACAATACAATACGTAGACGGTAGTCTAGTCTACAGCCGTGAGCCGGTTGTAACCCGTACATCCAACATAGAACATACATCCACCGTTCGGCGTTAAGCACAAGCACATACACACGCACGGGACCTAACCAAAACAGCTACTAGTGGTAGTAAAGTAAGTAAAGAAGGTACTTAAAGCTACTATATCGGCAAAAAGAGTCCAGCATCTTAATTGAAATGAGATGATGTGCTAATGTATAGAAATACGGTGCTTCGGAACGAGAGCCTAAACGTGACGCCCTCCGACTTGCGTTGAACGAGCCTCAGCTTCGAAATTTACTGCGATACTACCAAAATACGAAAATGCGATCCGAGGTTATTTTTAGATTTTCTTTATTGAACTTCACCATAGGACCATCATCGTCATCAAAAACATGAGAGGACGACTGGTAAAGCATTGGTAGCCCAACCCCAACTCTTCGCGAGTAGACTACATACTTGTAAATACGAATAGAGAAATTTAAATGAACGACAGACATGAACAACATATCTTCAGTCGCCGGAAGTCGGAGGGAGTGTCGGTGAGTGACTTATCATCAAACACAGAAGCAGGAGGATAACCCGCAAAACATGGCCCGACTGTGCGTGAATAGTAGTTTAACCGACAGATACAGCAGAAGTACCTTCATAGTCGCCGGTGGGGGAGTAAGCATGCCTCGCTTCTCAAAGACTGCTTTACTCGAGTACGATCGAAGTCCGTTGGTTGGTCAGGGGCAGTTACCATACGTCCGTCCCCAATCCTAAGATTAAAAGTGCGCTGGCAGCAGAAGGGAAGGGGAGACTCGCCTCACGAAACAACCTTGCCGCCTGCGGATGATAAGCAAAATGATTAGATCTTGCGCCGGTGGCTGTTATTTTCAGATCCTCGACTTACAAGTATTCTGTAAAACATGGATGTATCAGATATTTGAAAGTCTCGGGCGACTGCTGCTAGCCATTCAAGAGTCACCGTTTTTTTGAACTGATATGTATTTGTTAGTTCGACTTTGAATGAAAATGCGATGAGGGTAGGTAGCATTGCTGTCATCAGAGATAATTCGCGAGTATTAATAATCCATCACCCATACACCCGAACTTTTGGAAGCTTCAGAGTCGTGAACCCTCACCATATCAGCGTTGCCGGCGTTTAATTTTATGATCAGACACAAGCATCGCAAAGTCGCTTTGCTGTTATTTAACGTGGCCACTGTACTCATTTCAACCCCTAAGTTCGCAGCTACAGTCTGACCGAAATGAAAAAAAATAACCATGCTTACAACCAATGTAGCGTCTCCACTGCCATAGTACTTCGAACATCACCAGATCATCGGAGTAGTCGCCTTGAAACAGCTAATCATAACAACAGATTAAGATACCATACATATCGGACACGAAACGCCGACTCCAGCATACCACTGCGGCAAACCCACCATCCCCGAGGTCCAAAACCGTCATATCTTATGTATCCATATATAGAGCAGCCGCATAAGACCATCAACCTTGATGTCCACATCCAGCTAATCTCGCGTCAATCGTTAAACTTTTTCAAAGCCAAAGTGGCACCGAAAAAGAACCCAACACTGACACTGACATGATGATAATCTAAAAATAAACATTGAAGATCTTCATCATGATCATTGACAGTACTCGAGGCAAGCATGAATAGATGTAAGGCAAGTTGGCATCTAAGGGCAGGCAATCTTCTTCAATCCGACTTCCAAATGGAAACACATATGTACTAAATTTAAGCTCACCGCCGCCAGTGCTGCGCACGTACTACGTAAGTATGTGCAACCAGGATGCTGCGATGTGCAAATCTCCAAAGCGCTGGTGATTCTAAAATTAGTGCACGCGAATTTCCGAATCGTTCATCTCGACTCCGTCTTCCGATATCTATTATCGACATTGACGCGGAGGTATTTTAAAGTATACTGTGCTTTGCAGCTTCAATTATAGCTTTACCGGCGAGTAATCTTTCCGAGTACACGCACTATTCATGGTATCAAACACGGCGTTCTTGGACCATTTATGCCGCGATGAGAGGAGAATTCGACGCCTACCGTCCACCCCGAGTGAGAAGTCCAAGTTGCGAACTGTTTAGATCCGATTCAGGTGGGGCCGCACACATCGAGGCCTCAAGGCCGATATGTTTCTTGCCGGAACGATTTCGCGAGAATGCCAGTCGCATCTAAGAATACCAAAAACCAAGTACGCCCTTAGGATCACATCAGATCAGCCTCATGGCCTGGTGACAAGTAAGTAAATTGATAAACTTCCGAAAGCCTTGGAATTCTCCAATTCACAATCGACAAATCAACACAGATTACCGTCGGATGGCCATTCCGACTCTGGATTCTTGGACGTAAAATAATAAAGCACCGACCTATAGCAGCCTAATAGCCTGCATGCAACCATGCATCGCCTTGACATACCATGCATCTAATCTACACATCCATATCTACTCAGTTACACAGCAAGACGCAGCCAAACCGGCTTACTTCCAACTCAAGCGCGCGCGTGGTATGCATGTACGGAAAAGGCGTCCCGGGGGTCGCCTCGTCTTATCAGATAAGCACGTCCAGGAGGAAAAGGCCATAAATACATCCAAGAGATGATATTATCAGTTAAAGATTCAAACTGACCCATTGGTTCCCCTAAAGCCTAAAACCAGCTCAAAAACCCACCAAACGAGCTGCATATTATGTTCCTGCATATATATCATTATCTACGCCATTCCACTGGCAAGTTACAACCGACCTGCATGCCAGCAACGACAAATCGAATGACCCAGTGACCAGGCGGACTGATCTTCCGCCGAGTCGCGTACTGCTCGCACGAATTGTAATCAGTTCCCCACTCGCTAAATTGGTCTTATCAAAACAAAGGGGGGGATTTCGAAGGTGGTTTATTACTCATTGCAAATTAGATACATTAGCCCAATAGGAAAGCCTGGGAAAGCGGAACTTTACCATTTAGGGCAGGGGCCAAGAACGGGCTAAGAATGGGCAAAAGATCCCCAATTCGGGGCGACTTGCAGGTTTCCTGGTAGGTATAATAAAAACCCGTATTATCTACAAGTTTGTATAAACCCAAAGAATACGACTCAACTACATGAGTTAAACCTGAGAAATATACATCTCCTAACTTATCCAACGACTCCCAGCTCGGTTAAACATCACCTCAAGACTTGAAATAAAGACGTTAGAACACGTGGAAGAGTACCGTTGTAAAAAAAAGCCTAGCCGGTCCCTGAAATTGAAATAAAATATACAGGACGTGATCATATCTATAGAGATTCCAGGAGAATGATAATCTCTATATAATTAAAGAAATGCCCCAAATTACCTGACGACGAACATCAACACCCTCAAAAATAGTGAAGCCTGAGGCAAACCTGTTCCAACGGCCTACCACACCTGCTTATACTCACGTTATGTACTGACACGATTATTCCGCGTTCTTCTCGATTTTGCTGAAAATGATTGATTGAGAACCGGTAAAGTCGCCCAATATCGCATCGTTAACAATTACTACCCACGAGGCACGAGGCACCAAAGCCTATCAAAGCTTCAGAACTTCAGAGTTTGGTAAACCTGCTGTTGGATGGATTACTTCCTTCGCTTCCGGATCTCGCTGTACAGAGAGAAGTCCTTAGTCAACGGCTCTTGACGTGGTTTTATCATGACCTGAAACCCTTTCTCAACCAACTCCGGCTGCGTATTTCGCTTCAATCAATTCTTACCACTGCCATGATTTAGGTTATCACGCTGAAGAACTCATTCGCGGCTTCATTACGACGTACGTCGACTCACCGGGTCGGATCCAAATAATCATCATCGCGAGCCGCTTGCCAACTAATCACAGAAATGGATTACAGCATTTTTAAGGGTTTGCCGCTCGACCTTCGAACTCTGGACAGACCTATGTACAGGGTTCAAGTACATCACGGCGCCCGTTGAGCAGCCAACCAGGAAGCCTTTAAACGGCTTACGGGATTCGATTTTCTTATCCCTGAGGGAGTAATGCATTATCTGTTGTCGATGAACGAAGAGTTGCCCTTATGATGTCAGGAGGCTTTGAGAGAGAAATCACAGGATCAAGACTATATACCTCAGTAATCTAATGAACCCACGAGGGAGCGGTCAGTATCCTCAGATCCGGTGGGGAAAAGCCAATTACCCCGGAGTCCTCAGGTCCTATGACCGACACGGGAACACCTGCACAGCAGTTGGAAGTTAAGACTCACACGATCGTCTGAACGAAGGTGTGGCCTGAACGTAAAGAAACGCGCTGCACTCATGTTTCCAAGACCCTACACCTTATCTTATCGACTGCGGTGAAGTATCTATAGCCGGGTGTTAAGACGTAATGAACAATCGTTTAGAGCATGATCACACGATCACGAAGGCTTTAGGAAATGATGTAATACGCACCGATAGCTGAGAGCAATGAAGTACTCAAAACTGGTTTGATTCGGAAAGAATATGATGCGAGTCGAAAAGCAAGGTGGGCAGGCATAGACTAACTCTTACAAAGTGACCCGAGGATCAGATTGGAAACCATATCCTATCTCGAATTGACCGCAATGCCCACTACAGACTGAGAAAGCAGATAATGGGTACAGTATATCAAACTGGACGTCTAGCGTAAACCACCGGAGCATAAATCATGGTTTATTTTGAAATGTTGCGATATGAAGTAGAAAAAGGCCTAATGTCGCATAATGACAAGGATGACATGTTGGGGCGAAATGGTGGTCGACATGCTCCTGGGAGTGGAAAAAAAGAGTTATGTACACGATTATGCGTCAGTCTTGGCAGCGACCCTCTTCTTGGCTACGGTGTTCTCTCTACAATTCGTATGTATAAGATCAAGAAAATCGAGGCTGTCAAAATAGTGTACATACCTAAAGCCATTCTTGAAGCGTCTTGAGACTTCCTTCAAGTACTTCATCCTTCCGGTACCGGTGGTCTTTCTGCGCTTGGCCTTTTGGCCCCACTCATAGGATCTCAGCTTAGCGGCGGGGTATCCGCATGATGCGCAAGCTATGAGAGAGATACTGAAATTAGATCTGTCAGATATGTGACTGATGTACAACGCACTTTTGTGTTGCCTGTGGAAGGCACGGTTTCCGCAACGCCTGCAAAGGGTGTGGGACTTGGTGTGTCTCTTACTAAATTCGAATAGTGGAGAAGCGGGGTGCAATGAACATTTCGTGCATTTTATTCATGAACAATTGTAGCGACATACCCAAAAGACGAGGTACCTGGGCGACAAAAGATTAGTATTCACGTTGCGAGATGCGAGCCTGCAAACTGAACGCACCTTTCGTCTAGAGAACACAAACACAAGAGAGAACGAAGCAGCAAGTCAGCAACGGTCTGAGCATGGTTTCTGGGTGAGGAGAGACATCGCAGAGCATGGTGGGGCAGTCCACAGTCGAGTAGCAGTTCAGTCCTCCAGATCCATGGCCTTGAGAATTTTCATCCACGCAACACCATCCAGACCCATCCGACCGCATCCATCCCTTCCTGTCCTCTCTTCGCGCTGAAACTGCTTTCCTAGACCCCCGAAACGCATGCCCTGCTGTCTGGAGGAGTAAAGACTCACCATCTCGTCGTATTCTTGAGGATCCTTAGGGTGAGGGGGTCGATGGTCGCTGGGCGCTGGTCTTTCGTTGGGTTTGCACGGATGATTTGGGGTCGTGGGAACACGTTCACGTTGCCATCAACTTTGGTGCCAAATTACCTTTTTGGAGGCTTAGCAGGACCAATCGTTAAACAAACAGATATTATAGCTTGATCATGACAGCAGAACGTCGTCTCAAGCCCTATAATATGAGTAATGAGATCTGACAGAGATTAATGGAATAATTACCCTCGTATTGACATTAAATTAATTTTTTGCTTTGTGTGTAGAGGTTTCAAAAGGTTACTTCGTCGCATCGGCTGGACCCGAAGTACTCAGCGCTCAATCGGGGTGCAACATTTAGTTTCACTACATTCATCATCACTACCAACGCCTTGCATAGCCATCTCCACTGCTCTCTGCATTTTCTCGGCTTGAAAAGTGGATATCGCTGTATTTATGTTTGCTCTGTGATTGTTGGCAAAATTTACCAGGGTAGTACTATCAGGATACGGCCCTCCTGCGATTTTGTGGACAACCGTGCAAAAAAAAGGAAGATTAAGGGCGTACTCATTGTGGTTCCCTATTCAACTGTAATTGAATGACCTCTAGTCAGGTGTACTTCAGATGATGCGTACTGCACGCAAAATGCCCTTCTTTTATTCATCATCCAGGTATTCTGCAATTCTCGTGGGTTTGTTCACAAAATTAGACTTGAAGATTCAAACAGTGGGTCCGGGCGGGGCTCAACGTGAACATGAAACCACATGCTCCCTTGGAAACTACTCTTGGCCCATGACCTGGAAGCTCTTGTCTCCACTCTTCTTAAACTAAATCTCGTTGGGTGTTTTGCAATAGCGTTTCAAGATGTGACGTACCTTTGTGGTATATATATCTTGTTATGTCTGGATTGCTCACAGTGATATTCGGACTAGCTTGCTGTCGTCTGATTAAAAATTTCCTTGATCTTTGAATATCCCATCGACACGTATTTATAAAGGCTTCTGTGCTCGATTGGCCTTGCCTCCTTCGCCCTCGATCTTGTCCCTACATATTTTGAAATTAATCATCTCGATTCTCCCTTGCTCCTTGGATCGTCCAGTCTCCAGCCAGCGCCTCTTTCCAGGGATCTGTTCCTCAAATCATCTTCGTCATCATGCTTACTACTGCGCTCGCACACGTTTCAGTCCTTACCCTATGCGGCCTGTCTGTCGCACAGGACTTAGGGGTTCCTCTTAGCTGGAGGGTCAGTCACTTCGCCTGCTCGAGAGCCGAAATATCCTGTCTACTTTGATAACCCATCTTCCATGTACTACCCTGATATCACCGTGATTTGTTATCATTAGAAATTCAACAATACGAGGCCTGCATCCGAGCGAATCTCCATCTCCCAAAACGCCATCAACACTATCCTCCCGCAGCTTGACGCCTCCACAGGACAGTTTAATGGTAAGTCCTTAACCCAGATCCTCTTCGGCCTGCCTTGGACTTGCGTTTTAATCATTGGAATATAATTTGTGATAGGCATCGGGTACTGGCAAGCCGCAAACGTGTTCTCTGCTATGGCACTCCAGGACCAAGTCGCGAAGACGACAACAAATAAGGATGTGGTTGTTAAGAATTTGAAGCTCGTGTTTGGGCTTTGGAAGAATTACGATCAGTTTGGGTGAGATGTTGTTCTCTTCGTAGTGCTAGTGTGCCATGAGGCCCTATTCAAATACTGATTGGTTACTTTTGCTTTTGCAGGGTATGTTTCTGAAGCCAGACTAGTGTACGTTCACTGATGAACGGGCTTTTTTTTCCCCAATGGGTTGCTTGTTAGTTCAATGACGACGCTTTGTAGGTGTATCCCATTCTTCCTTTAGGTGGTATAGCACACTAATGATGCATCACCCATGTAAAAGATGGTGGGCACAAGCAGCGCACTACGCATATAAATCATACGGCGACACGGAACTTCTGAACAATTCCATCGCAACTTGGAACTCTGTTTCTAATTAGTGAGAATTGTCGCTATAGATGCTCAGTCGACCAACACCTTCTATATTCTTCGATATTGATTGACTTTGGTCCTTGCAGCGTGATAACGGCGACGCAAGCACAAGCTCGAAAATCGCCTTTCAAGAATTTTACTCTTGCTGGGACTTGCGATGGAGGTGAGCCGTTCTTCTCGTTCTTGTTCTCCTTCATTTCTCGTGCCAGCATCTCTGGTACTATATTTTTATACTGACCTCGGACTCGCTACATAGTTACGATGGCGGGCGGTGTATTCTGGGTACGTGATTATATCCTCACCGAATCAAGGACGAATAGATTCTCTTCAAACATTCAGAGCGTTTATATTCTTATTATTAGCGTCCAACGACAGACGATACGGCCATTAACTCCATCACTACTGGGTAAGCCTTATGCTCGTCAACATTCAAATCCATACCATGATGCTCTACATCGCTAACCGCCTTGCAATCCAGGCTATACCTGACGTTCGTAATAATCCCACAATCATTACCATCCATAAGTACTCACACATAAAATGATTCCCAACACTCCAGACTCTCGGCCTACCTCTTCGAAACCACATCCGACCCTAAATACCTCTCCGCCGCAACACTCAGCGCCTCCTGGCTAAAGGCGCACAACATCGCCTCTTCCTCTTCCTCGAACCCCGGCATCCTCCTGGACACGGAAGACGGCGCTACATGCGCGCGCTCGCCCGCAAGCTGGCTGTTCACGTACAACAGCGGCAAGTTTGTGGAGGGGCTGAGTGTATTGGCGGGTGTTACGGGGAATAGCGAATGGAGTCAACTGTACGTTTTTCTTTTCTTTTCTTTGGATGTTTGGATTCCGTTTGGATCTGAATTACTACATATAGGATGTTGACGACTGTCGCAGCCGCTGTGAAGAACGCACCGTGGCAAGGATCCAACGGAATCATCACCGAAGGAGCCAGCACGGATAGCAACAACGATAGTGTTGGGTTCAAAGGTAAGTACGTTAGTATCGTGCTCACATCGTGCTCTCGGTCTCTGGCTCTCTGGCTCTCTGGCTCCACGTTCGCGATTAAGTTCACTTTCGCAATTACTGACGTACGCTTGCCCGGCCCACAGCGATTTTTATCAGAGGGCTGAGAGAGGCGTTCAGGAGGACGCCGCAGAACAATACTCTCAGGATTTTGATACACAGCTACGTCGACGTCCAGGTGAGTAGTAGATGCCTATTATTATTCAACGACCTAATAATTCAAATCAACAACGACGACGATAACGACGGTAACAGTACAACGCCCTCCTAGACCTAGCCAGCACTGGGAACGAGTACTCGGCCAATTGGCTGGGTCCGAAGCCGGCGGGGTTCACGTCGTGGGGCCAGCTTGCGGCGCTGGATGTGTTGGTCGCTGCTGTGGAAGCTAATTGATTAGTTAATCCAAATGATAATGGACTCGAATGTATTGGGACCTGTACATATACTTGCAGTGGAGAAATTTGATTGAGGGGAGGAGCGGACTTCCTCCATGCTGCATTGATCGGATGGAATTTTGATGTAGTGAGGTTTGTGGCCAGCTGGGTTTTGTATGTATGTATGCGGAACACTTGGGTATGAGTCTGGTGTAAATCGATGAGAGGAAGAGCCAGGTTTCGTTTCCAGCGTTAAACCGTTTTCAAGCATCAAGCAAGGAAGAAGGCAGGGGTAACAATGCAAATCAAGTGAACAAGTCGTGATCTATCTATTAAGTCGTAAGTGTGTCGCAGAAACTAAAAAACACATCTCATACAAATGAAAATGTTGTACAAAAATTTCATTCAAACACCCTCCAGCACGCTCATCATCTCCGTTGTCGACGACTGATGCGGAGGGGGAGGCTGCCTCGTCTCCCGCCCCAACCCCGCTGCGCGCTCGGCCTCCTCAATCGTATATGCGGGTTCGCGGAGCTGCTTGCACCGTCTTTTGTGGACTTTGCTCCGCCAGTGCGATTGGAGAGCTGCGTCTGTCTCATAGTACCTAGAAAGTAAGAGTGAAAGGAGAGAGGTCAACAGTTAAGATTTTGATTGCGAAACCACCGCGCAAAAAGGAAAGGAAAGAAAAACACACTTGGCGCATTCGACGCAGTAATGCTGTGCGAGACCCGGCTTTTCGTAGTCGATGGGCTGCGCTTCAAGAGCTGCTCTGTTCTGATAGACATCACGTAAAACCAAAATCCAGTCAGAATCCACAACCACTCATTGCGATGAATAAAGACTCACTTTCGGATCCAGATCAATGAGCTGAATCATGTCCAAATCACGAGTCCTGACCTACAAAAACGCAAGAAAAATGAACAAATATCAGACATACAGAGATTGAATTCAGCGTACTCGTGTTCTGGCTCCTCGCTGGACATCTCTCCGCGCGTGGTGGGCTCGAGAACGACGTAGACGGCCCATTTGAGATGGGTGTAATGGTGTGAAAGGGCTTTAAATTTGTTAGAACCCTATTTTGGGGTTTTGGGTTATATTTGGGTTATAACAGGTTCTGCGCTGCCCAGAGTTTACGGTATGAGCCTCTTGGCTTTATTCACGTTCTGTAACCTGTTCAGCGTCGTTACTTGAACCGCCACGTTAACTGGTCTTCGAAAGGATCACGTACTCTTCAGGAATGCAAAATACCACTACAGCCTACTCGTGATCCACAGTCTATTTGGAGTCTGTAGACCAACTATAGCCTAATATCGTATTACATCTTGCTGATTATACCCGACTCCAACGGCAACCTAAAGAACGATCTGGCCTCGACGTTCGTCGATAGTCCATCTTTCAAGAACATTTTACATCTTGTCTCAAACTGAAGGCCAGTTTAAATATGCGTATCGTGACTTGAAACATTGTAAGGACGCTTCATCTGGCTTCTGTATACTAATATTCACGCGATTTACTACTAGAACGGTGTCCGTACACTTCCCCAATGTCACCCGTGAGTTTACCTAGTTATATAACGCATTATCGATTCTTAATATTGACATCTCGCCAGATGGAGCTCTTTCAAAACCTTTGATCAGATACTAAACCATCTAAACGTGGACATCATATGTTTTCAAGGTACCTTCCTTTCTCTCCTCCATCGCTTCCCCGCAAATCCTCTCCCTCGACTAATTAACTAATCTCCCTTCTCGTCCAGAAATGAAATCATCAAGACTATGGCACGCGCATCGACTTCATCCTCATCACGCTCGGCCTCATACTGTGGATCAAAGCAACGGACATACAGCTGGACATTAAGGGCAGTGACCACTGTCCTGTTGACTTTTACAGTGAAATTGCCACTTCCTCTCCTTTGACTCGGCAGCAAGAAAGTCACGGCTATGTTTAGCCAACACCAAAAATTTGTGGCTGCAGTTACTAGCCAGGATATCCACTATCTCGGCGTTGGGGTGGTAGATGGTAGTAGGGTGCAGTGAATATGGACGTGAAGGTTGTATTGGAGTAAATGGAAGAGACGAATACGCCGCTGGCCTTGTCCTCTGTTCGAATAGCAGAATTTTAGCTATACTGAGCGCCCTGTCAAACAGCTGCCTGCGGTGGTCCTCCTCATAGTCTAATGTATCAGTAAACATGACCTGAGCGGAGTGCCGAAAGCAGTGTCATAACTTGATTTTCTTTAACTTAGAAAAATAAGATAAGATAACGATTGAAATCCAGACATGATGGCTGAATCTGAAACTCTGAACTCCGTCCCTGAGCTCTCACCACGTTGCAAGATTCAGAAACACAACCGTCAATCAGTCCGGACGCGTCCAATATGTCCTGTTTAAATGACATCTCACTGTGCTAATGCACCCCACCGTAAATGGTATATGATGGGTGAGGGTGCCAATCACGAAGCCTTATGATGATGTTCATTCTCACCTGTTCAACAGTAATGATTCCTCCCGCAGTGCGTAGCGTTGTGCAGCCCAAGTCATCCAAGATCGGTTGGGTTGAATCCAAATTGGGGGGGATAACAAGTGTTGATTAGTTTGTCGAGAGTGAGTGGATTTTTTCGGCCAAAATATCTTCTTTCTTTGGAGTAAATTACAGTTTGAACACGACAATTATACCGTTCCTTGTGCTATTTCGGGACGCAGATCTTGATTTACCAATACCTCCCTCGCCCCACGCATCTGCCCCTCGCTATTCGCAACCATCATGTCGGATAACAATATTGAAAGTAGCACGAACAACGCTATTCGTACCCTAGTAAGTGGGAACATGCATCTAAAGAGATCAGGAAGCGATGTTGAATATCCTTTATCCTACGTGAAGGCAATTTTTTCGCAGGAACAGCTGTTGGGATGCTCTCCTTCGTTGAAGCCGTTTTCACTAAGCGCGAGGGATCTCCGAGCTCTGAAGGTGGAGTCAGTGACGATGTGGTTGTCACCTGCCTCCTCCTTTCAACCCTCTTTCTCTCTCTCAGTGGCCGCCCTACGACAGCCACAGAGGAACACCCGTGTTGCAGACTTTGCCTTGAGGCTTTCATTCCTCACTCTTCTAGCCGGAATGATGGTTTTCACATGGGAAAATCAGCGCACGATCACCTCAGTTGTCTTCACAGTTTCTTTCATACTCCTTGTAATCGCATACAGCACCTGGACAGATCCGAGTCCGAACAGTGATGAAGAAGGTGAGTGTTCATTGTGTTAATGCAGGCATTCAATTTGACGATTCCTGAAGATCATTTGTGGGATAGGATTGTGAGATATTGGGGAAAGTGGTGTGGCCTTGGACACGTACCGAATGGTGGCAAGTTATGATAGTAGTTCTCGTATTTCTGAGAAGGACTAGACACCTAGGACACGATGAGTCGACTGATAATTAGATGCAATATAAGCTGTGTGACTATGCAGGTGCACAGAACTTGAACTTCGAACTGATATTACACCAAGGTACACGAGGCAACCGTGTGTTCCAATATATATATTATTACCCACTCGCTCTGACAAGATACACTTGCCACCTTCATTCTTCTTTCACTATTGATCCCTAGACCTTGTTCTTGCCATGGTCTGTGCATAATCACTTTCCGACGTTGCCCGTTCATGACTGACCCACCGCGATCTTTTTATTCTATAGGATGTAGTACGTAATCTCTTGCCATCGCTATTTCTTATTACTGACCCATTCCATCTTTATTCAAATAGGAGGTATGCAACCTCTTTCCACTGCTGTTTCTTCACGACTGACCCACTGTGATCTTCATTCTACAGAGTGTGAGTAAACTCTTTCCATTGCTGTTCCTTATTGCTGATCATTGCCATCTTTATTCAAATAGGAGGTATGTAACCTCTTTCCACCGCTGTTTTTTCACAACTGACCTACTGTGATCTTGATTCCATAGAAAGTGCGTAGCCTCTTCCTATCGCTGTTTCTTTGTGACTGACCCTCGTTCTATAGAGAGTGAATAACCTCTTTCCATCACCATTTCTTCATGACTGACCCACTGTGATCCTTATTATAGAAAGTGCATAACTCCTTTTGCTGTTTCTTCATGACTGGCCCACCATTATCTTCATTTTATAGAGTGTGAGTAACCTCTTTTCATCATTGTTTCTTTACGACTGACCCACTGTCATCTTCATTCTCTAGCTTGTGCATAACCCCTTTCTGTCGCTATTTCTTCATGATTGACCCACCATTACCTTTATTCTATAGAATGTGAGTGATCTCTTTCTATCACCATTTCTTCATGACTGACCCACCATCATCTTCATTCTCAAGCTTGTGCATACTAACCTCTCCCATTGGTGTTTCTTCATGATTGACCTACCGTCATCTTCATTCTATAGTTTGTGTGTAGCCTCTTTCCATTGCTGTTCCTCATTACTGACCCATTGCCATCTTTGTTCTCTAGGTTGTATGTAACCTCTCGCCATCACTATTTCTTCATGACCAACCCACTATCATCTTCATTTTCTAGCTTGTGTGTACTAACCTCTTTCATTGGTGTTTCTTCATGATTGACCCACCGTCATCTTCATTCTATAGTTTGTGTGTGGCCTCTTTCCATTGCTGTCTCACCATGGCTGACCTGCCATTTTCTTTATTCTATAGAGAGTGAGCCACCTCTGTCCATCACTGTTTCTTCGTGATTGATCTACTGTCATCTTTATTCTATAGAAAGTGTGTAACCTCTTTCCATCACTGTTTCTTCATGGCTGACCTACCATTATTTTTATTCCATAGAGTGTGAGTAACCTCTTTCCATCACTGTTTCTTCCTGGCTGACCTGCTGTCATCTTCATCCTCTAGTTTGTGTGTAAAACCTTTCTATCACTATTTCTTCATGACTGACCTGCTGTCATCTTTATTCTATAGTTTGTATGTATCTCTTTCCATCACTGTCTCTTCATGACTGACCTGCTTTTGTCTTTGTTTTATAGCCTGTGTGTAACCTCTTTCCATCACTATTCCTTATTACTGACCCATTATCATCTTTATTCTCTAGACTGTGTGTAACCTCTTGTCATCACCGTTTCTTCACAACTGACCCACTACAATCCTTATTCAAATAGGAGGTGTATAACCTCTGTCCATTGCTGTTTCTTCATGACTGACCCACCTTCATCTTCTTTCTATAGAGAGTGCATCACCTCTTTCCATTGTTGCCTATGCATGACTAACCTTCTGTCATTTTCATTCTATAGGAAGTGTGTAACCTCTTTATATCATACTCACTGAATCATTGACTACCCTGCACCTGTATTACAGAAAGTAATATCTTTTTTGTCTCATTGGTATGGGTCCTGTCTAACTTGCTTTCTTCTAATATTAACACATTCCCATTAGACATATCTAACCTTTTCTATAGTTAAGAGCAGATGTCCTGAAACGAGTTCAACAGTTACAGGAGGAGTTCGAAAATTCAGGGTGAGTAGGCACACATCACATCTTTGAGAACTGCTCAAATCTCGACCTAGCCTGAAGGCTGGCCGGGGCCTTCCCCCGGGCGTCCCTTAAGGATTTCGCGATTGCAGGGGCTGAGTATGAACGAGAGATCCTGCCTCAATCTTCTCAGTCACCCAACAAACAGACGAAAGGATCCTCTATCTTCTATTCCAATGAGCATAGTGACACGCCATATCTTATTTTCATATATGACACCAACGAGATAGCTGAATACCGCCTTGTCTCGCTCAAAGACACCAATTTACCCTCTCAGGTGCATTGAATTCTTGGCCATGCGTTTCTCATTGTCTAAAAATTGTACTTTCAGATGTTTCTACGTCTATCTCAAGCTGTTCTAGCAGCTCATAACGACGGCAGGATATTAGGATCCAATCTCAATCTTGTTATTCTATTGTTCTATTACTTATTTAACAATCTGACCGCTTTACTATCAGGGAAACATCAGCTGGGATGTCTCGCGAGGTAGCAATGGCCTCCCGCATGTGACATTCAACAATCTTCCACCACCACTTCCTCCGAAAAATGTTCCTGGACTTGAGTTGAATTTGGGTGGACGTATGAAGGATGATGTTCGGAATGCAACGACTGTGTTACTTCAAGTTTGTATTTATTTAATTCTCGATGGTTCCGTCTTTTGATAAATTCTATTCTAGCTTGTCGCACTTATGGAAAACATTGTTCCGGAAAGGCCACAACTCAGGGATGGTATCCATGAAATCGAGTACAGTAGCCTTGCACCACAGAACGAAGCTCCTTTCCCATCCGCCACACCTGAAGTCCCAATCGTTATACAGAAGAACAAGCCGCTTCGTCAGATTGTGGGCAAGTGCTTGTCGGATCAGCGTGCTCAGCGCCCGACAGCTGCTGCCTTATGCAAAACACTCCTCCGCTTGTGCAGGTCCTCCATTGTGCGCAACGCTGCACTGGATATCGGGAAGTCGTGAGTAGTCTCAAACACCCACATGCAAGGCTTTGGTCACTGACAACCTATCGTTAGAGTGCTTTCCAAGATCATGAGGCTAATGCCTTAATACGGTTTCTTAAAGCAGCATTTCCACGCTTGACAATATGGACAATATTTTAGAATGTTTTGACTCCATTAGGTACTTGCGGCCCTTCTCTGTACCGACCCTTCTCTATACTATTTTCGCGAAAGTCTACATATGCAAATGATCCTAAAATGCACCGCACACGTAGCACTTTTGCGTAAGGGTGAACCTTCCAGCGTCTCAGGTAAAAGCCACATTCATGCTTTTAGGTCAACTGGCCTGAGATAGGCCCATTGCGAGACCGACTGACGGATGTTATTGAGAAGAGGAAGGGGGGCGGATATCGGGAAGGTTGGTGGGTATACATTTGTCAGATAGATTTGCAAGGGGTGCCCATCCGAGACCTTGAGAAGATGGCCAGAGTAGCAGTCGACGCACTTCTCTGCGTTCTCGCGAAACGACTGTGTCAACGAAGCAAAGATCGAGATCGATCTCCACTTGGTTCCAAAGCGTGGACATAGAGGCGAAGATGCGGCTCCACCCTTGACAGACCGTTGGTGCTTATAATCATTCTATCTCTTTTAGGAAAACCGTGAACTCTACTGACCGAATATGCTATCCGGCTGAATGTACTGTATTTATATGACTGAATGTTAACCGTGCTGTATCAACTAGCCTGAGTCAATTTCCCGCCACTACCTGACTAGAACCCCAAACATATCCCTCTCTGGATACCAGCAATTTGCGGAAATACACACCCAGTAAGGAACACACTTTGGAGATGCGGAACTAAAAGAGTCTCGAAAACCAGATTTGCACTTGGGAGAGAATAGTCAAAGCTCAAGCGCCTAAAACGTATCAGGAACCTGGAACTCGGAATGCTGAGGTGACCGTGGGTCCGATGGCGTCGGGTTGTCTACTGTCGGGAGAGGTTTTCAGCTTCACGGAATGAATCAGGCTGTTACCTGCCCCGGAAATTCCTTACAACCCAGGACAAACACGAGATGCCATTCAAACGAATTGAAATCTGGTCTGATGACGATGAGAGAAGGCCCCATTCACGTCCCCCGGGCGTTCAGGACAATCTATTCTATTTTTCAGAGCACATAATTTTATGGGAACGGGCGCTTACCAGCCTCATATGGTTTGACTAGTTTTGTCTGTTATCTCCCGCCCTTTTGGTTTATTTCTCTATGGAAGTTGAGACCCTTCCCGAATGGCCCGATGGATGCACTGTCGAAGATTTACTGGGTGTATGTCCACCATACACTGTATTTATAAGATTAGTTAATAGTCAGTGTCAGTCGCTATTATAAACCCTCGAGGAAGAAACTAATAACTTGGCACGAACCCGTGAGCACACTGCCACACTCCCCGCTTTGTTGAAACAGTCCTTCCCTTCTCGTTGCATCCATTATGAAAACCTTGTATTATAATTTGATATGTAGCCCAATCAATAAGCTGAATCATATCCAAATCACAAGTCCTGGCCTCCAAACCCCCAAAAATGAACAAATATCAGGTATCCAGAGATACAAACAGCATACTTCGTGTTCTGGCTCTCTCTGCATATGATGGGCTCGAGAACGACATAGGTGGCCCATTTGAGATGGACGTAATGGTGAGGGCTTTAAATGTATTGGAACCCTATTTTGGGGGTCTGGTGTTATATTTGGGTTATTTTAACAAACAAGCTGTCGAGAGTTCTGTGCTGCCCAGAGTTTGCGGTTTCTCAGGAGCTGATTCAACTAGCTTGGCTTTATTCAAAGTTCTGTGCAGTCCTACTACTCCCAATGCATTATTTCGTTTCTGACCTGATCCGGAATGCGAAATATCACTACGGCTTACTCGTGATTTACAAACTGGCAGCGAGCCCTCCTTCAAGTTCTTGCCTCCATCATCTTGCTGCTTGTTGATTATACCCCAACCAACAATCTAATAAAGAACACTTGACCTTGGAACTTGGATTCCTGAAAGTCTACGCTCTTTCGATATCAAGCTCAAGCCTCAAGAACGGCATACTTTTAGTTGGAAACCAAAAGCCCGTAGCATGTGCTATGCGTGTCGTAACTTGGAATATAGTACACTCATCTGGCTTACATCAACTTCAATGGGCACTAATATTCACATGTTTGACTACCAGAACGGTGTTTGAACACTTCCGCAATATCACCCGTAAGTCTATCCAGTTATATAACATGTTATCAATTCTTAATATTGACCTATTGCCAGATGGCACTCCTTTGATGAGATACTAAACACAGACATCAGATGTTTTTAAGGTACCTTCCTTTCTCTCCTCCATCGCCTTCCTGCAAATCCTCTCTCGACCAACTAAATAATCCCCCTTCTTGCCCAGAAATGAAATCATCAAGACAAGCCCTACCAAAACACATCGCCCTCCCACCCTCCTCCTCCTTCCATCCGCGAAAACGGGGTACTCCGGCATCGCCATATCATGCGGTGGAGCTGTGCAGTGCCCCTCAAAACCGAGGGAAGGGCTGACAAGGCTCATCCAGCCAGAACCACCGCTCAGCTTTGCGGAGCGCATGGGGACGTACCCCAGCCATGGGCGTTGGCTGTGACAAAGGCGAAGGCAAAGAGACAGAGAATGCAGATAGAGATGATGTAGACTACACATCTCTGGACAGCGAAGGCCGTGCTGCCGTCCTCGATCTGGGCCTATTCATGCTCATCAACACCTGTCTGCGCAGGAGGAACTTGAGAAAGGAGGCAAAAGAAAACCTGGCGTGATTATTAACGAATAGCACAAGGTGTTGAGGTGGGTGGCTGGTGGGTGGCGAAAGGTTGTACATTGAACTATGGCTACACCACAAAGTCGCAGTGTAAACCAGAGGCAATGCATCTAGTACCAAGTTTTGAAGGCACAGAAGGTGCTGATCATGACATGACACACCATCGATCGAAAGACAATTGTGCAGTAAGGTTTGCTCTGGCACAGCACCTTCTTAAACTTCAACCACTATCATCTTGTCTAAACATACAACATGATGGTGACTCCCTGGCCCCAATGGACTGTCAATTCATTCCTGTCAGCCAAACAACCTCAATTCGTCAACGATGAAAGTGCCTACTATGGCCCATACATGCGACTCCTATGCCACCTTTTCGGCGTCGAAGGTTCATTCGAAATCAACCCTCATTTTGATACCCCCCTACTCCCCTCGATGCGACCGACGTCATCGCGACGTTCACCGTTGAGTTCCACAAGCACCCTGTGTTCTTTATCCAAGTCAAGCCCCCAGCATCCTTCGCCCTCGACTCTATGCAAAAGCAAGCGGATGAGCGGATGCGCAATTGCTTCCGCAACCTTCGCCATCGCCTCGTTGCGCCCCGCCTCCCCGGTATCAGTGCGTTCGGCACTCGCATGGCCTTTTACGAATACGTGGCTGCGACAAACTCTGTCACGCCGCCTGCGATCGCCGCCGATCCAGTGTACCTCAACGGCCGGGCTCCAGCAGATCGATGGGACTGCGACATTCTTGAGCCCGACGGCATTGCTCGAATGCGCCAGGTGGCTTCGGATGTCAAGGCCATGTGTCAGGCTCCAAACATTTGAAACTCATGTCAGTTACCTTTCATGCCACGCTTTGTTGAGACAGTCCTTCCCTTCTCGTTGAACCTATTACAAAAACCTTGTATTACAATTGTTATGTAGCCCGATCAATAAGCTGAATCACCCGTCCAAAAATGAACAAATATCAGACATCCAGAGACGTTAACAGCGTATTCGTGTTCTGGCTCCTCTGGACGTCCCTCCGCGCATGATGGGCTCGAGAACGACGTAGACGGCCCATTTGAGATGGGTGTAATAATGTAAAGGGCTTTGAATTTATTGGGACCCTATTTTGGGGTTTTGGTGTTATATTTGGGTTACATATTGCAACAAAACAAAACAAGCTGTCGAGAGTTCTGTGCTGCCCAGAGTTTGCGGTTTCTCAGGAGCCGATTCAACTAGCTTGGCTTTCTGTTCAGCCCTACTACTCCCAACGCATTATTTCGTTTCTGACCGGATCAGGAATGCGAAATATCACTACGGCTTACTCGTGATTTACAAACTGGCAGCGAGCCCTCCTTCAAGTTCTTGCCTCCATCATCTTGCTGCTTGTTGATTATATCCAAACCAACGACAATCTAACAAAGAACACTTGACCTTGAAACTTGGTCGCCTGAAAGTCTACGCCCTCGAGATATCAAGCCTAAGCCTCAAGAACGGCATACTTTTAGTTGGAAACCAAAAGCCCGTAGCATGTGCTATGCGCGTCGTAACTTGGAATATAGTACGCTCATTTGGCTTACATCGACTTCAATGGGCACTAATATTCACGCGTTTTACTACCAGAATGGTGTTCGAACACTTCCGCAGTACCACCCGTGAGTTTATCTACTTATATAACGCGTGTGTCGGTTCTTCATGTTCACGTCCCGCCAGATGGAACTCTTTCAAAACCTTCGATGAAATATTAAACCACCTTGACGCAGATATCATATGTTTTCAAGGTACTCTAATTCTCCTTCTCCTCCTTTATCACTTTCCCTCCCTGTTCAACTAAAAAAACTAACCTCTCTCCCTCCCCTCACCCTCAGAAATGAAATCATCAAGACAAGCCCTTCCGAAACACGTCGCCCTCCCGCCTTCCTTCGACTCCTTCTTCTCCTTCCCCATCCGCAAAACGGGGTACTCCGGCACCGCCATATACACGCGGCGGAGCTGCGCGGTGCCCTCAAGGCTGAGGAAGGGCTGACGGGGCTCATCCAGCCAAAGCCGCCGCTCGGCCCCGCAGAGCGCGTGTCGCGCGTGGGGACGTACCCCCGGACGTGGGCGTTCGCCGTGCCGAAGACGAAGACGAAGACAGAGACGAAGAGGCGGAGCACACAGATAGAGATAGCGATGACATAGATTACAAATCTCTGGACAGCGAAGGCCGCGCGGTCGTCCTCGACCTCGGCCTGTTCGTGCTCATCAACACGTACTGCCCGAACGACGGCACCGGCACCGAGGAGCGTGAGAAGTTCAAGATGGACTTCCACCGCCTGCTCGAGGCGCGTATAAACGGGCTGATTGAAGAGGGACGGGAGGTGATGCTCGTGGGCGATATCAACGCGTGTGCGGGCGTGGAGGACCATTGCGAGGGGCAGATTATGGTGGACCGTGGATTGGCTGTAGGCCTGGAGGGAGACGAGGGCTTTTGGGGCAAGGATAGTCGGAAGTGGATGTGGGACTTGCTTATTCATGAAGAGGAAGATGGCGGGAAGGGCAGGGGCAAAATGGTGGACATTGTACGCAAATTCTGGCCGGACCGCAAAGGAATGTACACATGTGCGTCGTCCTATCCGTATCCCCTGTATTTCCTTTCCCTTTCTATTCACACTGACCTACTTTGAACTCTTAGGCTGGAATACCAAGATCTCCGCGCGAGACACGAACTACGGCACGCGCATCGACTTTATCCTCATCACCCCTGGTCTCGTGCCGTGGATCAAAGCAGCGGACATCCAGCCTGACATCAAGGGCAGCGACCACTGTCCTGTTTTTGTCGACTTTTACGATGAAATCACCACCTCCGCTTCTTCTTCCTCCTCCGCCGCCGCCGACATTGCTACCAACGCCAACGCCAACGCCAACGCCACTACCACGACGAAGCTACGTGACGTGCTCGGCGCGCGTCCCATACCGGCGACGGCGACGGATACGGATACGGAGTCGGGAGCGGGAGAGCCACAGGCAGCGGAACCCCCGCGCATGGCGGCGAAGAACTGGGACGAGCACAAGCAGTTTCTGCTCTCGAATTTCTTCGGGAAGAAGGCGCCGGGTAGCGGTGCGACGCCTGCACCGAAGCCAATGTTCACGCTTAAACCGGTAGCTGCGTCTGCGTCTGCGTCTGCAGCTCCTGTCCCAACAAAAATTCGAAATCAGCAGCGTCGAAACCAAGCCCAAAATCAAAGTCAAAGTCAAAGTCAACACCAAAACCAACGCCCGCCGTTCCTCCACCACGCACGAAAAGCTCAGAATCCGCATCAGCGTCTGAAACGGCTATGATCGTAGACGACTCTCCTTCCCCTTCCGGCTCTCTTTCCCAGTCTCACAATCGCGAGGGAGAGTTCAGGGTCTGCATCCACATCCGCGCCTGCTTCTGCTTCTACGGCCATGGTCGTAGATCCTCCTTCTCCATCCCAATCTCAGGCTCAAACGCAGTTGCAGGCGCAGGTTTCTGTCACCACTCGATCTGAATCTGAAAGCCAATCTCAACAACCACTCTCGTCACACTCCTCCTCTTCCACCATCCCCACCGCTATCTCTGCCACTGCAACACTAACTCCAAGGCCAACATTATCGAAACGCAAGCTCGCACTCGCAGCGATAACCGTGCCCAGCAAGAAAGCGAAGACTTCGTCGTCGTCGTCGTCGTCGCGGGTGCCCAAGATATCGCCATTATCGTCATCTTTGCAGGTGCCGAAAGAAACCGGGACCAAAGTAGAAGCAAAGACGACGAAAGAGAAAGAGAAGACGGGCAGTGCTGGGTTAACATCGAAATCTGCAATTACAACGGAGGGTCGCGGTAAGACCGCAGACGCCACATCTAGTACCACCATTGCCACTGCATCGTCGTCGTCATCGTCCGCCGGTACTCCCATTGACGTGGACGTGGACGTAGATGAAGATGCAGATTACCGTCTCGCACTGCTGCTCTCCCAATCTGACGACAACGTGACGCCATTGTCGTTGCCATCATCGTCTCAGCAGAATCAGGGATCACCACAAGGGACCGCACGCCCTGAACAAGGAAAACTAAAACTCAAGGAAAAAGCCAACGGAAACGCACACGAAAAAGAAAAAGAGCGAGAGAGCAAACAGGCATGGACCGCCCTCCTCGCACCGACGCAGGCGCCACTGTGCTTCGTCCACCAGGAGCCTGCGAAAGAGTACACCGTGAACAAGCCGGGCCCGAATAAAGGCAAGAAGTTCTTTATCTGCTCGCGGTACGTCTGTCTTCCTTTCCTCCCTTTTTTTCTTTCTTTTCTTTGAGCTGTTCTTCTTCTTTTCCCCTTGTTCTATGTATACATTGCGTGCAAAGTTACTGACATTATGGTTACAGCCCTGTCGGACCAGGATACGACAAAGGCCGTGCGGAGCGCCTGAGAGAGCAGGTCGACCCGCAGTACAAATGCGATTTTTTCAAGTGGTCGAGCGACGTCAGGAAGGAGATGGCGAGGAAATCGAAACCGAACTCGAATGGTAACGGCAACGGCAACGGATCCGCCTCTGCGTGAATCTGTCCAGCGTTTCCTCCATCTCCTGCACTGTCAGAATCATATAGTATTTGTATGGAGTAAATAATCTCCGTTAGAGGTATCTGTCTCTATTTATATAAATTGTGGGTTCTTCTCCTTTTACCAGGCTTTGCTTTGTCTTGATCTTGAGACTGCTGGACGCTAACGGAGGATATTTCTTTTGGCAGATTTATCACGTGATCGTTCCTCGTCCGCGACGTGGAATACGTGTTCGCGCCGTGTCAATTTGAACCGTCTTTAACCACGACATGGGCGCCATAAACGCCTTTCACAGGCTCCTCTTCTCTTCGTAACTTCTCCCATATCTTACGCATATACCCCCCTGCAAAACGTTTAATCACGAAATTATCCATGGCAATCCGCCGGGTGTGTACATGTTCTGTTTTTATTTTTCATTCGAAGGTTGATGTATATGGTATTAGATTCTGCTGCAGGCGCTGTCACTGGTCTCGTCCCTGACACCTGTGATGTTGCTCTATAGTGGCGTAGGGGTTCTAGCGAACACACAATCTCCTGTAGTCGTTGTTCTCAGGTACGTATACACTTCACTCTTTGCCTATATCCCCGAGATATTTGATTCTGATCACCAACCCTTCCGAATTTTCACAGCGGCTCCATGGAACCAGCTTTCCAAAGAGGTGATATCCTGTTCATGACCAACCCCCGCACCAACAATACCGGACCGGCGATATCGTGGTGTACAAGGTGCCTGGGGCGGAAATACCCATCGTCCATCGCGTTGTGCAGGCTCGGGATATAGAGCAGGAGGAGGAGAACATGGAAGGGGACATTCGCCCTCCTGCCGATGTGAAATGGTTTATGCAGCCGGAAGTGAAAGTGGTACCCTGGCGAAGCGAAAACCGTGAAAATGAAAAGTCTGTGCGGGACCAGTTGATTCTGACGAAGGGCGATAATAATGACGTGGATGATGTTGGGCTGTATATTGGGTTCGATCGGCTTCAACGAAAACATATCGTTGGGAAAGTCAGGGGTGAGTTGCACTTGTTTTTAGGATTTGCATGAGAGAACTTGGAGTGTGCTGACTTCGCTTCCTACTTTCAGTTTCCTCCCGTACGTTGGATATGCTTCGATTGTTATGGTCAGTTTCTTTCGCTGAAAAAGTCCTGTTTTGGTTCAAGGTCGTATACTTACTGAAAATCCTTTTTATTAGAATGAAATGCCGCGCGTGAAATATGCGTTCTTCGCTGCGCTTGGACTTGCATCTCTCTTTTAATGACGCTTTGATTTAAATTTATCAGTTGTATTCTATATACATTTTGCTCTAAATATATTGTCCATTCATTTTGTCCTTGTACGTGTCATCGGTTTTAACCCTGATTTTTGGGTGATAAAATACATTCCATTTTTTGTTTTGGGTATCAGCTTCCCTTCCTCTCTCTGATCATGAAGGCTACAGCTCCAGGTGACTGCCTTGGCTCATCGAAGACCGATACCACAACCCATTCCCTGCTTCTTGGTCCGACTTCGCTACGTAGTCCCGAGCTGGAGTGGTGATGATCTTCGAGACGCCGACGCTGTCGATAGGCCCGAATGTGGTGACACTCTGTGAGATCTCCTTGTTAACGCGGTAGATATGGCCGATGGAAGGGTTGCTCCCTGAACGGCCGCCACGACTGCTTTCTGAATCAGCGGAGGATATGGAGAGCTGAGACAGGTTGGGCAGGTCCTCCGCAACTTCAAGTAATGACCACTGTAAAAGAAAAAAAAGCAGTCAGCACGGTGCTGCTGGTGTCGCCGACGGAATGGCATAAACTCACCACAACATCTTGTTTCTTCGCCCGGTTGATTTCTTCCGAGTTGATGTGTATTTTAAGATTTGAAAGCTTGGAGCATTGAAGGAGGCTAGCGGCATTGTGCTTTCCGAAACACCACTTGCCTTCGTAGACCGGACATACATCGAGGCTGACCAAGGTGTTAGCGTGCCTTGGGAGAACGTCTTTGTAAATTTCATAGCCAGAGCGTCCGATTTACGGGCACTGGCGGCGGTGGCAGAGGTCAGGGTGAGCTTCTGGAGACCAGAGAAGGAAGCGAGGTAGTCGAGGAGCGCATCGCTGACTTCGTCGGTTGACAGCTCCTTGAGGCATATCCGCTCTTCTTTGAGAGTATCCCATATCTCTTCGGTCGATGAACTGTAAGCCGCTGTGCGTTGCAGTAGTTCTTCGTGAGCTGAATCGTCTAAATCAGAGGGGGTGTATCCCCGAGCATCCAAGTTGATGTGGAGAGAAAACGAGCTGAGACTGCGTAGATGAGGCAAGGTATCGGCGTCTAACCGAACGCACCACCCCCGCAGAGTAAGATTGTTGAGACTGAGAGGTGAATCTAACGGGACCGCGCCGAGGAGATCGTGGAGAGTGGATATTTCGCTGTCGTCTGTGCGGTTGTAGCCGACGTCCAAATGAGTAAGACGAGGAGAGTTGGAGATAAGAGTGCGAAGGCCGGATACGACATCCCTGCGATAATGGGGACAATAACCTGTGATGGTGATTTTGCGTAGATCCGTTAACTGTTCCAGCTTTAAAGAGGAGGCTGACCCGCCCCCTAGTGATATGCGAAGCTCTCCAAGAGCTGGAAGAGACGCAAGAGAGTCCATAACAACGATTTGTACCCATTCTGGGTCGCTCATTCCGACATGCCACCTTTAGAAAGACATTGAATGAAACCATGGGTTCTGAAGGTGCAGGGACGTACCAAACTTCCTGGACCTTCCTTAACGAACATATAGCTTGGCCGAGATGTGCAAGCAAACCCCTGTTTACTGAGTGGGCTTCTGCAAGGGGACCACGACTGCGAGAGCGGGAATTTCTATTGCGTTCCACAGACCGAGATCTTGAACGCGCTCCCAGATGCGAGTCGGGACTGAAACCTCGAATCTCTAATGATCGAGCATGAGTTCGAGCCGTGGTCGTACGCGAAGCGAGTGCTTCCAATTGTTCGCAAATCAGGTCAGGCTGATAGTTACTGTATTTCAGGACAATGTTGGAGAATAGTTGATGCTCGACGATGTCATTGAGGTATCTGCACACCCTGCGCACTGTTTTCTTGTGTGTACCACCGAGCTACAGATCGCAAAATGTGTTAGACCTAGAAGATGAGACAAAATACATTATATCTCACATATTCGGTGATTTTTTCGATGATTTCAGGTGGGAGGGAGAGTAGTTCGAGCATGCCGGTGTGTGGAATGAAAGACAAAGTATGACCACTTTATGAATGCATATTTATTAGAACAACGGACCATGGAAAGGTGTATTGAGCCGCCAAGCCAGGGCTCATCTTACGACATCATGACTCCGTGAAGAGAAATTTCTGGACAAAATTGCTCAGGTGGTCCGCAACCCATTCAAGTTCCTTCCGCCCAGTCCTCTGCACCGGGTGAAATTTACAAACGTGGTTTGACATCGAACGAAACCGCGACCTGCCGACAAATTGACACGTTCTCGCACAATAAGGCGTGCAATCCGCTTCTTGTATAAGAGTGTTAAGAAAGATCTTTGTGTTGTGTTCGTGGAGAGAGCCGAAGCTGCGAAGATTGCACCTGGCCGGCTATACTTTGTTTCTGTCTGGTGCAGTTTTGGAAATAAGACTGGAGCGGTTTCACCTAATTCGGTACTCGGGAGTGATTCACGTGAGATTTGCGGCCCAGGCTTTGAAATTTCAGCGCTTTGAGCCTGGGCTCGCCGACATTTTCCATGTTGAGCATAGCTTAAGGCCGACGGCAACCGACACCTCCAGGCCACTCGCCGTTGCGTCACCTGGTGAAGGTGGCTGAAGAAATATGACACAGGTGTATATTGACCCCCGGGCCATCGAAACCACGGTCCGGAATTAATCTGGACTGACAATACGGGCACTCGATGTTCAAGACTCTTCACGATCAAGCTTCATGACTGGTATAAATGTAAACTTCTTCAGGTGATGTTGGGAGTTGATTAGGAGTCTGTTCAATGGAATAGAAAGTGACTTCGTCACTAAGAATCTAGGAGGAACGTCTAACGGTAGTAGGGGTATTTTATTATCCTATTTGAGGCACAAATGAAACGTTTTTCTTGTTAACAACTTTTAATTTTGGAAGTTGGCTGACTGTTTGGGCAAGAAGAGCCTGCCAGATTTTACGAAACAAATTAATTCATGTTAGTCAGAAAGAAAAGAAACACATACCAAAGTGCCTCGACTGTGCGTTTGAACGATATCAACAATCGAGACTGTGAGCTCTTCAATCCGTGTACATTGTGCAATCGAAGCAGCGTTGTTCTTCCCAAAGCACCACGCTCCAGGAGATATGGTCACTAAATGTAAAGATTGCAAGGATCGCGAAACTCTGGGAAGCACGTCGTCAAAGAATCGATTGGCAATCGCTTCGTCATGGCGACTCCACAATCTCGCGCTATTGTCGAATACAATTTGTTGAATACCATCGTATGAAGTCAGATAGTCGAGCAAGGAATCGTCAACATCAGTGAGATTGACGTCAATCTTTGTCAGATGAATGGATTCTTTTCTCAGAGTTTCCCAGATCTGAAAAAGGTGTGAGCCTTGAATAGTTGTCGTTAGATTGAAATGGATGGACAAGGACTTGAGTGAGCGTAGGTGATACAGAGTTGCGGCATCCAGAAATGTTCGCATGCAACGTAAAGAAAGACTTTCAATGGAAAGCGGAGGCAGATTCATGTTCTTGGGAAGAATGTCATGAAGAGACGGCGCTGCTATAGTGGCGGCATAGTATCCCGTGTCAATTTCCAGACAAATTAAGCCCGGACTCCGCGATATAATTCTTGATACAGCAGATGCAACTCCAGTAGCATGTTGGCCCGCTAAAAAGATGTTTGTAAGAGAAAAGGACACTCTTCCTTCGATTGAAGATAATTGAGCCGGAAAATGGGCGGAACATCCGTCAGAGCAATTAAAGGATGCTTCAAGCAGAGGCCTGGCGTTAATCTGAGCCATAATCGTCTCGACTATCGCTTTGGTATCTCCCTGACAAGTAAACCACCTGATAGCCATGTGAATATTCAACACTGGGTCCTTTTTTCATTGGTGAGTGTTAAAGCACTTACGAGGCGGCATGGACATTTGCGAGCAACGTCATAGCAGCTGGAAATAGGACAAAGAACGAATTATCTTCTTCGACGCTAGATGTGCTGTGGTACATCTGCCCGAGGGAGTTGAAGATAATCACTGTTCGTGCGTGTTTTATTATTCTTGTTGGTTGGGTAGCAATCGATGTCAGTTGACATTGCGTTTTTCCAAAGGGAAGCGACGTTTATGTCGATGTACAGCTTAGAAAGGGCCAATGCTTCGACAGAGCATGATATATACTGGGAAACAAGTCGGAGAGACCTGTTATCTTTTTTTCTAGCTTCAAAGAAATGATTCGTCAAGATTGTGTCCGCTGCGCCATTCAACGGTATTACACGGCATGCATACCTGCAAGCCTATCTCGTAGATAGTTTCTGGAGGTAGAGAGAGAATAGTGACCATTTTTGGAAAAGAGAACGAGATTACCCCTTGAAAAGTTTTGAAGGTCAAGATGTGGAAGAAAGCGCAATCGCTTCTTTGAGTCGTAGAAGTTCAAAGATAAGCACGGCTATCGAAGCCGAGACGGCTGGTGCCGAATCGTGGCTCAATGTCTCTCGACGTCAGCTTGAACAAAGCATGATTGATGATTCTGACAAGTGACTTATAGGCCAGTAAGAATGAGGGCCATTCTGCAATCGATCATATATGGCGATTAGATACCCTGAAACTCGAACGAGACGAAGTAGACGAAGGGTGACTACTGAGTACTGAACAATAACACAAACTTAAAAGGCAACAAAAGAATTAAACTATTTTCATAACGGATGTCGACGGACTCGCGTTGGAAAATTGGTAAGTGCTTAGTCCTTACAAATCTGAATTGAGAGGGCCACCTCTAGCAAAGTACATACTTAGGTGACCAATACATACCTGACAGAGTTAAGATTGATTATGGTATATGTAGACTGTTTCAAGCCACCCCGAATCACATAACGATTCTATTCAACTTTATCTAATGAAGGCGAGACCAATGCAGAATCCAAGCGCGAGAGTCGTCATCGTGAGTATGGTTCCAGTGGATGTTCCGACAGAACCGCTTGAGCCGCCACCAGAGCCAGTTCCAGGCCGCGGTGTCCCACTTGCATTGGGAAGAGGTCCACCGGTCTCGTATACGTTGAGAGTGCACATGGCGACGGGGCTGACGAGGTTACATACGCCAGAAAGTGTAGTGGGGGTAGCTGCGGCAGAATTGACATAAAACATGGAAGCCGCGGAAGCAGATTGTACAAGGGTGGCTAAAAAGTCAAATTGGTTTCAGTCAGACTTAGTTCCAATAAATAAACGAAGTATAGTGACGTACCTGGACCAGGAGAAAATCCGCCATCGATCAACCCATAGGTCGTGGTTCCAGCAGCAGACGCTATAACGCGGGCGGTTGCTGGCACGCTATTCCATCCAAAGGGTACAAAAATAGGACCTTGTTCTTGAGCGAAGATCACTAATAAACAATATGAATACGAGGGAGCCATGCATATACCAAATACATTACTCACAAGGAGATAGTGCGGCCAGAAAGGTGAATAGGGGCAATACACTGAACATCATCTTGTATGCTGGATGAGAGTGTGGCCTTGAAAGAGAGGGATGGAGTGTCAAGGCTTGAACCTAACGTTGAGCTGGAAGAGGGAAGGAAAGGGGAGGTCGTAAGAGTCAACGCGGAGTCGCTTCATTGTATATTGGGGCCAAGTTGTCAACCGCAATCTATTGGACCCTTGCCGTTGCCAAGTATTTCTTTCTTGATTGATCTCTAACAATTACTGGCTATGTAGTAATGTAGCGTCCAGCTTGACTATTTTAGCCAGGTTTTAGGACATAGGTAAAGTGTGAGATAAAGACGATACATCAGTCGAGAGGCTGGTTGATCTGTAATAGTACCTCCAAACCACCTTAGCAGCTTCATCGAGAAAAAAAAGAAAAATGCATGATTTGCGCTTGGTGTTGAAGGCCGGGCCAGCAACTACCGCCACGCTTGGCGGTTAAGGAGCTGGGGTCGACGGCAGCTTGGCACTCGGAGTGCATGGAATCATGTATGTATATACATATGCTGATAGAATAAAGTAATAGTAATAACTATGTATTGGCCAGCACTGACCTGCTGTGTGCTTACTTAGTGTGTTAAGACGAGCGCTAATCATGCCGTACGGTGCATCGATGAAAGGAGTGAGTATGTGAGATATTGATGCACGTACCACTCACTAACTCACCTTGTTCGCAGCTCTCTGTGCCCTGACATGACGAGAAATTGCAAATGACGCCTAAGGTCAGATAGTCTGAGATAGAGGTTGAACGTTTGAACGTTCGTTGATTAAGTTCGAAGCTCTTAGCATATGGGAAAATATTTACGTAACAATCATTCACGTGTTGCAGACAAAAAATTGAACGATTGTGTTCACTCCAACTTGCAAGTTTAAGTTACCTCTTGACAACCCCTTGAAATTAATATGCTTGATGCTTTGCAGATACAGAACACGGTGGGGCTATAAGTATAAAAGCTTTCACTTTCTCATAACTACGATCTTGATTAGGGACTAACACGGATTAGGCAAATCCGGTTACTACCCATGCACCGTAGTAACCGGATACTATTTTTAAGTATCCGTGGATATGTATAGGCAGAACCGCGGATACTACGGATAATCCGCCATATTTAGACGTAGTTTAAAGCTCCGACATCAATCAATCAAAAATCATGGTTTCTCCGCTGTCAGATAACATGAGAGTCTGCTCTGTGTTGGGGTTCCCTTCCCTTGACCCTGCATCGTTATGCCACCTCGAAAGGGTGGCCATCCAGCCATCCCTACTGCTGTCCCTGCTGCCAGAGATGGTGCCAGCAAGAGGACAAATGTCTTTCCTATCCAACCTGGTCCCCCAGTGACTCCTACACGGCCTGGACCACACTCTGCATCTCCTGGAGAGGAATTTCCTGAACCTTCAAGCACATCAAGTGATGAGAGCGAGAGCCAAGGTCCTAAAAAATTATTCCAATTATTGTCTCACCAATCAAGCGGAGACATAATGCACCAGCTATTAACCGCCAAACCGATCTTCAAGTCTGGGGAATGTCTGATGATGACATTCTTGGTGTGTGGTTTAATTATTATAATATGTAAATGAGCTAATATATTATTTATGAGATGCGGCAATTCTGTCCTGGCGTTCTCCGGTTTACGATCATTTCAATGTTTCGCTGCAGCGAAATTTTGACAAATTTGGGAAACCCGTCTCAATGACGTATGTTTTCAAATGCAAAACTCATCCTGAGCACCATGCCAGTATTTTTACACGACTACGAATGAAAACTGGAGATGGTACAAGCAATCTACAGAAGGGTATGGATATGTGTCTGAAAAAGCAGGGAAAATTACGTGATAAGCCTGTTGCTGCTTCTATCCCCTACTCGCAAGCTGCTCACCGTGCTCTTATTGCTTTGCGTTGTGCCAAGGATGCTCGTCCATTCAATATAATCTTGGATGAGGATTATCTTGCTGAAATTGAGATGCTTCGACCAGGAACCAGTGTTCCACATCCAGTAACTGTTCAGCGCGATCTTCTTCACATTTATGAACAAGCAGCAATTGAAGTACGAAATTATTTTATGGTAATTCCAAATTCTGGGTAATTTCAAATTTGTGACTGAAGTGTTTCTTAGCAAATTAATAACATTGTCTATCTTGTGCTTGATGGCTGGACCTCACCTTTGGTCTCATCATACCTTGGGTTGGTTGTAGTCTGGTTTGATCAAGGAATAATCCATCGTGCCATTCTTGAATTTATACGGTATCTTTGCACAATTTTTACATTCACTTTTGAATGCTGATTAAGTTAATAAAATAGGTTAACTCGAAAACATGATGGACGTTATTTAGCAGCTGTGACTGCTGATTGTGTAAAACGTTTTGGCCTTGACAAAAAGTAAGCAAATAAGCAAGATAATTTTTTTCAAATTGCTCAGAACATTGTTGATAGCTGTTTGGAATTTGCATGGACAATGCTTCCAACTGCAACAAGCTTGCTCAAATTCTTTCTGAATTTCTGCCTGACTTTCCGGGTATGGATGCTCGTCTTCGGTGTTTAGCACATATATTCAATTTGATTGCAAAGGTATTAATATTTCTCTTCTCTTTTTAGTTTAGAATTAATTTAAATTATATTTTGCAGATCTTCATATCATTTTTTTCAAAAAGCCCAAACTCAAGAAGTCTGTGAAAGTTACTTTGGAAGGTAGTGATGATGAAGAATATATTCTTGATGAAGGGGATGGAGAAACAGAGGATCAGGATATTGCTGCAATAGAGGAGGCAGTGGTAGATGCAGAGGATGATGGTGGAGATGATGGTCAGGTGGCTCATGATAATGCTGTGGTAAGATCTTTGCGTGATATTGCAATAGAGGAAATGGGTAGGAAAGGGGTAATGATGAGTTCAGAAGAGGAAAAATGGCACTCCAGCTTTTTCCTGCAGTAATGTTTCTATTTAAAATTGGCCTGTTGCTTTCTAATATATTTTTTAGGTCTCTGGGCTTGCACGCCGGGTCCATGATAATACAACCCTCAATGAGAAATTTCAGCATCTCATTGACCAGGATCCAAATCAACAATCTAACAAGCGAGCTCTGGATAGGGCGTGTTGCAACCCGATGGAACACCGACTTTGATTGTCTTGCAGCTCATTTGCATTTTAAAAGTATTGTTCAGTCCCTGACAGCAGTGTCTGAAAACAAGTTGAAGGCATATCATCTTTCTGAGAAGCAGTGGCAACTTGCAAGTGATGTACAAGAAGTCCTGAAGGTGAGTCATTTAATGTCACTGATTTTATATATTTTAAATCACCTTGTTATATTTTTTATAGCTTTTCAAGGATGTTACACTCCTATTTTCTAAAGCTGAGGTTCCTCTTATTGTTGATGCCCTTCCTATGCTGTATCGCTGCGGCGTGACAGCTTAGTTGCTGCTGTTGAGGACAAGCCCCAAAATATTCCAACACCTGATTCTGACTCTGATTCCGACATTTCTGATCCTGGTTCACTGGTTCAAGAAACTCCTGCAGTTATTCGGATTGCTGCACATGCTGCTTTTCTACTTATTGACAAATATATGGATCTGACTTGGGATTGTGAAATTTATGTTATATCAATCGGTATGAGATCTTTTCTTATTCTTTCATCTACACACAGTTAATCAAATTACAGTGATGTGCCCTGACCGCAAGCTTATTTGGCTAAAAAAGCGAAAAGAAATTGATGCAAAGAAGTTGAAGACCATCAAGAAACTAGTTTTAAATCGATGGCAAACAACATATGCTGTTGAGGAAGCTAATGTTCGTGCTCCAAAGCAAAGGAGAAACAAAGTAATTTTCATATATTTTTGTGCATTCTATTATTAATTAATGCTCTGTTAGGACGAGTCGAAATGGGCTGCTCCAGAGAATCAAGGTACCCGAAGATCAAAAACATTAAATCAATACCCTGAGGATCACATTCAAACTTACCTTGAGGATGATCCAATTCCATCAAATGTAATTGAAGAAGCTGGTGGCTACATGAAGTATTGGTTTAATGCAAGCAAGAATCGCCCACTTCTTGCTAAAATGGGACAAGACTTCTGTTCTGCACCAGGTTTTTATTCCAACTTCATTTAGAAATATTAAACTGACCATTAAACAACAGCAACATCTGTGGATGCTGAAAGAGCATTTTCAACTGGCCGTCGTCAAGTCAATCACATGCAACATAATATGAGCTCTCAAACATTCAAAGCTCGTATGGCATTAGGTTCATGGGCTAAGACCCCTATTTTTCCAAAGTTCTCAGAAGTGACTGAATGGGTAAAGCTGAGGATGAGGTCAGAAGGTGAAGATTGAAAATAACTATCAGCAAGAATGTAAATTGAACCTTGTCACCTTTACTGTGTAAAAATTAAAACTATTTTGGCTTATATTTTGCTATATTTAAATTCTACTGCTCTTTCTCTTTCCAATGCACCCAAATATGAGCAAAACGGACAATAATTGGCTATAGGGGATGGAATTTAATCCATGAACTACTTTACTAACATGTCGCCGCCGCCAAGCCGCTGCCAAGCCGCCGCTGCTACCCCCCTTGGGGCACGGGTCTTAAACGGATTAGTGTATCCGAGCCGTATCCGAACCGTATTTGGCAAATATCCGCGGTTCGGATACGGATACTACCCGGATAGATCCGAGTTAGTCCCTAATCTTGATATCACGAGAATGTAAGAGGCGATTGTAATCTACAAAATGACTGAAACGTCAAGATATCGCAACGTGCTCTTTATATCAGCCAGGCCATTCGATGTCGTTTTCGATTAGCAAGTGATATCGCTCGCCGATTGACGAAATTTTTGGTCTTCAAATGTACCATGATGCCGGTGTCATGCATCAGAATTCAGAATTCCGATCGTCGAAACAAAGTGTTTAGTGTATAACTTGCGCGCGTACGGAACCCAATTTCAGCATTCACAAAGGACAGACTCCCTATTTTCGTCGCTCCAAACTTCATTCCTCTGAACGAACACGAATGTCTTTTGAACATACCACCTCGGCCAATATGGTCTACTCTGTATCTGAAAGCGATTGGTCGGATCTATTGAGCTGCCTGAATAATTTCAGAAGCCCTCTCAGCGAGCAGGTATACAGGCCCGTGAGTATGTGCGCTAGGAATGTACGGCTAGCAGAACGATTGAGTGAGCATGGCTACCTGGAATATTCTTGTCGAAGACTTTATGCGACTCACAAACACGGAGGCATCGACGATACGGAGTCCATCTGTCCCCTTGACCGTCAAATCCGGATTCACGACTCCAAAATTCGCAGACACTGAAGACATCGCGGCAGTGCCACACGGATGGAAAATCGTCGTGGTGAGAGACCGTACATAGTCGTCAATTTTGGCATCTGTTACTGCTTGCTGGAAAGCACTTCCAAAACGGTCAGAGATGTAGTCTGAGAAGGCAGGAGCAGCAGCAAAGCTTAGAATAGATTTGACAGAGTCTCTCATGACCGCGATATCGAAATCAGTCTGTAAGAAACTTGGATCGATGAGAGGTTTGTCGAAAGGGTTGTTGGAGCGAAGCTTGACACTTCCGCCTGCGCATAATTAGCTCCATGTGCTCTAGGACTTCAGGAGCACAGATATACTTACGCGAGGTGGGACTAATAAGAACAGTAACAATAGTCAAGAAACCGCCTGTGGGTGGTACCGGGACACCAGGGCTGAGGAAATAATTCTGAATACAAATGAGTATATACATCCACTAAATTGCAGACTCCAGTAGCTCTCACCGAAACGAGCATTTCCCAATGGGGTGACTTTGGTCCCGGAGCGGGATCACTATTCGTTTTGAATACAGAGTCATTTGAGGGGACTCTCAGAAAGCCAAAGTTATTGGCGATGTTGTTTACCAGTGTTCCCGTTTTGTTGGCTTGCCATTGCGCGATGCGAGCGTTAAGCTGGTTGGGGTCCCTCACCACATGGTCGAACGTTCTATTTTCATGTGCTGGCACCACGGTAAATATATTGGGAAGAAAGGTTTGGTCGCTCAAATTAGCTCCTACGGACGGATTATCAATGATTGGATTGATTTTCAACGCCTGTAGGTCTGCACTGTCTCCAATGCCAGACAGTTGAAGAATCTGAGGAGTATTGAAGGCGCCTGCGGAGAGAATGACCTCCCGTAGGGCGGTCACGATGACAGATGGATTTACTTTGACTTCAATTAGTATTTGAATGCTGGCATTGGAAGACGTGTATTTACCTGTTAAAGACACTGCAGTACCCGAGGAGCCTGTGAACTGAACGCTGCGAAACGATTTGAGGCCTGAGGATGTGGATCCCGTTTGAATAACCTTCGTAACCACGGCATTTATTAAAACAGTAAGATTGGGTCGCTTATTCGCTCTCGCTAGGTAGGTTGTTGAAGAGCTACTTCTTGTTCCTCCACCTGCAGAAGATTGCATGAAACCGATACCAAGGAGGCTATGATTCCCTCCAGACATATCCTCGTTGAAAGGAAATTGAGATTCAAGTTGACTGGTAACGGCAAGTACACGCGAATCCACTGATTGATTATTTCCAGGAAGACTGACAGAAACTACGCCATTGAAGCCATGTAAGGATGGAATAAATTGGCCTGCGGTATTGTGTCCGTCAACAGGCGGAACAAACTTTTCGTGCTTGACCCAGTTCAACATCAATAAAAGCAAGGGGTAAGTACAAAATACGTAGTACATACCCTTGGTATGAATTTTTGCATATGACCCCATCCCCATTGTGGGTCACCGGAAAGAGTTCCGAATCTATCCCAGTCTTCGTCTGTACCATACTGATGAATTAAGTAATCTGTAGAGGGAGGTAACACAGACAGTTCTCGAGCATAATCAGACAATTCTACTCACTGACAGAGCTACCTCCTCCTAGTACTCTTCCTTGAGGATATGCAAATATCCGATTGTTCAAGCCAGCTTGTGGCATAACGGTGTAATTCCAATCAAGGTTGGTGTCTGTATAGTGCCATCACGATTATGTCTGCAATAATTGTTTTGGATATAACTCACTTGGAGTGAGAGTTTGGGCCAAGAAAGGAATAGCAATATCAGAATTATCGGCGTTGCTGTACGCTTATATGTTTGAGTAATGATTCGGTCAGTAATGTTTATCCTCACTTTCCACCGGCCTCTAAAACAAGTACGGTAATGTTAGCGTCCTCGGTCAAACGGCTTGCCAATACAAGCCCGGCAGTTCCAGCTTTTAAATCGTCAGCAAGGTTATAACAGCCTTCCAGCAGTATGTGGGCACCTCCCACAATGACATAGTCAAATGTGTTCGACGTCAATTGCGTTGGTTGAGTGATTATAATTGCACGAGACGGAATGATAAGTAGAAGAGTAACAAGAGTTAGTGCAGACGGATGCTTCAAATTGAGGGATATCATTGGGCTGAATTGTATGAAACCGGTGTAAGCATTCGCCTGCTTTTATACTGTGTCTTATCCATTAAAGCTTCGGCGCTCAAACGCCAGCTGTGTTGTTGGGTCGGACTCTCTCCACTATAAATAGAACGTGGAATGCAGGCATATGTAAACGTTCATCTATAAATAACCTATTACTAGTACAAAAGCAGTCGGAGTCACATCATATCCCCCTCTCTTTCGCAAATTAGTTCCGTCACCTGTAAGAAGAGAAGTTAAGAGACGGGCAAATGCTCTATGACATATTCTTGCCCGAGAAAAATATGAACTTCTGATCTACACACTTCAGATGAAGGTACTCTGGATTCTCTGATCCAAGTGCTACGATCTATATCAATGACTAGACTTCCAACACCAGCGCTGATAGTATTTGGTTCGAAGAAAGAAAAGCCCGACAAATCCTAATGTGTTTATTTTTGGATTACCTCCAAGAAGCATCGCCCTTAATGAAGAAGATAATCAAGGAAGATGATGGCGGGTGAGCGAACAGTGGCAAATGTGAGTTCACCTCCGGTACTCCGGGGCCCGCACAGCGCATGCAAAAAACTCTTCGAACGACTGACTTCCTATACAATACTTCGATAAGCTCCTGTAATATGATACCACATAGGCGACCCTCATTGGAAATAATGAGCCATTTCGGATTGATGCCTTCGCTGTTGGCCCTCCAGACTTGATGATGCGATAGAAAGGGACGAGGTACTTATCAAATCATGTCTCAAGATAACGGTATGCATGTTAGTCCTTACGACTGCTAATAAAGCGATAAACACTCACGAGAACAGGCCAGTGTGAGTGCCGGTTCAAGTATGACAGTTTTTCCGACATTATAGACAGGTGTCTGGGTACTGTAAGTTGATATCACATACGGGATCGAGTAGAAGTCGTTACAGTCCATGTGCCTTCCTGGACACATGTCATATATCATCAACGGAACTGACTTAGTTGTGTTGTCCGTTCACTTCCTTGATGAAATATTTTGCTTACTGGCGCCCAAGCTAAAAAGCAGCACACTCTGAGGTTCCCGCGTTGGACCCGGTTTGCCATCTTTCAAGTATAGATTGAGTGGTTTAGAAAAAATATTGTGCCTGCCGTATTCTAGATCAAGTCAAAGCAGCGGGTGCAATGAGCAGATCGCATTTCCCATGGCAAACATAACCTTGATCAATGTGACTGAAGTTTATACTGACCATCTGGAGGTGCCCTACTTTTCAGGTTTCTTGGATCGGTGTTCCCCGGTCATTGACAGTGCACATGGATTTCATGTTCCTCAAATCCGTTCTTTCAGTTCCACGGGCCTGTTTGATATGTGCTCATCAACTCATTAATATACGCTCAATCCAAAGCCATTAGAGCGACAGCATGACCGTAACATACTATCGGCTCTCCGAATATATTAACTTTTGCTGGCGAAGCGTCTGAGTTCACATCGAAAGCAACGACACCTATAGATTATTTATACGTTCATAAGACTCGGATCCGCATATGATTTATGCTGGTATCCAAAAAGTGTTTTTTGCCCACTTCGACGAGAAAGTTGAGATCCTGAATCACTGTGCTCCAAGGTTAAAGAGCGGCCCGAAGAGTCTTCATATCGTCCACCATTAAAGAAACATATACGGTGCCTTCTACTCCAGCTGGCCAGACAATACCAATCAATTTTAATTCGGCGCCTATTCTCAAAGCACCTCTACTCATCTGTATACATACGTCGCTTTTGTACATTCGACTACCATTGGCAGCCATAGATCCCATAACTCTCATCGTGCCTATCTAGCTTTTGAAAAAATTTGGCTAATATTTTTTGTTTTTATGAAATTTCCTTTTTCAAGTTGCTTGTCCGTTCCTGAGGCGGCCCACCTCGCGTTTTCCAGCTATGATCAGACGAGTGATCTGCCTTAGCATGGGTCTTCTCTTAGTTGCAGTATGAGGAGCTTGATCCGCCGGTAAGTTTGATGTTTGTTCGTTGGGCCCGCCATGAAATTGGGAGAGGGTGGACTCGCTTGGAATGGCAACCAATTCGCTTTGATTTGGAATGAAAACGGATTCGTTGTCGTCGTCTTCATCGTCACTACTATCGGCGTAGGATTCAGAATCTTCAAGGGTGTCGCTGCTATCCAAAGAACTCTGTCTACTTCGCTTATCAAGGACAATTGTTCCAGATGCCGCCGTGACGATAGATGCTGCCGTGGATTTGCTAGTTATTGAACCAGGTTTTTCAATCACACTTTCTGCCCGGCAGCCAGAATCCTCAGGGAGATTATCATCTGCGAATATTGAAGGGTAAGGATACTTACACAACTTGACTCGGATGACAGAACAATCGATCCGGGGAGGCTTACCGTCACCATCGTCGAGCCCATTATCATCGTTGCTCGCAGTCATACTTCCACCTGGTTTTCGTCCCTTACGGCGTCTAGGGCGTCCTTTCTTCGGATTTGACGAGGCGCTCGTGGATTTCCGACTCCGAGTCTTTTTATTTGAACCTCCAAGCTCAGGTTCAACTCTAGTCAAAACACCATGGCGAACGTAGGGTGCGCCGACCCACCTCGAGCCGTCGTGGACATCGACATAGTGGCGTCTCCCGGAGTCGGCGTCGTAGCCTGTGCAGATGATTCCTTCTGGAAGACGGTTGGAGTCTGCGTCTGTCTTCGATGAAAGAGATGGGTATTGTTCTATACAATGTCAATTTGTGGACGTACTTCGAAGTATTTATTCATTCTATACCGCGAGATAAGCTAGGGCTTGGAGTGAATGGATGTGTACTAGCTGGTCCTTAGATAGTAGAAGTGACTTGTAGTGTTGGTGGTGGTGGTGGTGATGGAGAGACTAGATTTCATCCGACATGAGAAGAAGAGTGGAGTTTGATCGAGTATCCATGATTAAATTAGCGGTGCAATGAGGCGGAGCGCATTCCCCAATGGAAAGTGGCATAGCCTTCAACCATGATCATGACTGTGGTATAATTAGCTATAGTGCACGGTGGTTTCGGGTACTAGCCAGTTCGTGGCCATCTTGCCCGAATAAGACCACTAGACAGCGTTGAAGGATGATACATATGTAATAGCATAAATGAAAGTTAATTATAGGATATCGTCAATACAATTAATCATAAGATTGAAAGATATATGCATTGAACCTCGAACAACTCTCATCCTTATCCCTATCCCTGTCCCTTTTATCGTTTACTCAATCTCGAACTCGACCTCGATGGCTTACTAGGTGTAGCAAAGTGCTCTTCGTCGTCATCCTCATCAGAGTCCATCTCTACGACGCCATTAGGGCCTCGCTTTGGATTGAGGAACACGATATCGGGGGAGAGCTTTCCATCATCCATTCCTCCTCGCCCACGTCCTCGCCCTCGGCTGGAGATTCCGGTACCAGGGGAAGACTTACTTTGGTTGAAGACTTGGGGCCAAAGCTAAAGCTAGGCTGTCGTCCGAACGTAGTATTAGATGCAACGCGTGCTTTGACAGGCGTTTCTTCGACCAACGTCACACCAAGATTAGCAGAAGGCTTGGGTGGTGGAAGTACAGGTTCGGTCTTGGTCGTCTCCTCCGTCTGTTTGGGTTTGGGTTTCGGCTTGAACACGCGCGACATGCTTACTTCGCGGTTAAACACGGGTTTCTTCGAGGGTATGCTGCTCGCTCGTTCGCGTTCTTTTGTTCTTGGGCAAGGGAGACGGAGAGAGAGCGGGAGCGGGCGCGGGCGAGTTTGGATTTCGTTCTTGCTGTTGTGCGGGAGGAGGTGGATAGAGTCGGGGAGGGAATTTGGGATATTGATGGTGCGCGTGAGAGCGCGCGCTTGGGTTGTGGTTCGGGGGATGATTTGTTGAGCGTTGGGGACTCGGTGTCGGAGAAAGGCGAGCTTGGGAAGACTTTGGAATGGAGGAGAGAACAAAGCTCCGGGAGTTGTGTTTTGAATCTGTGGAGATTGTTAGATTGGATAGCAGGTAAACATTCGAACGTACATTGGTTCAACTATTTCTTGAGTAAAGGCTTGAATCCAGTCGCATTCTTCGCCTGTGTTCTTTGTGCGTTCGAGAGTGCTGAGGAGCTGCCACATGGAGAGCCTATCCATGAATGCTTCCAGGTAGTCCTCAGTCGTCATATCAGGTTCGTCGTCCTTTCTAGAGCGCTTTCTCTTTCTCTTCTTCTTCTCAGGCGGGGCTGGTCCAGGAAGAGATAATTTGTAAAGCCATAAAAGAACTTGTATCTGAACTCTACAAACTGTTATAGCGAGCATTCAGTTATCTATAAGAAAGTGACTCACTCTCTCCGTTCCATGCGTTCCATATACCCGTGGCGCCATTTATCGTCCGTCCATGGACCATCGTCGTGCTCAGAAACATTCGGAGCACTGTCGTTGCCCTTCTCATGAGTCAACGAGTACCACATCATTGTCTCTTCCATCTCCCCCGCTCCACCACCTTCAGAAAGAATCTGTGGTAGCTCGGTGTGATATTTGTTCGTCACTGTTGTCGTTGTGAGCAACAGAGGCTCCAAGAACGCGTGCATTGGATGCACAGACGCGTCTGAAGATGTCGAAGGCGCGTTTACGCGTCGCAAAGATGGGATTAGCAGGTTCAGAGGCATTATAGACTAATTTCCCTGTGAATGTAAGCATACTGAAGAGAAAAGAGTGAGCATTACGTACTTCTGGAAGCCACAGAAATTGGAGATATGTGCGCGCAACGAACTGGTCCAAAGGCTCATTCTGCGTTGAAAAAGGATATTCCGTTGATATTGTTTTTCCTGAGTTTTTGTCCAGTTTGCAGTCTTCCTGTCATCTAGTATGTATTCAGTTTCGACAATTGTAGCCATTGTCAATAGAACTGAAATTAAGAGACGAATGGATACTAGTTGAAAGTTCTTGGAAAGCAATTGAGTCTGAGTTGATCCTTAGGGCGTGACCGTACGCGAATATTATTTGTTGACGTGTTTGGCAAACACCGCATTTTGGCGTTCAGTACTCGTCGACGACGACGACAGCCTGTTCACCTGTGACTGACATGGCCGCGAAGGCCAAAGCTAGGTGGGCTGGTATTTATCCATGGTAACTCGGGACTCACATCTTTCCTCCAGAACGTTAATTGTTCGCTTGATATCCACGGCCCAAACCGGTTTCTTCTACACCACCCAGCGACTTCGACAAGGCCCCAAACTCTCTGCCATCAAATACGACCCCAAAGGTGCGTCCATATTCTGCTAGTCATGGATGGAGGCGTAAGAACTTAAGGAAATCAAGTTAAACAGCGGGTGCTCTTTGTAGAGAGTAAAAAGACTAAAAATAGCCGGTTATGATATTCGATGTTGGTTATGTATAGGCATTGAAGTGCGTAACTCTAGACCTTTCGTCGTGAACCGAATCTAACGAGTTTTCTTAGTGATAATTTATAATTTCTTAGCAACATGAATTACCCTTGTTCGAGTACTCACCTATTCAGTTAGCATCAGTTAACCCAGCTCATCACACCGGGAAGCCGCACCCTCATTTGTAGCGATTGTTCTCGCTTCGAAGTCCACACATACCAAGCCTCCTTACAGGACTTATCACAAATCTTTGACTTAGCAGGGGAATTTATTCACGATCGCGATGAAGAACACAATGTACTATGGCAACGATAACTTTATCTTCTACTGTTCCGATTTTAACCATAGAGCTGCGGCATATCTTACAACTCCACGCCTTCCGTCAGGTAGGCAAAATTGTCCGGCTGTGCAGGATTCGGCTTGTACTCCGAGATATCCTTCGCAGCCTGCACAATCTCCGGGTCGAAATGCACCCTCGCGAACTCAGCCGCAAGGTCAATCCCGCTTGTCACCCCCGCCGCACTCCACAGCTTCCCATCCACGATCCACCGCCTATCCCCCACCCACTTCACCTTTTTATCTAGCGCCCCCGACGTGGCAAACATTTTCAAGGCGAACTTGTTGCTGCACACTTGATGTCCGTCCAGGATGCCTGCGCGTGCGACGACCATCGAGCCGGTGCACACCATGAGCAGGGCCTTGAACTTCGGATCCGCGTAGCGGGTCTGGATGAATTCTATAAAACCCTTGGGAGGCTCCGCGAGGGGGTCGGCCCCCGGGACGATTATGATATCGACAAAAGGACAGTCGTCGAATGTGCAGGAGGGCGTCTGCGGTGCGCCCGAAGACGCGTTTATTGGGGAGAGATCGGAGGAGATGTAGTGGAACTTCATCCGCGGCGCTTTCGCGACGAGGGAGGGGTTGGTAGCGTACAACTGGGAGAGGATGGCGTAAGAGTGGTTGAAGAGGTAGTCGGTGCACCCTGCGGCGTCTAACCACTGGTGCTCCGGGAGCAGAATGAGGCCGACGCTGAGTTCTTGTGGCGACATTTCTTGATTGAAAGAATAGGATTGATACACTAGTTGTGGGCTAGTAAAGCTGGGTGTATGTGTGTGTGGTACGTTGTCTTTGGCTTTGGCTTTGATGGTTTTTTCTGTCCTTATATGCGTATAGATGAATCTGTTAAGCATCTACTTCTCAGAGTTCGGAGGATTTCGGGACATAGCAAAACGGAAGTCGCAATCCCGATTGTACCCCTCACGCCTTGTAGATTGACATACGGTCTGTCGTCTCCGCACCAAAATATCGACCCTGAACGCAGAGTGCTTCTCGTATGAGCTTGGCTCCATTTGCTTAGTGATTCTCACTGGCAGTGGCACAGCATGCATTGAACTTACCTTGTGACGCCTTCTTTTGATCTGTACATGGACCCACGGAAGCCGCCGACCTTCGTATCGAGGACACCGTACGTGACAACGCTGACGAAGCCATCGGCATTGAACAGAAATAGTCAAAAAGAGGTGGGTTCATATCAGTACAGCCTTGTTGGATGGTCTCATGATACGATACCATGAGAGAAGCCTGAATGGGCCAGGAACTGCTGCGGGTGCATTATTCGTTAAAGTTATTATTGATAATCACATTTTCCATTGGAACTTCTATGATATAGATCATGATGTGAGAGTCTCAATGAATTTGATCAATTTCCGAATCTAAACTGCGTGCGACCAAAGGGATGGATTCAAGGTGTGTTGTTGATTTGCTTTCATCTTAATTAGGAAGAAATTCCCTGATGCGGAAAGTAGTGTAAGTCCGGGGTGATTTTCCCTTGATTTCGCTTACCGAAGGTGTACGCATCGAAGTGCCGACCTGCCGGGAAATTACTGGTTAGCTCGCTGCCATGGCTATTCCGACTTCAAACTTGAGGCATGTCCTCTCAGCGTAGTCAAGAACCCTAAAGTAAGGGTATTTTACTGTCCAGTCACGTCGCCGTAAGTTGTATTTGATGAGTATGATTGAAACTTCAGGAAAATACTCACTTTTTAATATCATTGAAAGAATCTATTTAAGGTTTGGCCGCTGTTGTCAACACCTTCTGGCATAACACCCCACTGACAATTCCTCTCGTTTAATTGTTGCTCGACCATCAGGGCCGGGCCAAGTCTTTTTTCTACCGTATTAAGGTATCTCTGAGCAGTTAGGTTAGGTCTATCGAGCCCTTCCGGCGCTAAACGCGGCAGCCTCACTTGCAATGAACAGATTCTCTTTCGAAGTACGTACAAGCCAGTCATCTTTAATTTGCAATCCATTGACTTAGCAGGCTCGTTTATCCGCGACAAACAACAAAGTGAATTCACATCATCCGCTATAACTACGATAACTACGATAACGCTGCCGTTATTCAAAATTTCAACCTTCTGATCATATTCGGCACTACGCCATTCGTCACAACTCTACGCCTTTGGTAAGGTAGGAAAAATAGTCTGGCTGTGCAGGGTTCGGTTTATATTCCGAGATGTCCATCGCTGCCTGTACAATCTCGGGGTCGAAATGAACCCTGGCAAATTCGGAGGCAAGGTCGATTCCACACGTTACTCCTCCCGCGCTCCATAGCTTTCCGTCCAAGATCCACCTTCTATCGCCTATCCACTTGACTTTCTTGTTCAGAGTCCCCGCCGCAGACATGTCCCGCAGGATAAATTTGTTGCTGCACACCTGGTGTCCGTCGAGGATCCCGGCATGCGCGACGATTATGGACGCGGTGCACACCATAAGCAGCGCTTTAAGCTGAGGATCCGCATAGCGTTTCTGGATAAAGGGGATAAAACCAGTTGGAGGTCGGAGATAGGGGTCAGGACCTGGGATGATGATGATGTCGAGTGCAGGGCAGTCGTCGTACGTGGCTGTGGGCAACTGAGGAGGACCCGATGTGGCCTGCACGAGGGAGCGGTCAGACGATATGTAATGCCAGTTCATGGTGGGTGCTTTGGCGACTAGGGCTGGGTTGCTTTCGAACAGCGGGGCCAAGGCCGTGCGAGAGTGGTTGTAGAGATAATCGACACAGCCTGCGGCGTCCAGCCATTGGTAGCTGGGAAACAAGATGAGGCCGATATTGAGCTCAGGTGGCGACATTCTCGACGAGTAAGATAGATGCGTTTAACGGTCTGGTAAAACTTGGTGTGAATGTTTCTGAAGTGGTGTGTTATCTTTCCCGTTGGTATTTCCTGGCCTTATATGCAGTTACACTGTATGCAGATTGACCGGTAAGTCCGAGACGTAGGTGAATGGGCGCTACAAAATTGGTCATACAATGTCTACTTATGGTAGAGAGGCTCTCAGGAGAGCTTTTGCTTAGTGATTCTCATAACCGGGGTATTCTTGTCTCCTTGACTCTTCTCCTGATCTGCAGAACTATATTAACCTCGGGTAGATGTCGATCATCTAACATAGCACACTATACCCGACTAAGTTCACGAAAATACTCGAATGTGACGTAAAAATAGGCGGATATCCCCTTGTTTGACGGTCTCATGATACCATGGAATTCGCGATGTACTGCGGGTGAGCCAAAGTTGTCATCATTATAAATTATTGACAACTATTTATATTCGAAATTCTATGATTCATCAACTTCTAGACTCAGAAGCGCGCCGAATCGTCCGGACAGAATTGAATGCATTGGACCACTTACATCCCTCTTAATTAGGAAGTAATTCCCCAATGTGGATAATAGTATACGTGATGAATTTCTTGCGATCTTCCCTGATTTTCGACTAGCGTAGCCGGAAGTTTGCTGGGCAGTTCTCTTTATTGCGACTACATACTAATACATGAAATTAAAGCTATCCTTTATGATTCTTTGAAAATGAATGTTTTACTGTCCAGATTGTATTCAGACACAACTTACTTGCCGTTGACATTCAGTGAATTTGGAAACACATGACCCCCTGGTTTATATCATTTCAAAAGACGCAATTTAAGGCCTCGTCGACGGCCGCTCCAGAGCATGTCTCTACACTGCTAATTACAAATCAACTCCCTCGAGTATCCTGGCGAATGGGTCTGGTTGTGCAGGCTTAGGCTCGAACTCCGCGCCGTCCTTCACAAGCTCGACAATGGCAGCATCAAAATGCACCCGCGCGAACTCAGCAGCGAGATCAATACCCGACGTGATCCCAGCAGAGCTCCATATCTTTCCGTCCACAGTCCACCTCTTATCCTTCACCCACTTGATCTTATTGAATTTATTCAAGAACCCCTTCCCGGACAAGAATCGTAAAGCCAACTTGTTACTGCACACTTGGAGTCCGTCGAGCACCCCGGCTTGGGCGACGATAAGTGCCGCGGTACACACCATCAACAAGGCCTTGAGCTGAGGATCCGCGATGCGTTTCTGGATAAACGGTACGAAGCCCTTGGGTGCCGTAATGGTAGGGTCCGGACCTGGAACGACGATGTAGTCGAGCGCAGGGCAGTCTTCAAACGTGCATGTAGGGTTTTGAGTAGGCCCAGATGTGGGTTGCACAGGCCTAAGATCGCTCGAAATATAGTGCCATTTTATGATGGACGCTTTGTCAATTAATGATTGCGGGAGACTCCTGAATTGGCTGATTATGCCATAGGAGTGGTTGTTGATATAGTCGACGGGGCCTGCTGCGTCGAGCCATTGAAACTCGGGGAGGAGGATAAGCCCGAAGTTGAGTATTTGCGGAGACATTTTCTGTTCTGTTCCAGGGGGTGACTGAATCTTTGTCAGTTTTACAATCTCTCATTCGGCGGAGTTCTTTATACTTATGAACTGACGACTGGAATTCCGAATTAGGGTGGAATCTTCTCAAGGCGTTGAGTTTGGTGATTTAGCACGCTTTCTGTAGTCAGCGAAGCGTAATATCTGAACTTTGGATCAGGCTATTCTGACTGCTTGACTCGATATGTCTTATTGTTCTCAACGATAGCTTAGCTATGTGTCATCGTCTACAAAGTGGCGTTCTCTACTGCGCTCTTTGGAGAAGGCTTAGACCCCAGGTTTTCATGTAATAGACAATCGCCATTCATCTATTATCTAATCTGATTATGATGACAGGAGGTCTCCCCCCTTTCAGCTAGAAATACTTGAGAAATGCTGCGGCTCTTACGACTGACTGATTGGAAATTATGGTGGCATCCCAGCCCTTGCAATCGTACGACCAGGATCGACTCTCAATTTTCTCAAACGTCAACAGAATGGCGTATACGATATGATTATGGCATGCCGCAGCTAAGTATTACTCTTATTACGACTGCGCGAGTTCGTATTTGAGTCGTTCGGACATAGACGGTTCCAAGTTGTGAGTGATCTTGAAGTTTCATGGTGCCGCTCTCCGGAGATCTCGGTCTCACATAATTGACCACAATCTCCCTCGGTTTGCATATAAGTAACTCGACTCACATATTTGACTGCGGCCCAACCTCTATCTACGTATTAAAATAGCATAACTGCGTTGCCTGGGACATAATGAACTTTGAGCTCCCATACCGGTCATATTGCATACTAATACGATAAAGTAGTCAAGTCCAACTCCCAAGGAATGAGAATAAGGAAGCTCATACTCACTTTATTGCACCGGAAATACGTTGGAGAAAACTGCGAGCGGCCCACAACAGTGCGAGAGGAACCTCAATCAAAATTCTCCGAACTCCCGTTTTTCGTCGCACCTGGCATCGGCGTCGGCAGTGGCGAATTGCCACCACTGCGAGAGGAGCAAGATCCAGCGATAGATACCGAAACTACAAGCCAAAAAACACCACGAAAAACGAAGCAAGGTCAGAGTGTGTTACTATCCCCTGAATGACTTTTGGTACTCCTTTTGTGGGCATACGATCCAGTGCTGAAGGGTTCCGAGTAGTCGTCTCTGTCATCTCTATCGTCTCTGTCGGTGTCCGAGACGCGGAGAGTAACGACGCCGGGGGGGGAGGGATGCGTTGGTGCTGAACTCGATGGCCTCGTCGGTCTCCTCTAGCCAGGCGGGAATGGTCCCTAGGCCGGTGCCATAGACGGTAGTCGTTTTCGCTGTGTGGACGCGAATGGAGATGAGGACGAACACGATGCCTGAAGAACGACAAGTGAATAAACATTTTCGAGAATATGATGTAACCTGCAAACAAGCGGAAGCAAAAAACGCACCGATGCTTGGAACGATAGCAAATTGTAATATCACCTGCCCGTTGCTGTGCACATAGCACAGAATCATTAGGACGAAGAGCTGCACGGTGTACAGCATCGCGCTCTCGACCAAGATGCGCAGAATCCTGATAAGACTGAGCTTTGAGCTACGGTCTACGACCCCGTGCGCACTGGACGCGCGGTGCTGATTGTAGATTTTAAATGCAATGAGCGCAGTAGTGATCACGTTCTGCGAGAGTGCGAGCGGGTAGATGGCATCGACGAGGGCAATGGAAGCGGAGTAGTTGATTGCTGAGTTCAGATGGGTGAACCACCAGAGGACGTAGATGTTCACTCCTGCATAATGCGACGAACACTCTTGTTAGAGGATCATAGTAGTATATACCCGTAACGGCGACTAACCAATTGAGGCTGCCAAAAGTAACATAGGCAACACAATTATCATGATGTTCTTGTTCCACACGAAATAGCAACGATATATCTAGAAGGAAAATTTTTTAATGAGTCTTTTCCGAGAAATATAGTATTGTTTTCGGTTTGGGATTTGCTTACTACGAGGGCGTCCCCGATCCAAGTTATAACGCAATAAACCGTGCTGTCGAGAACTGTATCCGCTCTAGTGAAGTCATACATGTATCCCACTGGGCCCGTATCTCCTTTGAGAAGTACAAAGCCTCGAAGGAAACGAACCATGGCCAATGCTAATTGGTTTCAAAGTTACGACCCCTCCTGTCAGTCTGCGGCAGTGAGATCTCGGGGAGAGGAACATGCCCACCCATATGAAGTGTCGCGATTGAGTACATCAAAAGAGTAGCGATCAAGAATATCTGTAAGAGTCTCAGTGGAATGGCGGTCTCCAAGATAAATGGACGTGTTGCGAGAGTGTGTGATGCATACCCATGCGCCGTTGCTCCTTCGACTGCTTTTCAACATCACTGGAAGGGCAGAAAGGAACAGAGCCGTATATATCCCTGTATTGTACATCAGAGTGTCTTCAAAAATATGACGCGCTTTCTGTACCGTAAATGAATACCTGCAGAGAGAGGAACACGGTTCAGCAAGAAACACCCCAAAGATCCAGCGAAGCAAGCAATCCTCACCTCTATCCATATTGCGATCGCGTGGGCGAGTTCGAGTGAAATCTGCGCCATAATTTCCAACTTATACTATGGCCTGCTGCCTACCACACGTCCAAAAATCGGCGTACGAAGGATGGCTCTCTGGAGCCAGGATGAGTTGGAGAGGAAATCTAGAACGCGTCGGACAAGGAGTGGTGGAGGAGTGGTGGGTGGAAGAAGAAGAGGAGAGGGAAGGGGGCCGGAGAGGTCACATCATATGGTTTAAATTTTGTCGTTTGTTCTATGCGGAAAGTTGGTGGCCAAGCCATTCATTAAGCTTTATTAGGGGTGCGTGCCTATAATTTTTAACCTTTTGTGGGCGCCTGTGAGGATTGTGGGAATTATTTTCCGTTTTGGGAGATCTCGTCATATGAGGACACAAATAACTTACGAGGTGCGTAAATTAAAAGAGAAAGTTTGGAGAGAGAGGTACAGGGTGTGAAAAGGGGTATTCGTTAGATATTCTAGGGTTTAAAACGAAGAAGTAGATAATTCAATGGCGCCTTTCGTACCAGGCGCTTTACTGTTAGGGTGTGCGGCATTCGCTTCGAGTTTTCGTTTAAGCCGCCACAAATACCTCAAATGACTCATTTTTTGCCCGTTTTGTACTAGTCGTTTTCCAATCTCGTTAAAGGTTTCCATTAATGACTCATCTTGGCCGGAATATTCAGGGTTTAAATTTTTGGATGCCTGCGCGAATATCATATCTTCAACGGTCGATCTTTAACTGTTCTCATCCTTTTAATCACTAGTGCCAGCACCATCGAGGAATAATCTCATCGTATGTCACTTCGTCGATATAATACTTTGTATGACTCTTCTTTCTCAAAGGGTAAGATAGGTATTGTAACCTTGTTCACTTCGTGATCTGTGTAAATAAATACAGCGAAATTGCAGTGCCGACATAGCTTCTACACCTTGTTGAACCCTCCAAGCAGAGTACATCTCAGGACGGAGGATGGCTTCAAATTTAGGTCGAGATTATTATTTACAGGGAGCTTTTTATATTGAACACGGTTATACGGTAAGTTGTAATTTGATGTCCACTAGGGACACATGGATTCACATGGATACGATACGCCGCTGAACTGTTCCGCCGTCAAATAGCATCAAATTTAGTACTCCTTAGTTGAGCCTAATTGCCGGCTATTGCCGGTCCACATCCGTTTACACGTCAGGCTGATTGGATTTTAGACGTTCCTGCACAGATAAAACATAAAGGTCGCCGATTAAGTTGAAATACAATTGGTTGGGGTGACAATGAGACCAATTAAATTGTTCCATTAGCAGAAGTTCATAGAGAAGCTTCACTACGACCTCAGGCAAAAATATACTCAAATAACTATTCCAGTGCATAGAATTTCGACTTCACGAATGAAATACATGCTGGGCTCGCGTTTCCGGCAACTTCCGAACGCATGCCAGACCCGACCTGAAAGTAAAGGTATGTGCCGTCGAACAAAATTCTCCTGGAATAGACAAAGCGAGCTTTGACGTCCCTCTTCTAAAAATGCTCACAGGTAAATATAAGGGAAATAGTTGTTTTCTTAGTTTGTTCAGAAGAGCCTGGCTCTGGCTTCCTATCGGAGGACCTATGTGCATGTTGTAGCCCCTGACTCAGCACCATATGCGGTGACGGAAGCAATAGTTGATTTTTCTTGCCGAACGGAAACTGGATCTTTTCGGGATTATCGCGAGGAGCTCCCAGGAGGGAAGCATTTCGGTGAGTCACAGTCTTCCATGTACGCACGCAGATGTATTTGTGTTTACAGTCCATTAACGTGCTGGCATAGCATAAGTTGTGCCCAATCGCGTTAACTGCTCCAGCTGGCCCTGTGTGAGTCCATGCACCTATCCGAATAAATAGCTCAAGACTCAAATTTGTGTCTTCTGAATCCAGCCCCAGCACTAACGATGTCGTTCCTTCCCAAGAGGTTGATGTCGAGCATCACCATAAAGCCCACACCTTCTAAAGCGCATCACCACTACCCACTACCCTCCTCGTCATTCCCCGCTGGATTCGTATTGGGAGGGGTCCACGCGGGAGTGAAGAAAAAAGCAGGCGTGCCCGACCTCGCAGTGATCCTCTCGACTTCGGAGCATCCTACGACAGCCGCAGCGTGCTTCACGCGGAATGCATTCAAAGCTGCCCCCGTCCTCGTATCGAACGAGATCCTGAAGAAGAATGGGGGTATGCACGTGCGGTGGTCGTCAACAGCGGCTGTGCGAATGCGGTCACGGGCAAGCAGGGCATGGACGACGCGTGGGCGATGGTAGAAGCCACCGACGGCCTGCTCTCCAAGTCTTCCAAATCAGAATTCGAACACGAGACACTCGTCATGTCGACGGGGGTCATCGGACAGAACCTGCCCATCTCGAAGATCGTCGGAGGCATCAAGTCTCAATCTTCAGCGACGCTCGGATCCGACTTCTCAGCCTGGGAACGCGCCGCTCAGGCGTTCATGACGACCGACACGTTCCCCAAGCTTCGCTCGCGGACGTTCACAATCGGAGGTGTCGAGTACCGCATGGCGGGTATGGACAAGGGGGCCGGGATGATCCACCCCGACATGGGTCCTGCTGGGACCACCTTTTCCTCCGGGGGTCTAAGCAATTGCATGCGACGCTTCTGGGGTGCATCATGACCGACGCGGCCGTCTCCCCGAAGAGTCTGCAGAGTGCTCTCACGTATGCAGTCGACCGCAGCTTCAACTCGATCAGCGTCGACGGAGACATGTCTACGAACGATTCGATCTATGTGCTCGCGAATGGCGCTGCTTCAAATGGTATGGTCATTGACGAGGACATGGATAAGCAGGGATATGAGGTGTTTAAGAAGGAACTGACGGATTTCGCGGCTGATCTCGCCAAGTTGGTGGTTCGGGACGGGGAAGGCGCGACTAAGTTTGTTACTGTTACTGTTAAAGTACGTTTTTGTGTCCTTTCTCTCATCTCCTCTTACTATTTCGTACTCATCAATCTTCTTTCTTTCTTTCTTTTCGTCCTTCAGGGTGCACCTTCGTACAAAGACGCGCATAACATTGCCTCACGAATCTCGACTTCGGCGCTTGTAAAAACAGCTCTCTACGGAGAAGACGCTAAGTACGCATATATTTACAGATATCCTCCCTCGCAACCCACAACATAACTCTTATCTAACCTATTTCTACGACAGCTGGGGCCGCATCCTCGCTGCAACCGGCTCCGTCCCCCTCCTCCCGTCTTCATCCACAGGCGCAGCCCCCGTCATCGATCCCACAAAAGTGAACGTCACCTTCGTCCCGTCCGACGGAACATCCGCACTCCCCGTACTCGTCAACGGCGAGCCCGAAAATGTCGATGAAGTCCGGGCGAAGGAAATTCTGAGCCTTGAGGACTTCGAGGTCGTGGTCGAGCTGGGGATGGGTGGGGATGCGGAAGCCGAGGCGCAGTATTGGACGTGCGATTTTAGTTATGTGAGTGTTTCTTTTAGCGGGAGGCTTGTGGTTATCTTTTGATTGCTGATTGTGAATCATCTTTTTCTTGTTTTTGTAGGAGTATGTTAGGATTAACGGGGACTATCGCAGTTAGACGGCTTAAATATTCGTGATCGTGGTCCGATATATTGGGTGCTAGGTTTGAGAAATCGATCTTGATTGCTTAAAATTCCGGTGCAGAATTACGGCGGATTTCAAGCTTCAAGCTTCAAGGCTCAGACTATGTTGATGTTAACTCTCAGTTCGACGCGAAGTCGAGTCCAATCCAGACGCGTCATTGACACGTTGTCTTTTATTTCGCGTCTTAGGCAAAGGTTATGACCCTTGAGCGCATTTAAGCGCATATATTCAAGAAGACCTGTACGACGAACCACAAATGGCACCCTCATTGAGATGCTTCCTTCACAAATATACACTTCCTGTGATATAGCCGGAATTATTCCTGCATACTGTAAAAGGTTCATTTCATTTATTTCATGACGGGCGCCAAAGGCAGTACAATATTTGATCTGTGCGTATTTCGGTAGCACTTGTACCACATGCAATATTCTGAGAAGCGCCTATAATATTGTACAGTATCATTATCATATTCATAGTTTCAAGAAAGAAGGGAAAATCCCAGAACACCAATTTTGAATGGCCAAGGTCTCGGTTTCTCCGTCAACGGCCCTGCATCTGGAAAGTTCACTTCTTAGACAATGCCACACGAAGTCGAGCACCAGAGTCCTTCATAGCTTTGGACCAATGACCGTCCCACAAATCCATGTCATCCTCACGGGAAGTTTGTTTCTCTGGTATAAAATAATATTGAACATGCAATTAGGAACATAAAAGGATAGAAATTAATCACCTGGTACTCGAATGAGCTCTAATACATCTTCTGCGATATTGAGGCTCCGAATGTTGTCCAGAATGGCCTTAGTTGGTTTCTTTCGGCTGGCTGCGAAAACGAATAACTCTCTCCACATCCAGGCAAGCGAGTGGTCAAGCCTAGCGTCCTCCTAAGAAGACAAAAAGACATATAATCGATTTAGTTCACTGAAGGCCCGTCTTTGAAAAAGATACGAACTTCGTAAACTATCTCGCCGTTGGAGTTAATTATTTTGACTTTACAGCTCATGTCAGTATATTCCGCGCTGCAATTTCGAAGTGAGCTTGCGTCAATGGAAAACCACAAAAGGAGTGGTAAAAAGTCCAACACACCTGCTTCCGCAACTCCCCATACTATTGACTGTGTTTGAACACAGAATTAGAGATGGACGAATGTGGTTCGGGTCCACTTCATCCTCTGCCATAAATCCCCAAAGTTCCGAGAGCCATTTGACAATCTCTCCAGATATATCCCACATCATTTCGCTCTGCTCTTCCCAGCCATCAATTGGATCATGTCTGCAATGTACCTCCAATGCCCTGACGCCTCTCACGAGAGACGCTTTATGGAGATTGTATCCGATATCTTTGAGGGCAGTGACTTCGCTAAGCGGAAGAGCTTTAAGTAGCGAATTCGCGAGTTTGTGGGCTTTTTGTAAGGCAGGATCATCTTTGCGTGCTCGTTTGATTGCTTTGGCGGTTGTTATCGCGTCGGTGAGGAGCCCGTTGAGACGCGTCAAAGGCGCGTCGTGCGCGCCGCCTTTCGTGGTTGGAGCCTTAGAGCCAGCATTGGAGGCTGTACGGCGTCTTTTCGTGCCAGTAGACATGGGGTTTGGCTCGAAGTTGGATGATTCTCAGGCAAGTTACGACTTTTCAGTTGAAAGTTGGTTGGAAGCCGAACTTGTAATCGCAGGTTTGGCTTTATTGCTGAGAAAAAAAGTACTAGCAAGTTTTTGTTTCGTCATTTATTACAGCTACATGCAAAAACCTAGATACCACCCCACTTTTCGCTAGTGCGCTTTTGTTTGCTCCAAACATCTTAGGGAAGTCGTCATCCCGACCTGCGTGGTTTCCGTCTTTGGTGAATTGTGGAGCAAGGCCTCATAGAGTTCGAATACAAGTGAGCTATAGATGTTGATAATACAGTAGCTGCGTGCTGAGTAGAGCGCTTCGCTATGCCAGTGCCTGGAATGCTGAGCTGTCCTCGCCGCTCGGCGCTTTCAAAGTTCTCACGGGCGACGTGAGCTTAGACATTTTGGCATCGGGCAGTAGAGGGCAGCAAGCTCCTCAATAAGCGATGGAGGGAGCTTGGGGCAACGACGAACTAAGTAGAAGAAAGTTGAGTTGCGTCATGGTTGCTAAGCCGAAAATGGCTGTATACAAACAAACTAAGGCGTACTCACGAAAGTGGGGTAGACTGTAGTGTCTTGTAATCTATAGATTTCCAGCTCCTGTGGCCTGTTAGACCACTTTTGGCTCGATGAATGTGTATGAGAGTATTCAGGGGGACTTGTACCAAAAACAGCAAGTATGACCCTCATTTCGGTTTTCCTTGCATACTTAATCGCTGCCAGGACATGTGAGATAAAAATAGATTCTTACATTAGGGATGGTCAGTGACTCAGTGTAGACATTTACTGGACGATTCTCATTCTGATTATTAATTATGGGTCTCATTATGAGCTACGGGTCAGTCTATGTTCATTCAGGATACCTGAAGACTGTATTGACCAGATATATCAGTAAGAGGCCAATTTCTGCGCTTCTCCATCAATGACAAGCAATGATTCTGCATCATGATATGGAGACCTCACTCCTCGGACTCACACTCCTCCCCAGACAATGCTTCACAAAGTCAAGCCACAGAGGCTTTCATCATGGCTTAGTAGCAGTTTAATGCACCAGCTAATGCAGTCTCCCATTTACACTGCCCATTCTACTGACTGTGCTCAAGCACAGAACCGGCGACGGGCGAATGAGCTCCAAGTCCACCTCTGCAATAAATTGCCAGAGATTGGGAACCCATTCCACAACTCTTTACATATTTCCGACATCATCTGGTGTTGTTCTTCCCAGCTGTCTATCGAATCATGTTTTCAGCTTATCTCCAATGCCATGATGCTACTATCAAGAGACGAGCTGTGGCTGTCGTATGCAATGGCTTTGACAGCAGTATTGCTGTGCGGAGTTGCTTTAAGTATGTATTTCCCCAGCTTGAGTGCTTTTGTAAAGCAGAATCTTCTTTGCGTACTCGTTTGATTGCTTTTGCTGTCGTTAACGCGTCTGTGAGCTGCTCTGTCAGAGTCGTGTCTTGTGCACCGGCTGTGGCCCTGTAGCCAGCGTTAGAAGTTGTGCGGCATCTGTTCGTGCCAGTCGAGATGTAAGGTTTAACTCGCAGTTCAATGGTCAAAAACAGGTTACGAATTATGAGTTGCTGTTGAATGACGACTTGGTCCAGAATTTACCAAACAAAAAATTATGTATTGTGCTAGCGAGTCTTTTTCTTTTCGTATTTATATTAAGTTCGTTTCCAATGGCCTGTGGATAGTACTCGCTATGCAGTGGGCGATTTGGGTGCCTACGCAGATTTTGTAAGTCTTCCTAATACTCTTAGTGAGAGATCGTCTACAGTTTGCAAGGCAGGACTGAGCGCTTGTGTCTGACATGCATGAGTTATTGTAACCTTCCCAAAGAATATAGTGTGATAAGTGCACATTTGTTATCAAGCCGAGCTACTTTGCACGTGTCACCTATTTTAAGTACCTTTATGTCATTTTAATTGAGTACTATTCAGTATAAGGTTCTGATGCATTATCGGCGCCTATCTGATAGAGTCCACTCGGACCTTCACACCAGCTTTCCAAACCTTCTCCCCTAAATATTTTTGTTTCTGTTTCACTGCATCTTAATCTACTTGAATCTTCTTCTATATACTTATATGAGTTTATTATGTCGCAATACATGTATACAGCCTTCTAACAAGGTGAATCCGAGATGTCCTACAGAAATAGACCGGGTGCGAATCTAAGTCGGCAACATCTCAACTTTCTTGATGATGGATCACCGCACTTAGCGACATTTGCTGATCTAAGATAGAACATTCTGCCCAGATTCTGAGAAGATGGGAGCCACTAAAAGGGTTGAAAGGGGGAATGAGCCTCGCCTTGACGGCTGTGAGGCGACAACTAACACCTGTCACTACTTGTCGAATGTTTAAGACTTTAGGCTAAAAAATGATGACAACAGAGGGATTCGAACCCTCGCCCTTTCGGACCAGATGGTATTTATTCCTGAACCTGATTCTGGCGCCTTAGACCACTCGGCCATGTTGCCAGTGAAGCGCCCAATGCTTGGGGCTTGGCCCCGTCCAAAGGGAACGGACAGAAAGGTTGACCCTATACTTTAGTCTCTTATATGATTGCTTCAGTGTAATTCTGCAGAATGGCAGAGTTAGACGCCCTGATTATCACAAGGAGGAATCGAGGACCGCAGCAACGACGGACTATCGAAAACTCTCGTGGTAGGCCAAACCGCATTATTTACCTCGTGATTTATCCTTCGAGTGCAAGGCACTCGAAAGTATGTAGCACACCTCGCTGAACTCCTCTCTCGAATGGGTAGTAGAATACGTGGTTCAGAGGCAAAGGCACCTTATCACGGCTTGAGAATACAGTCGCACACCTAGCAGAATATTTAATAGATGGGAGAAAGCTGAGTGAGCTCAGATTCTTGCCATCCAGCCGGATACAGCAAAAGTGCGTGCCGGGGCATTACGAGTTTATGGCCAGAATTCTTATATGCGTGCACGTAGAGCATTTCTCCATCGCCTACTTCTTTTTACCCCTCCGTCAGCCACGTAAGCTGCCGCCGAGCTGATCCCGATGGTTCTCGGACGTTAGCATACGGTGGTACAGTCAGATATGAAATAAAAGTAAGAAGCTATGGCACGGTTAAAACATCTAAAATTCATTCCCAATCCTTGATTCATTGTCAATGAGGGTGCTCTACCTGACTCTAACATTCTCATTTGTTGCTCTAGCCAGATCAAAAGCTTTGCAATTAGCCTATCCTATTGTGAGGCTTGATGCTGCTACTGTTACGGGCGTAAACAATGGATCCTTAAACAAGTTTCTTGGAATTCCATTCGCGCAAGCCCCGTATGTCAGTTTATTCTTTATAATGAATGACTATTGACTTGGTATAATAGTCGATTCGACTTACCCAAGGCTGTCACGCCATACAAGGGCCGTATCAATGCGTCGACCTATGGGCCTTCTTGTCCCCAGCAGCTAACCACCCCTTCGCCGTTGCTACCCGTTACTCTGCCACAGGCCACATCGGAAAGCGAAGACTGTAAGTCACTGGAAACTCTTGCTGATACATACCGTCCTCTGAAATTCTAACGCAGGTCTATCTCTGAACGTGTATGTGCCTTCTGGAACAAAACCCTCTTCTAACCTTCCCGTTGCTGTTGTAAGCTGTCGTAATTCAGCTTAAAATGTGAAAGATAGTTGTCTGATTATCAAATAGTATATTTTCGGAGGTTAGTGGCCTGCCTGTTTGCATTGGAAATTTGAAATGTTCACAGGCTGAACCCGATGTCGCAAGGTGGCTTCCAGATAGGGACTACAGAGTCGTAAGTTCCCTTCAACTTTGGGCATTCCATCAGCCTGTAACCTCTGCTCCTAGGAGTGATGACACAATAGCACGGATAGTGGAAAGATCCAGCGTCCTCAATCTTCCAATGATCCAAGTGTCGATGAATTACAGGTATTTAATTTTTTCATTTGTAACATGTCAAGAATATTCAAAAGGCTTGCGTAGGATTTCTGGTAAGCTTTATGACAAAGAATATCTCTCCGTCTGTGTGTATTCTCATACAATTACAACAGCGTATGGTTTCCTGGCAGGTAAGGAAATATCGAGTAGGAAACTTGGAAACATTGGTCTTTTCGATCGTCAGTCTCTTTGTACTTATGACTACTCCTCTTCCTAATATTGGGCATTCCTCCCACGTTTAGAACGCCTGGCATTAGAGTGGGTGCAAAAATATATAGGATCATTCGGAGGAGACCCTTCCAAGGTCGTCATGTACGTATACCATCACTTCCACTGAACCCTTACGTTTGCCTCACTAACTATTGTTCCAATAGATATGGTTCTTCTGCAGGTGCCATGTCTGTAAATTTGCAGATGCTGGCCTTTGGAGGAAGGACGCAGAATCTTTTCCGAGGCGCATTTATGCAATCTGGAGGTCCTCTCCCAGTTGGTCAAATAAACGAGGGACAGGTAGGTGAAATGCCATTATAGTATTCGATGAAATTAGTAAATGAGGGTATTGCTTTCTTTCTCTGTGAATTCAGGTCTACTATGATGCTGTAGTTCAGAATACCGGCTGTGCATCGTCTAATGATAGTCTTCAATGCTTACGAGAGGTTCCATTTGAAACTCTCAAAGCGGCCGTAGATAAGACCCCCAATATCTTCTCGTACTCGGTAAGATATTCACCTGATACTTAGAGACATTCTGGTATCACTCTACTCAGCCCTTCTCTTCACTATCTAGTCCGCAAAGATTGTTTGGCTTCCACTCGTCGACGGCGTCTTCCTTCAAGAAAGTCCGTATTCTCAGATAAAAGCAGGAAAGATACCTAAGATACCTGTTGTTTCCGGTGAGCATTTTAATGGGTCCATTAAATTATTATTCATCTCTATACAGGCAATAGCGATGATGAGGGAACAATATTCTCCTTCCCGCAGTCCAACGTGACGTGAGCTCTTCAATCTTGAAAATAATAACACAATCCCCGACATAACCATTAAACAGAACGGAAGCCGACTTCAGAAACTATATCAAAACCATCTGGTTCCCCACCGCATCTGATGCCCAATTATCTCCACTTTGGACAAACTACACTTCGGATCCTTCGGAAGGCTCTCCGTTTGGTACAGGAGATCTCAACCAGCTCTATCCACAGTTTAAGCGCCTTGCGGCATTCCAGGGCGACATAATCTTTCAAGCCCCTCGTCGGTTTTTCTTGAAAAACCTATCAGGAAAGCAAAAGAAATGGTCTTACTGTGAGCTTCTATGATGTAGATCATAAAGATAGTGCAATGACTGAGGATAATGAACAGTAAGCAAGTTGTTTAAGTCAACCCCTCTCGTCGGGTCAGTGAGTAGTATTCCTTCACTACTTGGCACAAGAAAGAACTCTGACGCCCTTCCGAATTCTATCTGCTCATAGTTCCACGGAACAGAATCAGTTTCGAACTTCCTGGACGATTCTTTCATCAACTTCGTTTCAAAACTAGACCCAAACACAGGGTCGGCGCCTACATGGCCACAATACTCGTCGGAGTCTCCCGTTCTAATGACCTTCAACGACACTGGTGTACGCTATCTATCGCAAGATACCTATCGAGCATCGGCTATGGAATGTCTCACCAACCTCGTAATCGCGCATCCCATGTAACGATCGACGCCAGTTCGACCGTCGTTAAACTCCTCATTCACTATCACTAAGCATTCACCATAACCTCTCAAAACCCATCCCCGTCCGACCGTCCTCTTCTGCGCGCAGTCCTCGTTATTGTTTGACAATCTACGATTTGTATCCGGCATCAATTTTTATATTACGATTACAGTTGAGATATTGAGAGCTCACCTATTGTCAATTGACGTACCGCCCAATCATCTTTACTGGTAGAGTCACATCGTATCTGAATATCCTCAGCTCCCTATGTACCGCAATCAACGCCTTCGTTCCTGTGGCCTAGTCGGAAGGAGTTGAGTGCAATAAACACCGTCAAAGTCATTCCAATGAGAATGAAGTAGACGAGATTTCCAGACGCAAGATTTCGGCCCACTGAGAACGCAAAAGAGAGGCGGCAAAGGTGGGAGCGACGGTCCTCATCGCCGATCCGATCATCTGAGCTACACCGTTGATGACTCCCATGCTTCCTCCAGGAGGGATACAGTCGATGATTAAAATTTGCATAGAGCCTTTGCAATAAAATGATTAAAGACTTGCGTTATTGAATGGTTAGATGTTCTTACCGTAAGCCATCGATATCGCGGTTTGCGAGGTTAATTGGAAGAAGATACACGCCATAACAACGTTATCCACTCCCTGCGCACGCTGAGCGAAGAACTTCGTGACGGGATACATTCCAAAGCAGATCATAAGAGTCGAAAAGGAGAACGTGTACAAATTTCGAACCCCAAATTTCCTAACACAGCGCGCAAAGAATATAGCTTGGAAAAAGAGTTGAAGAAACCAAACGCGCCCAGTATCACTCCAATCCGGAAAGGATCCATTCCAAGACCGCCATATTCCAAGGGTGTAGAGTACATCAAAGGCAGAAGCGCGAAATTGCACATATCCATGAATGTAAGGAAAGTCTGATTCAGCATTGTCGTCAAGACGGGACGTGTCGCGACTGAGCGGAAGCCGGTATTAACCGACGCTTGGCTATTGGAAGAGCTGTCCGTGATTGACAACGATGAAGAGGCTTGAATCTCCTGGTTGTTTGTTCCATAGTTATTGCTGTCTCCGTGGTCGAGGAGCCGGCTCTCAGGTGACGCATTTTTAGCTTCTCTTCGTTCACGAGAGAAGGTAAAGTCTACAGGACGCGTATTTGATGACAATGATATATGCTTGCCCCAATAATCACTCACTTCTTTGAGAGTAAGAAAGCCAAATATGAAAGTGGATAACACGAATACCGCGCAAAGAAAACAAGGAAGGAAGTATGGGTGCGTCCGAATGTAAGCAATGCGACCTAGAGTGTCAGGCCAGCGTTTTCCAGCGTTCGAGAGAACGCCACCGGTGATTGGTCTACTAAGTGTTAGTTGTTTTTATAGGAGGAAGTTCTGAGCATTTACCCAATTGTGACGCCGAGATTCCATATCATTGGCATGAAACCATATGCATCGGCCCTATTGGACGAATCGGTCATCTTTGTACGAAATCAGTCACAGTCCAAAGAACGATGATGTGTCCCACCTCGGCAATGACACTCTTCGCAACCCCTATACAAAAAATGTCAGTGTAAGTATAAAAAAACGCGAATACGCGTACCTATATTACCGTTGAAAATGCCTTGCAGACATCGGGACCCGACGAGAGACCAGAACGTTGTGGACGAACCAAACAAAAGCATGGCGAGTGAAAGTCCCAGTGGGGCACAAAGTAGAATCGGTCGTCGGCCGTAGCGATCAGAGAGATATCCCCACTGAACGACACTTAAACATTCTGCCAAAAAAAAAGTGGATTCCTAGCGTCGAGCACGAGGGTGAGCAGGTAGATGGCCCTTTCCAGTATGATATACGCACTATGACACCCGCATAATACCCAGTCTTTCCCTCGTCTCCATTCGTAATACCCGTCTCTCTCACAAACTGGTTGATAAATGGGTAGATGACTGTTGCTGTAATCGGCTCGGAGAACTGAATGAGGAAGACGCCCAACAACTGCGCGATAGGAAGAGGTGTTGGCTTGTCTTCGTCGGCGGGCTGTTCGTCATGTGATTCACGCTCCGAATGTCTGATCGACGTCGTGGATGACGAGTCCGAGTCGTGTTCGTCTGGTGTTGCTCCTGCAGGCATCTCTACTGACAGGCTATGATATCGATGAAGTGTGATGGCACGACAATAATGTTACACCAGATATGACTCGAACATGTTATATGTGCCCCACGCAGTTTTGCGCAGTTAGCGCCGAATAGAACCATAGCCGAGCTTCGAAGATCACGTTGCTCAGTGATCCGATTGTCAGGCGATCCCTAATTTAAACGCTTCCGTCGCTTTCTTATGTACTCCGTTTTAATGCTGCGGAAAGACACTGAACCTTGAAAGTGGATGTTTGGAAGCGACGAAGGAGGTACCGTGCCGATCGGAACATCGATATTGAGTGTTGCCATTGTATGTACGGTGTTCGAGAACCGCAAGCTCAGCCTATGTTTTGTATTTTGAATCTTGATTTTTGATATCACATTAATGCGGACCTCCGACCTCTGCCTTTACTTTCAAAGTCTCGACAGTGGTGGATATTGAAAATATAAAGCATTTATTTGGGTGGTTACGCACCTGGGGAGCATACAAAACAAGGTCCGTTGAGAATATGCCTTCAGATTGTGCGGCACCATTCACTTTCAAGACTTTGAATCTACCATGAGAAAAGCGTGACTTGGAATGTAATGGACACTGGAGCTTTTATAATGCCTACAGACGACATGATAAGAATAGGTATGGCTATCTACCTCACTAATATAATCTTCGGTAAGTAAGAAATGTGACTTACCCTAGCAAACTTCGGCCGCGATTCCGCCGCAGTCAGCCGTCTATACTGAGCTTGGTGTCGGTATCTGACTAAGTATGCAATGATGTGTGTGTCTGCGCTCGCGTCGGCCATTTTGAATTTCGCACGATCGGTGTGAATCCAAATTTGACTGAAAGACACTTAGGTCGCCTACATTAGCGGTTCTACTGTGCAAGGTAAAGACATGGGGGCCTTCATCTGCTTTCATCCACTTCGAAGTATTATTTTAGCTAACCTGTAACTATCGAGGACGAACGGCAAATTCGACGCAAGTCAGAATTTCCACGAGATCTACGGACTTTGTAGTAATCCAGATCAAAAATCAAAACACAGAAGTTGAGGTTTCCGGTACGTATTTACTTAGTCTCTGGAAATCTTCGTTTAAAAAATTGAACCGTATGCTATGGGTGTGCTTCAGACTGCTCATCCATCACAGCTGCACCTTGGCTTTGAGCCATACTTCTCAATTTTGGGGTTCTCATCCTCGTGGCATAACTTGAAAGTCGGGGTCTGGATCCACAGGCTCTCAACAGGCTCTTGACATTGATCACGCCTCACGATGATTCTCGTAGAAACCAATCTCCGCCCGAATAGTAGCAGATCTGCTCATACTGTAAAGAATGAATACTGGTGGTGCCCTTCATCCATCCAGAATACAGGCCATGTCTTCTCTATAAAATAGTCGAGCGTTTAATTAACAGACCCAAGCCTCTTTGGCTCAGACAGGTTACCGCTTTGGCCATCTAGCACTCCGAGATATCCGACTCGATGTTTACCAATACCATTAGTAAACCCTGTGCATCCTGCGAAGCTTATGGTTCACTTGGTGAAACACACCGATTAGGCTCCCCCAAGTCACTCACTCAGATCCGACCTATAAGCAATTTCTGTCCGACGTCGGATAGCTACAGGGTATTTGGTCAGCAATTTGTGTTCGAGTTTATCAAATTGTCAACTCTTAGGCTAGTATTACCCATGCAAGGATACTACGCCCCATAACAATAAGCAGGATTCGGAACAATTCGTGTCCAGCTATGGCCTTACCAGTGAATCCTGTTTCAATGATTGTTCTTGTGCTTTGAGGCGACACTTTCTCATTGGCTTGAAGCCTCTCGAGTACTTTGTATAAATATCGCAATGACAATCATTCTGTCATAATTCATCCTCAATCAACCCAGACCATTCCTATACACTTGACTCTAAAATGTCTGTGCCCGTCGTCGAGATCATAACATTCACCGCATCCGAGGCTTTGCTTGCGGATGACTCACGATTAAACAGTACGATAGACTATCTCAAGAAGGCTGATGGTTCTATCAGGTAAAAATCTTATAATTACAATGGAAAGTGTTTAGCTCAAAATATCAACGTACAGTGTATTCCATGGATACCAGACTGAGGACCCTTCTCGAATTTATATCTTTATCGGTAATTCTGCGCTGTCAGTATATCACAACTAATATTGACGATAAACCATGTGTAATTTAGCATGGAAAACGTTTGAGCATTTTGAGAAGGCAATCGCATCGGAGACATTCCCTGCGTTTCGAGATAACTTTCAAACACACCTAGTCGGGGGCGACTTTTCAATGCGACACATTCTCTTTGACGTCAATGCCATAAGTGCTCTCAGTGCACCTATCACCGAGATTTGCACGTGCACTCCTAAAGAAGGACAAGATCAGAGCGAAATCGACGCCCTCATCCATCAATTGCAGGGAAATACTCATCTCTTCCCAGGAGTACATCCTTCTCCGGCATGGGGAAAGGTGAAGCAGAACTCTGAGTACATATTTGTCATAGGATGGGATAGTCTCGAGGTAAGCCTCTACCATCTCAAAGGAAGATGAGAATCCCCTAATCATTTCGCCCTCAAACTTTCAAAGGCCAAAAGAAGTTCATCCAAGATGCCATGGGTTCAGGGAAGTGGTTGAGGGGTTGGTTAAGATATCTGAATTTTCAGTCAAACACGTAGTTCTACACAAGGCTTGAGCTATGTGATCATACTCCCCCCCCTCAGCTCAATCGAAAATCAATACAAATATTGTTCAAGTCACTGGCATGGCGCGCAGACTGAAGATCGCAGAGCGTTGTTTATAGCGCTTCGAGGTCCGTGCGTAGGTGCAGCTTCGACTTCGATTTACAGATGCTCGGGTCAACATTCCCGTGTTATATTCTTTTCTCCATTTCTTCTTTTGACGGTTGATGAAGGTTTTTCTCCCGGCTCAATTTCTAACTGAAGCTGGAGTCCTTTGGAAGCAGGCCAAATGGGTTGATACTTTATATTTACCTGCGGCCTCGTAAGCTCTTCTCCTAGTTTTTGACGCATTGTAAATACCTCCAAGCTGACTATATGCGAGGCCGTACATACAGTGGCCATTGACACCACATTTTTTCAAATTTATCGCTGGAAGCGACCTTTAAGCTCTTAACTAAGCCAACGCGGGATCCTCTGGATGCCAATGTCCGCATGAAGCAATATGTTCTAACTTCTGGCAGCAGTACATATAGGATATCACTTCCTGGCTTATCAAACGTTTTTCTGTGTTTTCCAGAAGCAATAGGCCTCAAAACATTATCGAATAGCTTTAAGATAAATAGCAAAACGAAGGAATCAATGTTGCAAATGTCCCCGGCTATAAAACGAGGCACGGTAGTTACTACAGGGGGCCACGTCTACCTTCTGCCACAAAATCATTCACGAATGCTGGGGTACTTGAAGTCGGTAGATCCACCCATTCCCCAGCCCAGCCTAAAATCCATGTCCACATCACCCTGCTCTTACTGCCCTTCTCGTAAGACTGCGTCTAAGCCTCCTAGTACTTTCTCATACATTCCTTATACTCCTCGCTGAACGCAGTGGAGGCCCTGCAGGTCCTACCAATGCAGCTGCCATTACAACACAGTTAGTGCCAGGGACAGTGCCGTCGTATCTTTGGCCAATGAAGCGTCCCAGGAGATGAGGGCCTTAGTCATTGTTCGTGGCTGTCCATTCACCGATGATGATGATCATGAGAGGAGATTGTGCCATAATAGCGGCGTTCGTGCAAGTGCGCTGGATAGGCTGGTTGTAGATCATATAAGCGTTCTGTCATTATGCATCAGTCCAAGTGAGATTTGGTAATATCTACGGGAAGAAAAGAACGCTGTACATGATCGCTGAACATCTGGTAAATGTGAGTATCCATTATTGCGCCTTCGTATGCGTTGTTAGGCATGAAGTTATTCCGATAGCTCAAGTGTGGAAGGCGTCGTGAAGTATGATGATGATGAGGTTAGTCTTCTTGGCGCTCAAAAATGCTAACCTAATAAGAGAATCGGGTTCAATGCCGAGTACCATGATTTAAAACTTGCTGAATAAAGTTGTAGCTGTCGTAATAGAGTACTGCGAGGATTGGATGGGCGTCCATACTTCGGCGAAAAGGAAAGAAGAGTATATGTACCTTTTTGAGAACTTCAAGAAGGGTACGGTTCAGAGTCGCTTTACGGAAACCCACAGGTCTGATAATGCAATGTCCAACACTGGCAGGGAGTAGGGTCGGATGGTATCAGGACGTACTCATTCATGACTTGGATGATTGAAACAACATCAGCCTGGTCCTCAAACATTGCAGTCAAAGCCTTCATGCCATCTGCAGTGCGATCAACATATGTGTGGTTTGTCTGGCAGTATCTGATGAAGTAAAACAATATAAGATGGCAAGCTCAAATCAGACATACATAAGATCTCGGAAATGGCCAGAATTGATAAATTTGGGATGGGAATCAATACGGTGGACTAAGAAGAATGCACTGAGGAGTTACAAACCTATTTTGACTACCTTGCGCTCTTGTAAAGGAATAGCTATTTATCAGCCTAAAGATACCAGAGTCTCGAAGGAACTATACGCGTACCATACAAGCCCCCAATAATGTGAATGTCGTATTTCTTCACCCATTCGATGGCTTTGAGAAGACAAGGCAGTTGTCCCTGATGATAAGGATCGTTCGGAGAGACCACAAACATCCAATGGCCTTTCGGAATTCTAACGTGGTTAAGCCTGATATAAAATCGATATACCTAGCGGCGAAGTTCATGACTGGAAAGTACCCGGCAGCAGCAATTTCCTCGAATCTTTGAACGTATCCAAGTGCTCCCTAATGCTCATTTTGGTATGTTTCGCTTGTCTTCATAGGTATACTAACTAGGCTACGCTGTGCTTTATCATCTACTCGATCTGCGTGTCTAAGTTCTTTGACTTCACCCAACCATGCAATAAGCATAACCCAGCAGAACAGTCTTTCGACCGTGATTGAATCATCGAAGAAAGTTTGGATTCATCTGATACTTTTCCCACTTCGATATCACATCGCTATCGCAGGTCCGAACTCGGCAGACTCAGTTCCTATATCTGTGCTCTGTGCTTTGCTTGTCAAGCCAGCAGAATGGACAATGGCACATCTGACATCCTACCTTGTCGCGGCACAATCCTACTGAGTTAATTGTGTTTAAATTTAGCATGTTTGTCCACGGTACCCACATCGCCATCCGCTGCCTCACATTACTTACTGGGGAATGTGTCGCAAAGGTATATCATTCATGACCTAACATTATGTCTCTTCATACCAGGGATCTCCGAATTCATGTACCTCATTAATGACGGAAATCGGCTTAAATTTAAGTAGCGGCAGTAGGACTCGACAGACCACGTAATCCATCACTGCACGGAAAGATCCATATCAGTCAGTGTCTTTTAGAGTTCCTCCAATAAGTGACTAGAAAAGGACGCCCGGAAAAACACTGCGGAACAAGGTGTGTTTGAAGAAACAAGGCACAAATTCCTATAAATTGGAGCACTACACACCACCCATCGATTATAGCTCACACGCCCATTCATCTTATCATTCGTAATCCACAAACAGTGTCTAGCAATCATGATTATGCGTTTCTACGCTTCTTCAATCGCTCTTCTCTTCATCTTTGCTACCCAAAGTCTCGCTGTGCACCATTGTATGTTCCTTATTCATTCGTAAATTTGTCGTGAAGTCAATAACAGAGGCATCTCTGCAATAAAGGTCAAACACCTGAAGTCTGTAGTGCGCTTTGTGTTATAAATTACCAACTTATATTAACATCTCGGTAATTGTCATGTATAGCACCCTACGTGTGAGCCACTCATTTTATAATTATTATCGTCGACTACTTAACATAACTTTCTAAATAGGCCCCAAAGGATTCCAGTGCTGTGGCCCACTTTCCATTGAGACCGGAGGAGTGTACGTCATTTCCTCGCTTTGGACTGATGATACAGGGGACTGATCTCGGAGAAAGTTGCTACCCTATCGGGGACCTTGCCCCAGGTGAACACGCAGATGTTTTTTACATGGTCATTACAGTCCACGAGAGACTTGCTAGTTCGAAAGTTACTTTGTATATGACCTTCTTCCAACACACCAATGTCAAAAACTATGAAATAAATTTGAAATAGTAAATTTCATAGGCCTAGAACCTTTCTACTACAGTAGAACGGAAGCAATTGTCCAAAAACTACAGTTATCCTTCGCCTCAGAAGATAAAATTAACGAGTAAACTCAACAATATAATTCTAGCTGGGAATGATGTACTAGGAATGTAAAGTCGGATCGAGCAGCAACATGAACCAACCGGAACACATCCTAGCTATATTCGAATTTCACGTGATACAGACGTGGAAATATACACCATTTACTTAGTTTGACCTGAACTCAAGACATTGTACACTGACGGCTAATCACTCAGAGCAACGGAGATGTCCTTTTAGCGCCAAAAATGAGTCGATCTATTTTTAGAATTTCTTATGTCCGCCAAACCTCGTACGAAAGTTAGAAGTCTTACGCATCTTGTGGTATGCAATTGGAGCCCTTAAATGTCGGGTATTACATATAAGACGTTTCCTATAGTTGCTTGCGGGATTGTCCTACGCTGTCAACACTCAATCTCTCCGAGAACTGCAGGCAGCACAAGCGAGTGCCGTGACTTCCAGTTTTGGATTTCCAATATCCTTCATTCATCGAATAGCCTATTTTGACTGTTATAAATGGATTGACTGAAGAGCGGTGGATACCTACACTCTGTAACGGTGGTTTAGACACATCCGGTGGCCGCATTATATCGAAGGTGAATGGTATGGTGGCGTGTCGGACCTCACATAATGCCGGAGTCAATATGTCCGTATGATCAATATAAGTATGTGTATGGGATTAAAGACACAGAGAGCATATAATGCTTAACATCTGTCTCCGTGTTCTAAGAGTAGAATGAAAGAGCCTTCATTTCGATTCGTTAGATTGAAGGATTTGCTAGTAAACTTTCGAATCATTTGATTGTAAAAGTACGGAATGTATTATGTACGGTTATAGCTTCACCAATTATATAGTACTTTCAAATGAAGTGTCACCTCTAAACAGCCTCTGTACTACTGTAGAATGATGCATGTATCCGAGCAATCAAATCTTGAAGGCAGTATACCTCGCCTCTTGCCGTAGCAACTGAATAGAAGGGGCGCTGATGACAAAAATCTTTAAAAACATATGTCTCTGAATATATTGAAGTATAGCAGGCTACACAGGACCAATTAAATGCTCCCAGAACGAGTGTAGTGCGTTGACGCCCAACTATTTTTAGATCTTGGAAAGATATAAATACCCATTCCTCTTAGCAATAGAGTCTTCAAAAGCAATCACTGAGCCTCGTCTTTGAACAACTATTACAGCTAAACCAAACCGTCCAACTATGAAGCTCTTTATCATATCCCTTCTCGCATCTCTTGCGTTCCTTTCGCAAGCTGGGGCTACACCAGCATCGAATTCTCTCGAGGCACGCAATTGTCCTACATTCCACTGTAAGGAATACATCATTTTTGCCGATTTCAGCACTGAAATAAAGTTTCATAGGTGGTGGCCCCAAAGTAAGTACCTAGCTGAGTATATATCAGACTCTCATATGTAACATTTCGGCGTTCACAGAACCTCCAATGTGAGTGAATTTTCCATGGGCACCAGACTTCACTAGCAGTGGAATGTTGTGTCCAGAACTGACTCCGGTATCCCATAGGCCCCTGCGGATATCGTTGCTGCGGACCAATTATCCTTGGTGTTGGTGGAACGTAAGTCCATGAGATTATCTCATGTAGTATGTATGTCACATCTCACCGCTCACTGGCAGCTGCTTCCAAGGAGAGACTGGCATATGCCCCTTTTAATACCTACAGCTACACAGGCTGTCATAAGCACTCACAAGTTACAAGTCGTATATTTGGTAGGAAATCATGTACTGAACATGATTCAAATAAATTCAGCCCATTTAATTCAACTCCGAATCTTCCTTTGAGAGTTTGAAGCTTCCCCCAGTCACTAACTGATAAGAGCTCTGAACAATCCGCGGGGATGCTTGGTGCTGTACTGTAAGACATGCATGTGCCTAGCCAGGTACGTGCCAAGTGATCAAACGCCAAAATCTCAAAAGCCTACCGAACAGTGGTCAGCTTTCGGTGATAGAAATCGACGCCCGTTATAGAGAACCTGAAAAGCTTTCATTCTTTACGTTTTGTAGATATTTATAGAGCTTGTAGGCTATATATAAAAACCTGCTAGTATTCGGATATTTGAGACCAATCTAAAGTTCTACAAAGCCCCAACAGTTACCAGTACCGATCTACAATAATGAAACTCACTGTGATCAAAGTCATTGCTATTTCCCTTTTCTTCGTCTCATACACCCATGCAGCACCTACACCTGAGGAGAACAGTACTGCGTTTACATGTACTTGAATAACTCTTTCTTCAGTTGAAATGCAGACTGACTCCTTTGGTTATCATTATAGGCGGCGGTCCTGACGTAAGCGAATATTCCAACATGATGATATCTATAGTCTGACCTCTCACTAACATTCTCTCATTCTTATCTGTCACAGAATGCCAAATGTGGGTTTTCCTACGCTATACGTACTCAAGTTTTGAGTCACCGTCCAACTGACCACTGTCGCTTTGCATTTAGGTCCTACTGGATATCGTTGCTGCGTTGGACCTCTGGGTCCCATAGACCATCCGCGTCCTGGATCGTAGGTCGCACGTTTTAAACGCCCTTCTACTCTGACATATCCTTGATAGATGCCTTCCCGGACTGACCGGAGTCTGCCCACTTTGAGGTTATATCTTATTTGAAGGAGATTCGATCAGAATTTCTCATTAGACCTGAGGCCTGAAACCGTATTACTACGATATAATGTATGGATACATTATCATACAGAAATCCAAAGGTCCATCTCAGGAGTACTTTCCGTAATATACAAGCACGACAAGATACATGCGCCCTGAACAGCACAAAGGCCGTCTAAGTCAGTGCGAATGACTACCGGATGGTGATCTCTGAGTCATATCGCCTGCCCACGACGCCAGTTAGTCTGGGTGATGCTCGTATTATTTTAGAAACTAATACGTAGTAACTACGTAACCCATTAAATTGAACATTTCTCCGTTAGAAATTCATATTCAAAATCGCTTACTTTGAAAAAATAAATCGACCCTACCCGGTATTACTTCCGAAGATTTATCTGGTTTTGTTAACGACCCTTCACCACATATTCCGCCGTTTGTAATTTGAGTGAAGACCAAACAAACGTCAAAGTTGTCGAGACCGACAAACTGTCGGGAGTGCTGCGGTTCATGATATACATCGACGCCCACAGTTGAAAGCGTCCACGGAGATCGCGATGGGTCACCTGAGATCACGCAAGATTAATTACGGAACTTCATGATTCATAGCTACAGTATAAATTATCAGATCGCTTTCATATTCCAGCTGACCTGTGCAGATCTCTAACCTCGTAACTACTGAATTCCTAAACGTTTTAACATGAAATTTGCCCTCTTTTCGCTCGTCGCATCCCTTGCAGTGGTCTCTTGCCTCGCAACGCCCACTGCTCAAGGGGAGTCCAACTACGACATTCAATTGTAAGTTTTCAAACCTCATGATAATGCCCGCGACATACGCTGACCGGTGTTGAATCCCTTTCGTTCTGTAGGCGACAACCCCCAAGTACGTATTTAGCGAAGTCTATACTCTCCAAATGACTGACATGAATTCCCATCGCCTTTCTTCGAATAAATTGGGAGCAGCATACCGGATGTAAGTCCTTCGCAATAGCATGCTAGCATAATTACCCTGAAGATCTCACTGACACACTTACAAAAATATCTAAGGCCCATACGGATATCACTGCTGCCCTGGGCCCATAGGACCTGTAGGCCACCAAGCCTTTGGAGTGTAAGTGGATACTTACGACTATGCTCTCACATATTCCACACTTACACTTGGTGGACTGACAGATGTTTCCCCAATGAATTGAACGGAGTCAAGTTCACCTGTCCTGTCTGAGTCGGACGCACTCAGCTTCCGTTTGACCAAGATGGGAATTTCGTACTGAACAAATCGGAATACGATCTCCAGCGCATTGGTCTCGTTCGGGAAGATGGAAAGAGATGTCGCATAATAATCGTCGATGAGTAAAATAATCGAACCTTTTGAGAATTATCCAAAAAAATAGGTGTGAAATTTGCGTGTGACTGGAGATGACAAGAAAGTCCAAAGTTTCGTAAGTAAATAAATTCTTAAAGACACAGGCCGTCCATTGCCAAGTGCAAAAGAAAATAGTATTATGTAGAGTTGATTTTGGATAGTAGAGCAGCTTCTAGTCTCACCTGCCAATCTATTCGCAACGTAATGATCAATCAATCATTCAGGCAAAGAGAGAACGAACGACCACTCACACCTTGCACGAAATCAGGCCTCCTTCGAAATCCTCTGAATCTCTTCAACACCTTCATCATGATCCCAGAACTCCATACCGTCCTCCACACTATCGCTATCCACCAGCTCACCTCCCACCTCCCTCTCAATCAGCACTTCACCCACGAGTTTCGGAGCGCCCTTATTCGCCAAATTCCCCTTCAAGAACTGCACCTTCACCTCCCTATCCTCTCGCTCCCTCTCTTCGACTTCTCCGCTTCCGCGCCAGAACACCCTCTCCACGACATGGCGGATCAGAAGACGGACGAGGATGAAGCCGTGAGAAGCGACGAGCGAAACCAAGACGGCTTTGAGCAGGAGTTCTTTGGTTGCTGAAAGCGTGGCCGATGATGTGCTGCCGTCGACACCCCAAGGAGGAGAAGAGGGCGCCAGGCCACCAGAAGCCGACACGAGATGTTCCTCGACTGCAAGCATGGTGTCGTTTAGGGCATGTGAGACGCTCGCTTCAAAAGTAGTAACTGTGGCATTAACATTTGAGAATGAAACGGGGGAAGGAAGAAGCTCCGGGGAAAATAAGTAAACTAATGCGGAATTGGTCAGTGCGCCAAGCCACGTGAGGAAGGTAAGTGCGTCGAGCCATGGGCCAATGGTATCTGTGCGCGAAGGAATGGGCCGACGATTGTGCACCGTCATCTTGAACGCATCAGAGCGCAGTTCCAATAAGTTGTTGAGGAAGGCCATAACTGGATCAAACTGTTAAACCAAACGGCGAAGAGAAGCGGAAAAGAGCCAAAAAACTGCCATACCTCCAGCCAATGGCCAAATTGTCGACCATAACACAACATACCCGAATTGAACCACCATTTCGTTGTAATCCACGAAGAGGTCGTATTCGGGGAGAGCCGCTTTCTTCTCGAACGCCATCCAAAAACGCGCGTTCGGCCATCCCTCCTCGCTCCTTCTCGTCTTCAAACACCACGCGCTTCTTCAGGCTGCTCCCATTGTCCGTATTGACGCTGCTACCACTGCTATTAGATGTAGAAGCAGACGGAGATGGCGCTCCTTTCCCTTGCCGTTGGCCTTCTTTTTGCGGAAGGCATCAACCCTCCTTAGAATAAAAGGCAATCCCACCTCCAAAAAAGTGTTCACAACCTGATTTGTAACAGTATACGCAAACATCTGTTCCCTGAGCCTTCCCGGATTCAGTTTTGCGGTGGCGTTCGTAGGATTTGCGTCCCAGACTGAAGCAGAGCCCTGAGAAATCTTTTCTGCAGTGCCCGTAAAGGAATCGGCGACAAATGCAGCGTCCTTTCCAATGGTGGGGACAGTGCCGTTGAGCATGTCTCTGATAGTGGCTGCGATTCCATGATTCGTTTGTGCGCCTCCGAAAAGCCATGCCTGTACCCATCGCATTACACCCTCTCCGAAGGGTACGTACACAAATGCAGAAAGCCCGAGGCCCATGTATGCAACTATTGCGCTGAGGGCGAATGTTTTCAGAGTCAATGAAGCGTTATGTGTGGACTTGTGAGCATGATTCTCCCAGTTAGTTAGTCTGACGGCGATCGCTTGATAGACAGCCAAAACCCGTGGGACTAGAATGACGAAGAGGAGTGTAGGCGAAAAAGTCTAGAGTGGTTCAGTCCATTATTAGCAAGAAGAACGCCATGAGACTCACGATGATGTTCTTTCCCGGCCCTTCGTACAATTGGGTAACAAAAGCTTCGAAAATAAATATACCGGTAAGGATAGTTGTCAAGATGCCCGCGAACAGAAGAATGACAGGAATGCTCGCAAGAACGCGTAGCTCCCGTGCCCACCAGGCGAGCCCCTGCTTATACTGTGCGCGTCGTTTCTCTACTTTGAACGATCCTCGAGTACCAAACCTCAGTGACAGAATCCGTTCATGAACACGCCACCATTCCACAAAGATGATAGACCACAGACAAAGAATCAAAGAGTAAAATGGAGAATACGGGGAGAATGAAATGTGCCAGAAGCCCCAGAATAGCCGGAACAACCAAGAATTTGGTGTAGGATGACAGAAAAGCAAAGTAGAGCGCCAGAGCATCCCCAAATTGATCGCGTATGCGTTCGAGATGTACTGAGGCTATATTCCGCGGTTTCCATGCTCGTATCCAGTGCTCATTGAATTCGCGATCGTGTAGTGGGAAGATGGATTCTACGAGGTCCCATTCAGGAGCATCACTGGAAATTCCGAGACCTCCGTCTGTTGGAGAAGATGAAATGTACGCATGTACTAGTCGAATGCGATCTGACGGTGATAAAGGTATCACGCTGGCTGAAGGCGTCACAGGCAGTCCGGACAGAAAGTCCGAGTGTCTGAAATCCCTGTTAAATGACGAAACAGTGCATGCATACAGTGACACTCGCCGTTCCCGTTTCACAAGCTCCTCCACATGCTTCGGCGGACATGTCACAAAGACCAGCAAATGCCCTAGTGACTCCCCTCTCCTTCCGACGGCTTTGAGCCCTGCGTAAGTTAATGTTTCGATGAGTCTTTTGTATTGCTGTTCTGCTTTCCTCGCTTCTTCTCGGGTTTGCTGTTTGGATAATGAGGCTTTCTTGGTCGCCCGGAATGCAATGACCAGGTCAATATCTGGCGCCCGTGGCTTCGACATCTTCACCTGGGAATCTGAGTCGGTGTACGATGTGTACATGTGGTGGAGATTCGAACTTTGTATGCATGATGGCTACAATGACGACAGGTCAGTTGACTGTTATTTGTAGCTGCGGTTTATGCGCGCCTATGAGCAACACCGTAACCTTGCAGAGCACTTGAATGGGTACGCGGTTGTACATGGGAAACGTGCGCCAATTAAAGTGAATAGCAAGCAAAATCTAATGAATAAAGTTGCTAGAGTCGTTGCCGGTAAAATGTGCATTCTTTTCGAATTTTTTGTACACTTTTTGAGAACTCCGAGAATTTCCCGCGTGCAAATAAGTCCAAATTTTTATTGGTCCACGACACGTCCTCTAAGTGCTTGCTAAGGACTTAGGAGTTAGCTCCCTCTGTTGATCTCAAATCTTCCTCAAATTTTTGAAGAGCGTATTACTCGGAAGTAGGATCGTCAAATATCGTCGAACTTACATTTGGATTTGCCATTGCGATCAAGGCTGGGGCTCTCACTGTGATTGGAACTGATTGGGTTGCGGTTATCACGAAGCACCCTCCAAAATGAATCCATGTTCAAAAAAATCCATGACAAGAGACTCAGAATCTAAAATATAGGAAAGTTCTCCCAGGCGCCACCTTGTGAATGTGCCGCTGCTACCGCGGATATGTCACATGGCCAAGGTCTTAGGGTAATTGGGCGTTTATCTGACCGTGTTGCTGTGGGAGAATTGTTTCTTAAGTATGCAGACAGGGCACAAAGTGTGCATGTCAGCTATTATAGAAATAATTAAGAAGATTACTGTAACGAAACCATTGCAATGCTCTATATTTAGCTCTTATGTGTTGCTCTTACACTGTGGCGGTCACGTTTTCTAATTTCGTTTGGAACGTATGTCGAACGGGGCAAACACGTTTCGACCAAATGGCAATGTAATTATCAGACGACCTTCGAACTGTTGTATCACCGCAGCGTCAATACAAAGGGGGTCGGCCAAGTTTGTATGCAGCACATCGGCCATATGTGCCGGCATCCTTGTTTCTATTCACAAAGAATATTGACAGAAACTAATATAGCCACCTACCAAATGAAAGCTTCCATACCAGAAGAAAAGCATCGTGTATTCTATGACAAATAGATCTTACTGCCATCCCCCTATACCCGTGAACCCAGTCGGATTCCACCTACACAAGTCCAATCGTATTCACTACATCGCTACCTCCAGCTCAGGGGTGCCTTCATTCTCGCTGTCGTTGGTATTAGCAAAGTAAGGTTCAGATTCAGTGATCTTCTCTGCGGGAGATTCTTTAGGCGATCGAAACCGAACTCGGCGTTTCTCTCGCGGTTTAGACACCCCGTTCCCAAGATTCGAATCAGGATCTTTCACAGTTGGAGTACCAAATCCCGGAACACGAGCGGGATAACTGTCGTGATCGAAGGCGACATGGGAGGAGGAAGAGGGCCTGGGAGAGACTGGAGCCTTCCAGGGAGATGGCGTATTAGTGGATGGTGTATAAGATTCGGGCCAGTTGGATACAGACGATCCTTCTGTAGGGGTGGGTGTGTAAGGATCCGTCTCCGGTTGGATTGCCGACGCTGCAACCGCCCTTTCTTCTGCCCATTCATCTATTCTTTCTTTCCATGTTTTATCCATGACCTCTCCATAGCGACTGAACGTCGTAATGATAAGCACCCCATAAACGACACCCAAGCCAAGAACACCAGTTAACAAAGCACGAACGACCAGGACAGTGGTAGGGGAAAGAGGGAGTGGGGAGTATCGTCTTGAGAGGTTGTCTGCCACGCGAAGGCCATGATACAAACAATATAAAGAACAATGGACCTGGAAACATGTTAAGCACATCGAGCACTAATCAGATGATTAAAATACATGCCATGTGAGCCAAATCGCAGGCATGGCCAGGAGCACCAGACGTTCCACCATATCATTGTTTTATTTCGCGCTTCCTGAAAAGAATGACAGGTGAACATCGCTGTAAAGGGAGAGGAATTAGAAACTCACCAGTGCCCATTCTGCAGCCTTGTACGGTTTGCGCATTGTCCCAAAACGAATGATATACATGCAGCCAAAAGAAGGCTGATTAGCGAGCATATCAGCGAAAACAGTGCAGTATATCTCGTAATCGGATTCTGGGCGGCGCTGTCAATTTGAAGTATGGTGAGAATGGCACTGCACATCCATTTTATCAGTTCACGTTAATGGACAGATGCAAGATAGCGGTACCTTAAAAGGAGACCGGAGATGATATTGAATATCTTCCACTCTCGCAAGACGGAATCGATAAAGAACTCCCACGTCGAGCTCAGTCTCTGGTATTCAAGAGGAACGTCAAACGATCTATCATGTACAGCCAGATCGATTGTTCTCCATTTGTTGGCCGAGTGAGGTGTCTCCAACGCCATTTTCTTGATTTCAGGCAGGGTCATATCGGCCTCCTCGAAAATACGGGACACGCGCGAGAAGTAGAGCAGCGGAAGGCGGAGTAAGAGATGCAGATACATCTGTCTCGGTAATGTACTTGCGATAAAACTAGCGGCCGCAGTGGTGAGCGACTCTTCTGTGGGAGCAGAACGCCGACGCAGACCTAAAGCACGGGTCATACGAGATAAGAAAGTTGGCTTCGAAGAGGGTTCATCCGTATCTACGCTGTTCTTCTCCGAGTCATCGTCCTTTGAGTAACTCAAATTGGATTCAAAGGTTCCACTGCGAATGATAGACGGGGGCATATAGATTTTGCTGGGAGTTTCGTATGGGATATTTAGTTCATTGGCCGTAGAAGGATCCCTATTAACCGCGACTGGATAAGAAGATGATGGAAAATCGGCGCCTGTGGGACGAGTTACTACAGAATGATCAAGCGTGGGCGATGTTTCTGTCTCCTGTACTTCTTCTACGAAGGTACAAACAAAGATTAATGAGCCGATAGTTCGACAAAATGGATTGAACACTCACCAGCTGGGTGAACTTTTACAAGTGGAAGCCCTCGACTCTGACTCTGACGGCGACCATGAGACTCAGTACGTATCAAATTGGATGCCCTGTGTTCGGCTTTATGAGCCTGATGATCGGGTTGCCAGCCATGTATGCTGGATGGGTTTGTATCTGTCGCCCGACTCGTGCGACGAGAATAGGATCTTAATAGCATCTGGCGGTCACCCATATGATCCATGGGAGAATATTGGGGGTACAGACCTTGTAGGATGATGTACTAGCCCATCTCGAACGTCCTCGGTATCGGACGTAAACATATTAGTTCCAAACGGGTTCGAGTGTGGACCTGGCGTTAGAATATCGTCAAAGGTAAGATCTTGCTTATCGCTCTTTTCAACTCCGTGTACATGACTATGGCTAACGAAAGGATTGTGAGCTACAAAGGCGTCAACCTTCTTTCTGGATGAGGACCTCGACAGAGTGATGCCAGGCGTGACTGGAGTACGAGCAGAATGGATAGATGTGGATTGTGGTTGAAGAGATTGAAACAAGACTGATGGATCATTCTCGCCATGAGGATTCCGCGAAACTGCAGAAAGATACTTCTTTGGGGGTTCAGAGTTACTGCGTCGGCGAGGTGGAGGCGACGGCTCTTCCAAATTGCTCTGTCGCGCAGGACTTGGCGTGGTATCGTGGTTAGACAGGAGCGTGTCAGAGTACGGGGTTGAGGTTTGACTACTGATCGAGAACGATCCAGGACGTAGATCGGTGAGGATTTTCAACTTTGGAGTAGGGCTCGAGGACGAGCTTGTAGAGGATGGGGAGAGTGCACTCTCACCAGTCTTAGAACGGTGATGTGAATCCTCTGATTCTGGTGTTCTTTGGGATTCAAATGGAGGGGGTAATGTGACCCTGTTATTGGCATCTAGGGAAGGGATGAGGTTGTCCGGGGGAACGAGACGACTCCGATCCAAAGGTTCAACGGCGCTCTGGGAGTCTTCTCGTCTTGTTGGAGCATTATTGAATTCCCAATTCCCAAAGTAATCTTTCCCAGTCTTCTGAGACATATGGCTGAAGGAAGAAGAGCTGCGCAGCATGTTCCATATCAGATTAGCTCCCCATGCTACCAAACATTGAAAAAAATACCTCGAAAATCCAGCCTCTTGACTGGTACGAATTAGATGAGGGGGAAGATTCTGCTACGAGGTTATATGTAGCAGGGTTCACTTTATAAGCGCGCGATTCTAGCCTGCTCCCACATTCATTACAATTAATAGAAGGTAAAAATAGCACCGGAATCCATCGAAGAATTGCATGAGATCGATTTGCTATATCCAGCTGGTTCTGTAAATCCTCGGATTGATAGCGTTTTAATGCGTGGAATTTATCATTTTCGTTGGGTCATTTGGTTTGTTCGTGAGAGTAAACGGAGTCCCCTTCTTGTCTCTGGCAATCCTACTTTTATCGATAGACATATCATACACTTCTATATTGCCGCCCTGCTTGAAGAGTTCTGCGTACTGTAAAAAACAAAATATGTCAATATTTGAAACCTTATAGTTGGCTTCATCAGGACTGGATTTTAATCTTCAGGCACATATTTCCGAAGAAACGTCAACCTGGAAACCAGAAGTTCGACAGTAGAAAGATATGGTTCAGACTTTTTCTAAACTTATAAAACGAACTTAAATCTGGACTTACGAGGAAAATGGATCAAGGATCTGAACTCGGTCAAGATTTACGAAGGTAAAAGAAAGAGTTCACTTTTTCCGGCAAGTTCAATTTTGTATAGGTATATTGAAAGCGCGTGATCCTAACGTGCACGTGCACACCTGACGCGTCGACGCGTCGTTAATTTAACAGCTATCTGCAAAACCCTAGGCCGCTTTCAAAAATTTCATGTATGCGCCTTTACTCAGCACAAAAAATCTCTTTTGGTAATCCGTAGCACGGATGACGCAAGCGTCGTTTGCTTATTCCTCTACGTCCCACATTGCTCCTTTCCCCACTCCTCTAGCTTCTCCCCTCAATATAAAACTATGTTTTAGCAATATATGCGAAGGTTGACCCCCGCAACGACTGAAATCTCAATCTTTTCTACCGCTAAAGGACATTGCAACAATGAGTCTCTTCTGTTCTTCTGAGATATAGCGATAGCTTCCCATAGTACGAGGCTTGCACTGCGTTGGGTAGTAGTAAACGTTGAGCAGATGATCGTTTAGGTGGTTGGAACTACCGTAACCGGGTCGATATCCGGTCCCACAGCGACGTCATGGAGCTTGGGCAACCAAAAATAATTGTTTGGTACACACAAAGGCGCACATATGAAAAATTTGAAAGCGGCCTAGGGTTTTGCAGATGGATTGCAAGGTTTTGTATGTATGCTGAAAGTCTGTGTGGGCATCTGGAGCATGTAATCAGACCTCCGGTATTATATATATATAATGGCAGACCCCAAGCAAGAATCCAGACCAACGAGAGAGCAACTATCAGGAATGTTATCACTAAGACTTAAACGACCGATAGGAGAGGATAACGGCAGCATGGTGGTATAAATCACAGCAGATGTAACTTGGCTCACGCTTTGATCAATAGGTTGGAGTCCGGCAGACAGAGTCATTATGGCGTATCACTCGATTGCTATGTACATATATGTGAAGAATAAACCACATGCATAGGATGCGATACACAGCGCGCAGAGGCTGTGAATGTGCCGGCGACGCATTGATCGAAACTGTACCACTCATATTACGTGGATTAGAACCAATCTGAACTTCAACGGAAAATACGTACTATTACAAATAAATTTAATGTTTAAATTTTGGTACAATTATCGGTCACATTTCGAATTCAGATTATAATCTGAACCACATATTTTTAGTGTCCAAGCTCTCCTGGAAACTGAAGTTCCAGAAAGTCAAGGAGCTCATAAAGAGATTGGAGCCGAGGGCTTCGAGAGGAATGTGTTTATTCGAGTTTCAACTCTAAAACTCCGATTAGAAATACTCATAACCCACATGGACTTGGGGGCCTGCGCTAACTCTCGACTTGCTCTCGACTTCTTCTCAATCTCTGAACAACTTTCAAGTATTTGGATATGTGCAGTAGATACATCTGTAGTATAGTCCTATGTACTGCAAGGCAAGGAAGAGCTGGAAACTCAAACGACTCATCCGCTTGCTTCCCTTTCAAAGTGGACAAACGCCGTGTATTCCAAGCTCACAGCTGCAAAAGAACTGTGTCAATTTAAGATCACTTGTATTAATTACGTTAGACTTGCGTTCCAGTACGCTGTACATCAGGGCTCAGCGGCCCAACGCAGCAGCGATATCCACTTGGGCCTATGAATATCAAGATTGTCCTCAATAAAGGCTGCCTAAGAACGACTTCATTAGGCACTCACACTTAAGATTCTATTCACATTTCATTCACGTAATTCAGAATGCGCTTCGGGGATCTAAGCAGTTATACATACATCAGGGCCAGCGCCTATAATAAGAAATATAACCCAGTGAGAATCCTCACAGTAATTCGCATTCATCGACAAACTTCAGTGCTTACATATGAAGATAGGAAGACTTCCTTGTGGGGTGGGTGTTGCGGCTGCAAACGAGAAGATCGAGAACGCAATGACTGCGGAAATAGAAGAGAGCTGCATATTAACAACTGGATATTCAGCGATAGCGATGGAGAGAGTGAGGATTTGATTGTTGAAACCACCGAGCCACTACCTTGTTTTATATGAGACCATGCTCTATAAATACCTGCAACCGGCATAAACTGCGGTCGTGCTTTATGGTGTGGCATTGACATGCACCAACAGTGTCCCTGATATTGACATTTTGATCCCCCATGTTTTTGTGAGTAAGAATCTCCGAACAGAGGAAAAATTTGTACCAACCCTCATTTGGTGATATAGATCTTCACCAACTCAATAGACTCAGAAATATCCAAAGACTACTCATATTACGAGTATTGGATACTCTTCAGACGTACAATTTTGTTTCGTGTATACATAACATTCAGTCATTGATTTCGAACTTCTCCGAGTCGACTATTTCTTTTACAATGGGCATACTCCCGTCTCTCCAATGAAGCAACTGTATTGTAAGATATCAAATTATCACTGCGTTTAGTAGAGGCTGACTGTCTTACGTTCCACCAACACCAACGACAAGAGGTCCGCAGCAACGATATCCACAGGGACCTGTCAGGTAAGTCGTGTCAGAATTTAATACCCAAGGCAAGCTTCACAGTGAATTAATACTTACACGCTGCACCCTATGTTGTCCACCAAGGTATGTGTTTAGAAGTATATTGAAGATTAAAAAAATACCTACATCAGGCCCACCACCTATTAACAAGTTTATGAGTATCAGAGTCCGACAATGAGGATGTGCATCAGAGCTTACAGTGATAGGTTGGAGGGGAACACAGTCGCGAACCTCTAGGGATGTAGGTGATGCAATGACAGAAGAGAGACAGGCAATTGTTACAGTAATGAAGAAAAGAGAATATTTCATGGCAGCTCAATGTAGGCTTGTAGTCGTTGACTGTCTTGTCCTCCTAGGCAGGTATATATAGCCTGTATGTGATCGATCTAAAAATAATTACCGACTGCCTCATTAGGGCTCCAAAACTTTTCTCGTGATTCAAGGACCCTTAATACCTGCGGTATAGCATAAATAATTAATCTGAAGGGAAGATAACGTACTAAGTCGGATAAACCTGGCGAACTTGAAGTTGTTAGGAAAGGCATTGTCTCTTCGAAAAAGTGCGTTACTCGTTTCCATCGTAATGCAGATAACCATCGCAAGGGTAAAGCCACTCATAAGCAGAGAGATCCAATAGCCAATAGATAAATTACGACATGACATGGATCTGTAATTCGTTGGGTTTCATCACTTGAATCAAATTCAAATACAGTGACTTAAACAAAATATCGGCATTATTTCAAATTGGATTACTCATTACTCATGGATAGTAAGAGACGGCAGCATTCAGTAGCTCGGCTATAGCCTAAGAATTTGATAACTCAAAGCATGGGTATCCAATACTATCATGCTCAAAGAGGACAGACGCCGGTTCGTCCTTTGTAACATCTTCAATTAAGAGATAGTTAGTTTCTTGCTTCATTCTATACTAAGTGAGAGTAACGACTCACGTCCCCCCAAGGTGACTGAGATAGGACCACAGCAACGATATCCGCTTGGACCTGTATAATCAGAACATTTGTTCAGTCATTTGACATATGGGGAGTGGGAATGATAGGCGCTTCTCTCACATGTCAAGCCCTGCGTCAATGCATATCATTATTCTCAGCGGGATAATCTGCAACTATGACAAAGGACATACCGTTCCATACCCACCTGCATTAGTCAGTTCCGGTCAGACGGTCTTCAGTAATCAAGAAATACTGCAGACGTACAATGGTAAGTGACGGCAGGCTCGTCTCTACGGAGTCGGTGTGGCAAGCACCTGCGAAGCAAGAGCAAGAGAGGCAACGATCGAGATAATGGAAAATCTCATGACTTCAGTTTATGTGATAGACGTTTTCGGTGGTTGAAAACGGTGGAATGTTGAGGGCGGTCCACTTTCTGCGGAATTTATACTGTGGGATCATGGTACACTGTACCTGACGTTCTAAAATGGATTTTATCGGAGGTTTCGCACCAGGTACGCCTAATCATCTAACTTGACTCAATCTTCCAGGCATACACAAATCTCACGGGTTTGTTCTGCCATGTCCATTCATAGTTTTAAAATAGCTTGCAGTTAACGAGAGATTTGTATCAGACTTTGTTCCTGTGTATTTATAACTAGGCACAGGTGTAATCGGTCTCATATGCACAAGGATGACAGCAGCTTTCGTTACATAGTAAGAATCTCGTTGTAAGAATCTCGTTGTTGATCAATTCTACAAAGGTCGACTACACCGTTTTTAAGGTCATGAGAAGCTGCCTTCGAATGGGAACAATCAGTACATGGTGATCCGAGAAAGGTTCTCCAATCTGTACAGGGCTTTGAAAAAGTCAAGGAAAGAATTTATATATATATTTTAAGTTGTTGTTGTGATTAGGTATAGTGCAAACACCAATGTCGGTACCTGTCGGGGGTCCTCAGTCAGGTGTTAGATATTCCTCTAAAGGGGACAAACTTCCCCAACAGGGCGGCAGCTTGACGGTCACGGTAAAGATCAGCCTCCATTAACTGTCGCAGAGTAAAACACGACACATACATCGCGCCTGTTATAGGAGAAATGGGACCGCAGCATTGAAACCCAGCCGGGCCTATGTGTGATGGGGGATTAATACCAGCGGACGAAATGAATCTGATGAGATACTCACAAGATGGACTCTAGATCACAAATAACGATGACAAGGGATACCCAAGGGGTTTACAATTAATTTGTGGAAAATTCTATGGGGCATGGAACAAACATACAGCCTCGGTATCGCCTTGTCAAAAATCTACGTGAGCAATCTATCCTTAAGTGTGAGATATACAGAAAAGCGTCTTACAGTGGTAAACGGCTAAAGCTTGCGCGAAGAAGCAGGCGCCAACAACGATAGATGTGAAGAAGAAACGCATAGTCGATATTTCTGATGACAGGTTTTGAACCTTCAAGTAGGACGAATACTTAGTAAGGTGAATACCTTGAAGGGATTTAGATATTATATGGTTGATTTTATAGTTTTTTGGTCGGTGGTGAACGCGTAGTCTATAAATAGATCACCCAATAGAGGACCTATGCATCTATTTTTCTATCATGAAGAGCATGACGCTTGCACCAGTAATTGCTTTCACATTATTAGAGGACACCACCAGCTCATGGTGCACTTGAATCTGATTTGGATGACACATCCACCCACCGATTCAAATTTCTTGATAAATATCGAACATAGAGTATCATGTTTTGGTATGAATCCTGAAGTCACCGTTGCCTACCCACTGCTACCCTGACGGGAAAGCGCCCTGGTCTTCGAATTACTTGTTCTGACTCCATGCACGCCGGACAGATTGTTACTTACCGGAATATTCGGCTGATTTTGACAACAAACGATCTCGCCGGCGGAATAACTTTTTATAGTAAACGTCCAAGGAGATCGCTCAGTGTTTAAAGATATTCAGGCTAAAAGCAGCCGACATACACAGTTTAAAATAGACATATGTTACGAAGATCACTCCATTTCACCGAGTTATGCGGAAACCTGAGCGTCAGCGCAAAAAGCACCCGCAGCACCATTTGCAAGCTGGGAATTTCCGAATTTGACGGTGATTTTGAAAGGGGTCAAATTCAATTGCAATGCAATAAATACGGAGCGCAAGAAAGAGCTCCTAAAGAATGAGTGTTATGTTGTAAATATTCAACTAAAATAAAATAAAAAAGCAAGGTAAGGTTTCGCATCGAGCGTGAAAGGCTTCATCAAGTCAAGTCAAGGAAAAGGAGGAGTGGGTCCGAAATCATTATGGAATGGTGTACAATAATGTACATACAATATGGTCGTTTCTCGCGGATTCGATCATGAAGTACGGGTCTGCTTCTTCGCTGTCCCAATAGTCGTGTTGTTCACCTGTACATATGCCAGATAGTGGTCAGCAAAGCGCAGCCCGGTAAAATGACTGGTATCAGATCAAACCTTGGTCGCAAATCTGAGCGATGTTAGAGACTCCTGCATATGCGCAGCAAGTGGCGACAAGTTGAGAACCATCTATACGAATTATAAAGGAAAGGTAAGATTTAGTAGGAACGAATATGGAAAGCGACTGAGGTTGACGAACCAGTGTCTTCGAATTGCCGCTGAGAGAATTTTGCAGAAGGTATGTGAGCTGGCGACAAGCAATAAGAGTCAGCAAATCTATCCCACAGAGAAAAGGATAAGAGTGCCTACTTTCGAATTTCGGTATGGGATATGTTTATCACCACCCTTGTCTCCCTTCTCCCCCAGCGCAGCAATCACATCCCCCAGCGCACTCAAGCTCCTATTGATATTCTGCGTCTCCCTAACTCTTTCCTTATCCGCCCCATTTGCGAAGCTCACGTTCAGCCTCTCGCTTCCCGCCAAATCCACCAAATTCAAACTCCCCTCACACCTCTCCCCCGTGCCCGGACACCCATCCAGCCCAACATTGACCCCGCTGATACGCAGTGTAAAGACAGAATGGGAGCGCGAGGAGCGCTCGTTCATCATTGTCGCAGCTACGCTCCTCCGCGACTGGGCGAGAGCGAGGAGGTTGCGCACTTGTGAGGGAGAGGTGAGCTGCACAACTTCAACGTCTGTAACGCGGGTCGACCCGGTCTTGGGATCGTGTTTAATCTCATGTTTCTTCTTGTCGAACTCGCCCTTTCCGAGGAGGTCGTTGATCGTCTCGTTATACTAGAGAAAGAAGAAATATGAGACCGCGGGTGCTTTATAGTGTAGCAGGTACTCACGATTTCGAGGAATTGCCCTTCTAGGGTGTATTCCCATCCGCGAGTCTTCATCTCTCCAGCGACACGAAAGACTTGCTCAACTGCCCTGGGGATCATACCCTGGCTGGATTCTGACTAGACGAACGTTACAGAATCAGACAGACGAATCATCGAGGGCTGTTGAATACTCACAGAACCACCCTCCATGGTGAATGATTTGCCTGAACCTGTTTGACCATATGCAAAAATACAGACGTTATAACCATCTGTGCAGCTCTGGGCTAGTTGGGAGATCTCTTCGAAAACTTCTGCTTGTGTAGATTCCGGCTCGAAAACCTATAGCAGGAGCATCAGTTTCAACAGAGCTCTCCATATGGTAAAACAACTTACACGATCGAAGCCGAAGTTGTAAACCTCTTTCCTCTCTTGTCCAGTGGCACTGGAAGACGAAGAAGCGAGCACTATCTCTTTACGGTCCAACTTATCGGGATAAATCATATTGGCCTGAAGCTCCTCCTTGGCTTTCTCGAAGTCGACGCTTCCGCCTTCCGATCCATTACTCGAAGTCCCCGAAGACGATAGAGTGCTAGAGTACGTGACGAGATCCGAAGGCAGAACTGGGCGGACGCGACAGAAGACGCGAATGTTGCCTTTGAGTTCTTGAACCATATTGTGAAGTTTTCGGCGGACAAATTCATTCTCCATAGCCTCCTTCTTTAGGTCCTCAACCTGCTTTTGAGTCGTCTCCAATTTCAGAGTCATCTCGGAGACCGTCCGAGCATATGCGTCAATTTGTGACTGCAGGGCCATCGACTGGCCCTCGAGAGCGTGATTCTGAGTCGTAAGTGTAAGATGGGCAGTCGATTGGTGTGAAATTGTGTTCTTCAGAGACGAAACCGTCTCCCTCTCTCGTTCCAGGTCACTTCTGCAAATCCGTAGATCCTCATTGACCTCGCGCAGTTCACGATCCCGCTTTTTGATGTCCATCTCAAAATCCATAACTTCCCTCCCATGCTTTTTCTTCAAATTCTCGATCTCATCAGATGCATGGACGAGCTCGCGGCGCTGGTTGAGCTCCTGGGACTTGGCGTTCGCGAGCTCGTTCGAGAGCGCGCGATGGTTGGCCTGCAGTTCCGCAACCTTGTTGCGCTCCGCTTCCATATCTGCCGCAAGACGAGCTGCATCGGCTGCTCGAGCAGTTTCAATCGAGGTTAATTGCGTCTGCAGTTCGTTGAATCGTTTGTCGTCTGTGGGTCGCATACCGGCCGCAGGCCTAACGGATCCGGAACCAGACGCTGTTCTTCCGGTGGTGGTTCTTGTGACAGTGGTTGGTTTAGAGGGTGGCTTTGAGCTGGTAGGTGGTGCGCTTGTCCCTCTTGTAGATCGTGTCAGGATTGGTGCCCTTGGCTTCGTAAGTGGCTTGGGCATCGGTGCCCCGCGAGATGAGTTTAAATTGGTAGCTGTCCTTGAAGGCTGTAGTGGTCTACTCGGTCTGACGGGTCCAAAGGCTGGGAGCTTCCGCGGTTGATCCAAAGCCTCTTCATCGTCCTCCTCGATGATTGCCTTTCGTTTAAGGCTGGTTTGGGGCATCCTTGTCGGCAACGAGGGCCCAGCATCGGCAGTGTGGGCTCTGTCCGGAGATGAGCTCCTCAAGCGTGGTAGACGTGACATGCAAGGACTCGTCGTTGAGCTGCTTGTGAGCTTGTTGTTGTCGTCGGTTTGAGTCGTTGAATTCGAAATCTGCCCTCGAACAACAATACGCGCTCATCACATGACGGTGTTCGCGAATATGGCTGACTAAGCGCACTGCCACAAGGCACTTGTGACTTGCTTCAGCTTCTCTGGGTTCGCCCTCGTCCCAATCTCATGATTCTCATCCTTGTCTGCCCTTGGTCTGCCCATTTCACTGGATAGATACAAGATTCCGAGCTATATATTAGGAATGCCTTGGCTTCATCAAAAACTCTGGATGATCGCAACGTGCCCACCGTCGAGTCGCGGCTCTCTTTGCCAGTTCAGTGCAACTTGAGTGCAACTGCGGTACCTGGACTAAGCTTCCTACCCTAGTGCGTTTATCCAGGTCACCCCTGCATCCCCCACGTTGATTCTACGTGAAATTCGTACAAATATTGGGCATCTATGCTACCCAGTTGCACTTATGTGCTATTTACTCTGCCTTTATGATTCTTCGGGCTCGCAATGTTTTCCATTACTTTCTGAAGTCTTTGCATTGTTGAAATTGGCCTGTCTTACTTCTGCACGTGAAGGTTGCTGCATTGCGAATTAATATATTTTACTGTGAGCAAAAAAAAAGAAATTAGGCTGCGTACTAAAGTGATTCGAATGTTCATCAGGTGGAGTCGACGGGTTGAGTTTGCCACTATTGGAGTGGATTCTCCACCACACAAATCCTGTAAAAATTCCTATCTTTCTAACATCGTGTACGCTCATCATTTACTAGGTCCAGCCTTATACATGTGCTGTGGCCCAATTACGAGGGAAGGCAGAACGTTCGTACGCTTTCATACCAAACGCGATCACTATTTCTCTAACTGCACATATATTCCTCTACCTATGTCCAGATGCAGACCCGTAGCAGAAATCTGTGCCTTCTGAAGAGAGAAAGAAAATCACGCTTCACAATTACTCTATATATGCGTCTATCTGACAGGATCACTGTGTTGCGTATAAGATCTAGTGATGTTACGTCGTCGTCGTCATCAACCTATATGCAAAACCTGTTGCATTCCCCTTCTTCTCCTTGTCCTTTCACTCGCCATATACCGACTCGGCTATCTAGGCAGGACAAGCAATTCCAGGTGTATCAAGACACCTAGAACCCAAAACTCGTCAACAAATGCCATCTAATTTTTGCAACAACTTACTGTCCGCCCTCTGAAGAAATGGGCCCGCAGCACCGAAAACCTGGAGGACCTGCAATCACACTCAATGAGCTCAAGACCCAGACAATCAGTGTTCAGAAATAATGTGTCCTCACATGGCTTGGCCTTAGTCACCAGAACGACGCGTGCGATAAGCATGAATTCGATCATCTATTCATACGATGGTTGACTTACATTGATACCAGTACCTGTTTCCGAGGGTCAGTCCTCTACTCTCTCTGTGATTTAATTTTAGATGACGCGCACCGAAACTACAATGTATAATCCCAGCTGTCGATGTTGAGCTAGGGGAACGAGTAAGGGTTGGGCGACCTCTATGATGTCCGCTGAGACGCTGGAAGCCGGCACTGCACTGCGCAATGAATAGCGCTGCTATCGCGACAGGTACAAAAGAGAGCTTCATGATGGTCTTTGGTGGTGGTGTTGGTGGTGGGTTTTCTGAATAACGTGCTCGCCTCACCAACGCTCAGTATTTAACTGGCTCTGTCTATTATAAAGCCGTTGCCAGGATTTTGAAAGCTGTCTAGTACTTTAGGTGTATGTGCAGACTGCGCTTTCGAAAGTTTTCTACCACTTATCACTACGGATTATTCAGGGGACATGCCGGGGAACAAACACATTTGTGTTTTCTTCCGAATAAACTCTGAGCTGCTTTCTTTCAAGTCGGACTTGTCTGCCAGATGCTTTGATGCGCAGCGGCGCTCTCAGTAGCGTTGCAATCGCCGCTATTAGAACTTGAATGCGACAGTGAAATAGGAGGTGCGCATACACTACTTGCCCTCTACATCCGAGATTGAAATCGACATGCTAATCCTCGGAATGTTGATTTCCTCTTCCAACTCTGGAAAGAGTCGAGACGGATCCAAGCTGTTGTTCTAGGGTCCTCCTCTGCTGTCGGACATTTAAAATACTATGCCAGTTATTTTTAGGATCAGCGCCGGTCCTTTTGACGCGGGACACTTCGGGGACACATGATTGACTCTACCCTTCACCTGAGAGTCAGATGTAGTGCAAAGACCGTTGGAAAAGGAGTTGTCCGTGATCATATCATGCGCACTGTGAATGTAGAGTATATACGTGGCTATAGCAACGTACCTCTGCATTTCGACTCTCGGTACTGACCGGTGCGACTATGACTGCTGATGACCATTTACATTTTGTCGCAGTTCGAGCTATCAATTTACCTGGCTTTTTCTCGGAAGGTCTCCTGAGTTCTCGCCGGAGCGGTCTTTCCTAGGCCTGTGGGTACATACCACATGTATTGACAAATTATCTTGGCAGGGGGATTGCATTTTCTGATGTTCAGATGCTGTCTACGTAGATGGCTCAAAGTTAACCTGTAGGCGTGCGGCCTTCAGAAATTAACCCTCTTGAGGAGACCGTGGGGCATTCCAGGGCGTCCGCAGGGGTAAAAATCCTTTTCAAACCAAGAGTATCATGCATTGTCCCCACAACTCTCAGCAGGATCATTCTTACTTGAGCCGCATTGGGGGCGCTGTGATTATGATCAACTCCCGTACAGCTACCATGACGTCCCCAAAAAATAATATATATCTCGTACTCGTCCAACCCTTATTTTGTCGGCTCCATTTCTGTGAGAGAGCTTGGAGCAACCCACCGTCAGGTGTCCTACTGTCGGAAAATTCTGATAGGAATCGAGCAAGAAATACTAGAGATCCTTGTAAGACGGCGCCAAGACCATATTTCAGGCTATTTAAAGAGAACGTTCCTCAGACACTGACCTACGGATATCATTTCAAATTCAAATGGCGAGATTCTACGTACTTTCTGTGCTGCTGCTCTTCGTTGCCCAAGGCCTCGCTATTCCGACAGCCGAGGAGAGGGACGACGCACCGGTATACCATTGTAAGCACTATATTTATATTGATCGTGATCAGACCTGAAACTGACTGACTGTCGCAGGTGCGAACGGAGTTGTGAGTTATTCAGTTCGAAGCATTTGACGATGTAACGCAGGTATTGACGTCGCTGGATATTTCCTAGGACAACTGTGAGTAATGTTGCTGTCTCAACTAGGCACAATGAAATCTAAGCACCTCCTCTAGGCCCCAGTCCCCAATGGACATGCTGTGGTCCTATACTTCAGGACGTCGGCGGAATGTAGGTGTCTCTTTCGATCGGGTGAACTTATTTCGACGATAATTAACGTCGCGGTATGGCAGATGTCGCAAGTTGAAGCCAGGTCAGGTCTGCATATTTTAAATGTCGGACAATTGTGAGGCTATGAGCAGGAAAGAACGTTGTAGAACATAATGCTTAATGTGCCTAACACTTCCAATAGTCCTTCATATATATACTTCACAGGCTGTGAACTCTGCCCGAAGGCTGAGCGCTGAATGCCAAGCCCACTTCTCATTTCCACAACAGGTCACAGTTGCCGTTTACGCCATTAACCATCAAATTAAGCGCCACTCAAGGCATGTCCCACATGGCCCGGGCACTTAGCACCACTATTACTTAGTATTTGTACGGCATATACCGTGGAAACAAGGGGTAGACCAGGAGTACCTGCCTGACAGGAATTATTAGTTCTCAGCTTCAACCCCATTGGAATTTTCGGAATAATGAATTAGGAGGAATCTTAAGTACGGTCGCAATGACTTGTGAGTTAGATAGGTCTACTAATCTTCTCGAAAATATTTCGAGCTATTCCTCAGATTTCCAGGCAGCATGTGAATGTCGTGATCTTCAGCAGACTGTATCAAGTGGAAGACAACTAGCGATTGAAGGTGTATTCAGCGCAAGCTTGTACACGGCCAAGACGAAGAAGACTCACGTTTTATGAGTGGCAACAAAGCCGCAACAATGCAACTTCTTCGATCCACCTGTAACGCATTGGTTAGTTTCGAACTTTTTAGTCTACTCATTGGCAAGAGACGTATTACACTCCTAGAAGCCAAGTTCAGTAAGGAAATGACAAAGGAAGCACTAATTGGACTTACAGCATCCGTAGTACCTATTAGTAGGATAGTACAGCTGTCAAAATGGATATGACGATGTAAAACTACTTTTACTTACATATCTTGTCGAGGGCGGAGCCGGGAAGGGCAAAGGCCGCCGATATCAAAACCATAATGGTGGTGACGGTGATGGCTCTGAACTGCATTTCGAATGAATTTCAACTAGGTGCACTGCTTAGCTGAGAAGTAAGGTGGGTGTCTATCGATTATTGCTGCTTCTAGTGCCAGGTTTTATACACAAACTCGATGCCAAGACTAAAGGTTCGCTCCGACGCATCTTCTGGTTCACTCGAGCGGTCAAGCCTTTCTACCTCCTTTAGATTAACAAATATCCAGCTCCTGATCTATATCACAACTCTCTGTGCAATTGAACATTGACATTTGGTAAATTTGATGACTACCCCGCTCGTCCACCATTCCAGGCAGATTTATACTCCGCTTCAACTGTATTCCTCCGGAGAGACACCTTGACGGAACTACATATAGACTGCCTTAAATCAGTACTTCAATTCGGAGAACCAGACGTCAGTTAATAGGTATGAGTTGTATATGTACATCGCAGCCGTCGTCGTATCACTATGCATTAAATACAAAATTCAGGAAGCCTTCGGACAGTTGACTCGTAATGGCCACGTAGACCCGCATTTATAAGGACTACCTTCCATATACTTATACTAGTCTCAGAAGTGTTTCAGTCTGCCCCATCTTAGCATTACTGTAATAAGCGGCTAATCCTTTGCCTTACCTCACATATTAGCATGAAGGATTGTCTTCTACAGTTTCTATAGATCCTGAGGATAACGTGATTCCTTTCAACCTGCCTACAGCAAGGGTTATCGAACGTCCTTCTGCTTAGCATTACTTATGACTCAGATTACAATCTTTGGCACAAGGTTCGTATTAACGGATATCTCATCTGCCGCGGTACAGATATGAACGGTAATAGTCTCCGAAATACTATTAATATCCTCTTCTATGACATTTAGCGAATGCACAATAGGCCTGGTGCGCGGCAACTATTCGTAATGTTAGCGGCTGTGCAAGCGCTTGACCAACTAGTTTGACTCACTATCCGCCAAGCCCGTCGGCATTTCCGTAAGGACCACAGCAGTTGTAAGTAGGTGGGCCTAAAGCAAACAAGAGTCATTAATAACATTCTCATATACTATCCTTGACAGGAGTAAATTTACAGTCCTATGTAGCATGGTTAGTGCGAGTCGGTATCAGTCAAAAATCAATCTTACAGTTGCGATGGTTGGTGGATGGCCTAGAAGCAATACGGTAATACTTAGTTATGGTTATAGGCCAGTGAAGTCTGTCAAATCACATACAGCGATAGATGATTGGACCGCCTTGAGGACTAGGCACTGCAAGAGCCTGTCCGACGAAGAGAAGGGAAATACTTGCTAGAAGGGTGAATTGCATGGCGACTATGAGTGCTGAGATACCAATTGAGAGTAGGATATGCGCCGGCTTTATATCATTCGGTCGCCCGCCAGTTCTCTAAAATAAGAGAACTATCCAACAGCAAGTCCTTTAGGAGATATGCTACGGAACAATAAATTTTACAGATTTTGGGTGATATCCTTGCAGGGCGGCGACAGTCGAGGAATTTCGATGCTCCAGAATGTTCATTGCCAGGCCCGGTGTTTCTATTTTTGCATCACAGTTTGCTGAGACAAGCGTCTCCACATGAGAAAGTGGATGACTTGTTCGCTTCAAGATGCGAGGATGATGAACGCGCCGTGCCTGGGGAGTTGGAAGAAGGGCAAGGTATCAACTGGAGCACCGGATGACTCTTGAAGCTCAAGCTTGACACAGGGGTCCATCCCTATGATATAAATAGCTCAACGCTTAGTATGTGCCTGTACGGAACTCACATCATGCCAAAAAAAACTATGCATTTGACGAGTAGCAAATCGTTGATCCTTAAAAGATTATTGTCAGCAACTCCAAGTACCTCTCGGATTTCCGACTTGAATGCGACGGTGGACGAAGTAAAATAACTTTCATTGCATTAGCGCCGAATAGAAATATAAATGGTGCCCCGAAACTGACTTGTCGCCGATTAAATTACGTGCTTAGCAAATATAAACCATTAATAGCAACAATCCTGTGAGACCGCCCTGGGCTATGGCGGAGAGCCTGCCCATAACTGCGTCCCGGCGCAGCACGGCAATGACTTGAAAACATCCTCGGATCACTGAGGGCGCTTTGTTTATGAAGGCGCGCTCCAGAACTTTCTTGAAATTCCTTACATCGACCCGAGTACATGAATAACTCCCCAAGACCGACAAAGATCTTCACCGGAAGATGCGGAGAATAAATGAAACCGCATCCCATAACTGGCAAATATAACCTCTGTAGCCCTTTTTAATGTTCCGATTTGTTTCATATTCAAGTCTATTCAATAAGTAAATAGTGGGATTGCTTTATGGGGGTGTTCATCATATTTATCTTCAGATCCCAGACGTACTCCAACTAACTATTGCAATTCATGACTTGAGCAAATATAGAAATGAAGTACATAGCATACAGAAATAGCTCAAATTTTATGTCGGTTGAATACGAAGATCTTTAAGCAATTAAAGGGCAAATTCCCACTTCTCCCGCGAAACAACTAAGGATCGAAGTGCATCAACAACTTGCTCATGAAACCTAACGCGCGGTATATCTTACCTTCCGTAGCCGTTGATATACGGACCACAGCATCGATATCCGAAGGGGCCTATGCAGCATGTGCTGTTCAGAATATATTGGTAGGATAATGTCGTAAGAACAACTTACATTTCTACATATTCATCGAAGACACGTTGGAAATGAATTCTGAAAAAGGACGGGCAAGATCAAAACTTACAAGTGTAGCAGTATTTCCGGAGCCTGGAATGGCAACCGCTCCAGCAGGACCAGAGCCTAGATAGTAATCTCATTACTAATGATATGTCAGGAAAGAAAATGACGACTCCTTGCATTGCTTCGCAGTAGCTGTAGTAGTCTGAGGAGCAGGACTGGCAAATGCCTGGGACGCGAACACAATGGCGGTAGCACAGAAGAGGGACGCGAATCTCATGTTGTAAAGCGATGGAGGAACCAAGCGATGTTCTGTAACGAAACGTATGTTCATTCTGGTCTGCCCTTTATACCAGTGAGATCGATGATTACGAGCCTCCGGCATAATCCTCAGTGGGAGGAACAATCACTGCGTGCCGGCGTTTAACAGCGCGACATGCAAAAAAACATGAAACAGAAAGCGTGGGCACGCTGATAGACCTGAGGGACCTTCACGTCAAAATGTTCTACCAGTCTGCATTCCAAACATTGTACGGGTCAGTTCAGATGGATCACGCCATCAGCACAGGACCAATACAGCGTACCTATTCAGTGCATTGGGGCCCCGGAAGGCTCCTAATTGTATTGCGAAGCTACGCGATGAAAATCAGATACTGATGCAGGAGGCGCAAAAATCTAACATCTCAAAGAATCCCGAGAGAATCTGCATTTCAAAGATGATGTCGATAGATCAGAGGGAGAACGAACCCCCAAAGAGAATCATGCATTCTGAGCACTAAAAGATGGAATAAGCCGATCACCTTGGGAAGGATCAGTGGAGAATATCACGACATATGGATATGGAATAGGAGGGGCTTCGCCAGTGGGCGGAGAATTCCTTGACGAGTGAAAAGTGTCTGAATTCTGCGTACACCATTCACGGGGGCGGGGGACGGTTATTCTTTGCCGTGTAGTCTTTGTCATGACCGTCATCTTATGCAAGACGACGCGGATGACGGCCGAACGTAATGCGTAGAAATTCAGAATATTCTGCTACGGCGTTGTATACGTTGCTAATAGCATTAAAACACGCATATACGCTAGGTCCGCTGAAACAAAATCACTCAAAAATATACCAGTCGAACAGAAAAAGCTAACAAACCTAAACATCGTCTTCGGTTTCAGTACATATCCAACTGGTTCCAGAACCCGCCCACACTCCACAGACGTTGGATATTCTGACAGCATCTTTTCGTGGCCATATAGTGACAGGTGAAGGAATATCCTCCGTATGACCGATACCAAGGTTTCCATGCTCATTCCAACCCCAGCCCCATACCTCTGTAAGGCGATCAGAGTGGCTGACGAGAGCAAGAACATGCTCGCTGCCGCAAGCCACTGAAACAGACGATTTCTGTCGATCGACATGATCTGGAAATTTGACGACCCCCACAACGTCATCTTCATTTGGCGTCCAACCAAGCTGACTGCGAGAATTACTTCCAGAAGACCATATTTCCCATTTCCCTTGGTTTGCGACGACAATATAGGACCCATTCCAAGTGCTGTGGGCGCTTTGGACGTCTGCGTGGTTCGCGCTACACCGTTGTACGACTTGTAATTGACCCTTTCGATCAGATCCAAGGCCGATAATTTTGTCTGAGTGATGGTGGACGATGGTATGATGTATACCAAGGGCGTAGGACAGCGGCTTGTCTACTAACCTATCATCGGAATCAAATGAAATGGGCCGGGGAATGGATGAGAACGATGTGCCTGCTGGGCTTCCAAGTTGGCCATGACGAGAAAGCCCCCATCCAACTAGAAGCGATGAATAGTCAGACCGTAGTTGTACAACGACGTGTCGTTGGCCAGTAGAAATCGCCTGGATTTGCCTAATTCCAGATGGTAAAAGATGGTCAAACTGCACGAAGTGAAAATCTTTCTCAGAATTACTGCTGCCCCGCCAACACCCAGATCACCATAGTCGTCCGAACCAAAGGATATCACTACATCTGGACGCCCTTCAGAACAAAGCACTGCATAGCTCGTTTCCCAAGTGGCCTCGATAAACTTGAAGGTATAATCGCCAAGGCCTGCACCAACCAAAGACAACTGGACCTTCTTGAAAGACGTCGACATTCCGCATTGTTTGTATCCCATTCCTAGCTGGCCCTTCCTTCCGTCTCCACATCCCCACAGCTCTCGTCCTCCATCGCCAAATTCTAGAAGAACCAGAGTGTGGTTGGCTCCAGTCGCTACGTGTATGACGCTTGAGTCTCGAATTTGGCCGGCAAAAGAGCAAGGTTGGAATGTGTAAGCGTCTTCGACAGAGCCAACCCCCAGCTGCCCGTGAGCATTAGAGCCGGACGATAACAGCATAAACATGATGCATGGTGGAAGTTATAATAAGAGTTCAGAATGACGAACGCCACCGTGACTGTAACAATGAAATGGATTATTCCGCGGGCTAACAATGGTGATATTTTTGTTATGTGTACCATATACACTGATGGTGAAGCGGTTATCATGCTTGTCTTCCAGTCGGTCTTCAAGATGCATCCGCTATGGGCTCTCGTTCTTTTGTGTAATGACATAATCGGGACAATCGTTTCCTTAATTTGGATGTTCTGGTTGGCATCTCACTGAATTGATCAGAGTAAAAGCAAAGATCCAAATAAGATGAGTATGAAACCAGATATAATAAGTTCTTGAATAAGCTAGGTGAATAATGCCCCACTGGGAATGTCCTGTCCTATCCTCATAGACCACAAGTCTTACTACCAGTCTAGACTATTGTCAGCTTGAGAGAAGAATTCTATGCAAACCCCGACATACCTGAACTATCCTGTATTGGCAGAACGTAGGCAACAACTCCTTGATCAACCCACCCGAGATCTATTAATTCGTTATGTTCCCTGAGAATTGTTGTATACCAGTGGCCAGAAGGTGAGGTTCTTGCTGCCGCGTACAACGGTACACTGTTACAAATTTGCGAGGGATAAACATATCCAACAATTGCTGAGCCTGCGCTGGCGCTGAGCGTGAAGACGACATCGTTTACGGTCGGGTCATAGAAAAGCGGGACGGTGCCAGTTTGGCCAGCTGATATCCAGCCTCGAAATGAAGGTATGGTACTTTGCCAGCCCGTACCCAATGCCAATGAGTTTACAAATTGGGCCTGCGTGTTGAATGTGTGCACGTTAGCGATAGCATTAAACCCTTTGTAGAATGTTGTAGCGGCAGATGGGTCTCCACAGGTCTCTGCAGCGCGTGGCTATCATGCATAATACTTGAGAAATCTCTATAAACTTCAAAAATGTAGCTACTTACCTGTGCTGTGTCCGTAGTAGCATGGACATCAGGAATGCCTGTACTCAGCGCCTCAATATGGCCGAAGATGAGTAAGATAAGTCCCAAGAGGAAGGACTTCATTTGTGAAGGTACTTGAGCTATTCTGGGAAAATGATCTGATAGGAACAAGAATAGATGATTACTGTGGCCTTTATATACCAAATTCTATGCAGGTCACCCCTTTGTGTCAACGAGCGCTAGAGCCCTCATGTTCGAGTACGGGCAATAAATAATGTGCTCTAGTCATAAATCAATAGTAGCACTCGTGTCGCTTCATGTTGGTAGATAGGAATTCCCGACGTCTGTCAACTGGAAGTTCATGGAGAGCCGTGCGAATAGCATATTTGCCCTGGAGCCTCCACTGGCAAGTCTTCCTTCAACCAGCCCGTTGACAGTGGTGCCTGTGCAAGGCCGTGTTCTAAAAGCGGGGGATGGCATGATGGTTGCTGTCTGAGACTTGAGATAGCTGCCCCGTCCAAACGCGGCACAAAAAGCATTGGCCAGGAGATGGAAATGGAAATATGAAAGGCCGAAAGCAAAGATCGAGCCATCAAATGACAGCAAGCCGTTGAAGACCGTCAATCTCGACATGCACAAGGCGTGAGAGGGTCTGCCGTTTAATACAAACTGACAGTGAAAAATGTGTACCGCCAATAAGTGATTCTGGAATGTTTTCTGGAACATTTTAGAGTACTGTGGGATTCAGAGACATTTATAGTAATAAGTGAGTGCCTGTTTGTACGCAAGTTGGGACACTAAAATTGGGAAAGGTTGGTCGTTTGGAACGGCAAAGTAATTCAGTACTCACATGCTGTTTTATTGTATGCATTTTAAACCCATAAAGTGCCAACGTTGGGCGAGTCCCTGAAGCTCTCTGCCACTGATAGATGAAACCTGAGGCTCTCTGAAAATCTATAGAATCGAATGGATAAGGTGAGATAAGATGCGGTGAAAACTGCTCTCTCTGTGCCCAGTCCGTCAGCACTGCCACAGCGCCTGAATATATGCGCATTGCGCACCGCATCCAATATCCTGCGTCCAACACTTTGATTATCAGCCCTGGTCCATGGACCCAGAATAAATCTCTATCCTCTATTCACGACTTACACAATGATCACGCAGCTCTTTCGATGGAAAGAACGCATATATCGGCGGTTTAATCCCCCCTGAGAATGTTTATTGATTGTAGGAGGTAGCCCAACGACGACTGAATTGTAACATTTGAGAAATAGAGACGTGAGGTGGATAAGCAGGATGCGCACCCGGAAAACTCTCTAGTCGCTATTGAGGATTCAAGGCCGGCATGAGGAAATAACTAAGACCCTTTGCAGTGACTATCGCATAGCTATGAGTTGGAAGCAATAGGTGAGACACGGAAAAGATATAGATGACTGAGGTACACACCTGCAGATCTGAGATGGCTCAACTATCAGCTCAGTCTGTTTGTATGCCGAAAGCCCAAGAGGTCGTGGAAAGTGTTACACTACAAGGAGAGTGATTTTTGCTTAAGAAGATGAAGCACGCGGAATCTATAATAGGGCATGCGTTGTAGTTCTATGCATAGTCACCGTAGATAACCGTAGATAGAGCTGAAATTTAAAAGTAGTGTTGGTGAGAGTCAGTGTCACTCTTAAGGCAGTGAATTCTTCGCAGCTCAGTCGAAAGGGGCGACTCACGTGCCAAGCTAGTTGGTAGAAATTGCCTTGGAAAAAGATAACTTCCACTCACATGAGCTTCTCCAAGTCGCATCCATGTTCTGGCAACGATTATGCACTGAAAATGACATCAACGAATACGGCATTCTTGAACGATGGGCTTCGGATGGAGGCGATTGCAAAGACGTGTTTTTCTATTAGGCCGACGACGAGCAATATGTGTCGCGATTTACTCTCGTGGATCTGGAGCCTAGAGTATGGAATGTTGTGAGTATATGCGGGTCTGGCTGACGCAATGATGATGTCTGTGCCCAGGCCATAAACAACACCCTCACGTCGTCGTATTCGTGCTTTTACAACCCAGAAAATATCTTTGCATCGAAGAATGGAGGGGGCGTCGGGAACAATTGAGGTCAATGGTATGCATCCAGAGAGCGGATATACGAAGAAGTCACGGACATGGGTGAGAGAGGCTAAGAGCGGTGATTCTTTAGAGGTGTGTATTTTCTAGGCTTTTTGGCCCTGCACTCAATTGCAGGAGGAACAGGATCTGGTCTCGGTTCCTTCATACTGGAGCGTCTAAACGATAAGTTCCCCAAAAATGTAATCCAAACTTATAACGCATTCCCGAACACTCAAGAAGGCGATGTCGTCGTGCAGCCATACAATTCTTTATTAACGTTAAAGCGTCTCGATGACCATGCCGACTCTGTCATAGTTTTAGACGACAGCGCCATTGCTCGCATAGCTGCAGGCAGACTTCACATTCCAACGCGTCCTTCTACCAGACGAACCAGTTGATTTCAACTGTCATGGCTATAAACACCCAGACTCTGCGGCATCCTTCGTCCATCCACAACTCATTAGTAGGCCTGGTGGCCTCTCTGATACCCACCCTACATTGTCATTTCCTTATAATACCCTATACCCCATTCTCAAGCGCGGAGATCGACGAAGTCTGAGACCGCTCTTATTATCCTTTTTCATTTTACTGAGGTATTAATCTTCGATGCAGGCAAAAACAATACGTCGGACGGCCGTGCTCGATGTCATGCGTCGCCTTCTTCAATCTAAGAACCGACTGTTCTCAACAGTTTCTTCCCCTCAAGATTGCTACATCTCGAATATGGAGATTGTCTTGGGCGACACCTCTCCCACAGAGATCTACCAAACCTTGATCCGCATACGGGAACAAATATCATGTCATTCGTTCCATGGAGCCCTGCGGTTCCCCAACTCATACCAGCATAGAAGTCTCCCTACAGTGGCGCTGGCCATAAGGTCAACGGGTGTGATGTTGGCTAGTCATACGAGCATCACATCTGTAAGCACTACGTCTCATACGATGGCGTTTTTAGTCCGCTGATGGTTTTGTCGTGCAACTGTTCAAGAGGATGCTTGATCAATATGACAGATTGAGAAAGCATTCATGGATATGTATAAGAAAGAAAAGATGTTCGAAAACAATCTTGAGGGGTTCGATCGCACAAGGTCTGTATTCTCTGTTCTATTGAACAATTCAGCTATTTATGTTAGATGCATAGGATGACCTGTGAAGATGTCGTAAAAGAATATAAAGCCGCAGAGAGTCCTGACTATGTCTCCTACGTGCGTCAAACTATTATTTACTTATGATCATCAACGAGGAGTTGCTGAACACCTCTTTACGTATACCCAGGTGATGACTCCTCTGGGGTCTAATAGGCTCCTTGTTCAGTAATATTCGATGGTCTTTGTCGCGATTGTCTCTTTCAGACTCTCCTGCATAGTAGTCGCATTGTTTTGCTCGTTTTGCACTGTATTTTTGCTATTGTGTTTTCTGTTTCTGTTTTTCTGTGTTGTGTTATATACCTGTCTTTATATTTTGCTCTTTCCCCAGGAAAGATATGGCGAGGCGCGTGTACTGCCTCCAGTCCTAGTCCTCGCAATGACAAGTCAATGTTAGTAATATGGTGATTGGCACGAACCATGCTTAGAATCCCTTTGGCCAATTTTGAGGATAGGGATAAAATCCGGACATGAATACCTGCTGGCCGTACAAAAAATTTCATGTGATTGATAGAAGATCCAGAAGCGTCGCAGACTATAGTTCTATTTTCGAACATTGTCAGGTTTTTGACATATTTGTACGCCCTTCGCAGCCGAAACCATGCTAAAATTAAATAACGAACAGAAGCTGGCCGTGTAAGAGCGTATATGCAGTATTGTGGCTACGTCGGAGGCCAGCGCTACTGGTCACGGGAGAGCTCGCCTGAATGTTTTCTCTAGGAATCGCGGTTCTGCATGTCATCCGGGCCCCGCATCTGGGGCCGTTGACATACTCACTTCGCTTCGAGTACATCTATACACACTATGTCCTGGCTATAATTTATCATGAGACTGCACATATTTCCTAAATTTCTATCAGGTTATATGAATGAGTGGAAGACCAGCGCTAAACCTATGGGGACCGCGACATATACTCACTCTCCAGGTCAGATTTAAGAAAGACTGTATGGCCTTCTTCGATCGCGCATTAAATCCGTTTCTATTAAATAGAAGCAGTAAGAGATCGGCATGCTATCACTACTTCAAGGCAAAGCTCATGAAACGAGGTAGCCAGCGCGTCACGCGTGTATTCTATTTCCGACTTCGCGAGTCGGGCGGCTAATTGTCGCTTAATGCCGCTTCTATAAACTCAGCGAGGAATTCCCGACGCGTTGCGATGATTATCCAGCCATTGGCCACATGCATCCAACTAACCAAGAGTCCCATAAAACCCAATGGCAGAAATCGTAGACGGTACGTTTGCATTTCCTCATTTTCACCGATGAAGCTTGCTGCTGGTCTCGTTGCTTTGGCTCTTTCGTGCAGTTCGGCATTGGCTGCTGTACCCGTTTATGGACAGTGTGGTGGAATCAATTTCACAGGAGAAACGAGTCAGTTTTGAGGTTATTCACAGGGAAAGAATAATTAAAGTGCTGATGTGGCCATTATCTAGCTTGTGCCTCTGGTTCTGTCTGCACGGTGCAGAACGCATACTACTCCCAATGTCTTCCAGGAGCCGCAACCACGCCGGCGTCCACTAGCACTGTTAAGCCGACATCGACATCGACGAAACCTTCGACAACGGTTACACCAACGACCACCTCGTCTGGGCCAACGACTACCGCTGCGCCTCCTGCAGCTACCGGCTTTGTAAAGACATCTGGCCAGAAGTTCGTTCTGAATGGATCTCCATTCACAGTTGTCGGGTAAGCGTTTAAAGCAGGCTCGTGATGTAAAGAGACCTGTATTAATAAATCATGTCACTTAGCGCAAACTCGTACTGGGTTGGATTGATGGGCCTTAGTACAGCAAACATGAACGCCGCATTCGCAGATATTGCCAAGACAGGTGCGACTACGGTTCGCACATGGTAATTATCGCGCACATATTCGGAGTTTGTCTATCTGAACATCTCATGTAATGTAGGGGATTCAATGAGGTCACTAGTCCCAACGGAATTTACTATCAGAGCTGGTCAGGAAGCACCCCGACCGTCAACACTGGCTCCACTGGTTTGGCCAACTTCGGTATGAGGATTTCATTCATTTGAACGCCTGACAAAGCTAATTCTCCGACCAGATAACGTGATCGCAGCTGCCAAAGCCAACGGGCTTCGTCTCATTGTCGCTCTGTAAGTAGCATGCTGCGATATGAAAGGTGAAAGTCTATTGACGCGTGTTCCAGGACAAATAATTGGTCTGATTACGGTGGTATGGATGTATATGTTAAACAAATCCTCAACTCTCCGAACCACGATCTGTTCTATACCGACACGACTGTGAAGGTACTCATCTAGCCCCTTTCACAAATTACGGGCTTACTGACAATGTTCCCTTAGACCGCCTTCAAAAACTACATAAAGACATTCGTTGGCCGCTACCTTAACGAGCCTACAATTCTAGCCTGGGAGCTTTCAAACGAGCCCAGGTGCAAGGGAAGCACAGGGTATGCTGCATAATCTGCTTCAAGCTAGTGAACATGTTGATAATGTTCCTTGTCCAGCACATCTACTGGAACTTGTACCACGGTTACGGTCACGAATTGGATCAAGGAAATATCTGCCTACATCAAATCAATTGATAGCAACCATCTTGTCGCCGTCGGGGATGAGGGCTTCTACAACCAGCCTAGCGCTCCAACCTACCCTTACCAGTGAGTTAAATTACGAGCGGTCTGAATCAGTTCACTCACTTTATTTTTCTGAAGAGGAAGCGAAGGTGTAGACTTCGACGCTAACCTTGCAGTTAGCAGCATCGACTTCGGTACCTTCCATGTACGTATATTTGATTTCATGAGTAATGTTAACGTTAAGTATGAGTCTGATGTAGTCATACCCGACGAGCTGGGGACAAGGCGGTAACGAACAGGCATGGGGAACTCAATGGATCGCCGACCACCAGACTTCTCAAGCAAAGGCCAACAAGCCTGTAATCCTTGAGGAGTTTGGTGTAACCACTAACCAGCCCACTATATATCAAGCATGGTACAATGAAGTCATCTCGTCCGGGCTCACTGGCGATCTTATCTGGCAAGCTGGATCACATCTCTCAAGGTACCGATATCCTTGAGTGTTACTCTATATATCATGTTCTTTATCACCAATATTTGTCATTCACAGCGGCGACACACCGAACGATGGATATGCTGTATATCCCGACGGTCCAGTTTATCCCATTATGCAATCACACGCCGCCGCACTGAAAGCTCGTGGATAGGCTTGCGGTCAAGAATGTGTCGAATCCGGTCCCACAATTAGTTAAAAAAGTAGTCGCATTTTTGTATTATTATCGTTTTCATGATTGGCTACAGAAATAAACGCCACTAAGCCAGGGTGTTGGGGCATTTTTTATCAAAACCTTGTCGCCGCAGATATGAAACGTGCAGTATTTTGGTAAAATATGACACGATGTCAACAGAGATGTCAAAAAAAGGGTCAGCTGTGCTCGCCTCGGGGTATACGTTTGGTATATATACGAGGCTGTTTTGACTGTCGATTTTTGGTTAATTCATCCCATGCAATTGCTTCCATTAGAAGTTATAATCCCACATTCATGGCCCTGTGGCCAACGGTATTAGAATATGTATTCGGTGCGCAGCTATATGTCGTAAAGGAGAAGGACTTCGTTCAACATTGTGTACTATGGTACAAAATAGCTATGTCGAACCTTATATGTCTAATCAATTTTGAGAGATAGTAATCAAATAATTTAACTAAGAAATTTTTGTGGCAAATATGTGACTACGTTACTCTGACTCATTATGACTCATTAGTCGGTATGACCCAATAAACGTCCGTAACGGGCACGTGTAACTATCGTAACACTTTGAGTGTTTGTGCATGGGAAAAACCAAACTCTACCTTGCGCCATCCTCTGAACTCTGCTCCGATCGCTCATGGAAGGTTGTTTCCCCTGATATTGCTATCGCAGAAGAGATTCAACCTTATAAACATGGGAAGGCGATATACCTTATATCTTTATTCCCTAATTGTCCTCTATCATTCTTGTGTGTGCTTTTTCGGCAAATACACTATACAGCACAGTCTGCCATACTGCCTCTAATGCTCTTCTGTCTGCTGTCCCCTCTGCTTGTGTGCATGATTTCCTGAGTGATAGTGCTGGGATTTCTTCTGCTGCTTGTTTCCTCTAATGCGGTTACGAATGCCACCTAAAAAGCTGACTTGACGACGAGAAGGCATGGAGCCTTGTCAAATGTCCCTCCCGCCTTTTGTATCGCTTTTTTGTGTCTGGGGCAGATATGCGGCGATTTAGATTGGCGTATCTGTGTTCTGGTGAGCATGTACGCATTGTTTGCGGTCTTGTGATGTATTCAACAACTATAAACGTCAGATGGTTGAAACGATGTATTTAAGCCAAAAAACGAAAAATCGATATTCATTTGCCCCTCTCGTCATATCCAGTCCGAGAGATGTACTCTTGTCAGCCGAAAAAAATTCAAATTAGCGAGAGAACGAACACGAATTCAAAGGGACAGTATAAGTGAAAAATATCCTTCAGAAAGTCAGAAATTCGTCGTTAGTCACGAAGTTCGATTGAAAACAGAGGGGAACTGCATCCGGCTTGCACACCAAGGTCAGATCAACTCAAAAATCAATGAATGCAGTTTTCTAACCTATTCGACAGTAAGCGAGCTTGAAATATATTCTACACACGGCTAACAACGACGATGTACCAGAAAATCTGGCTCCCGCTCTCCATATCGGTGGTCATAAACGGCCAAGAGGGAAAAGTCTGTATTAATTTATCCCACTGAATAGCATATCGATTTGTTCATCAATTGATTTCCCTGTAAATCAGAGTCTGCTACTCCTCAAGAGTAGCACTGGTTACCATTCTCTTCTCTTGAACAGTCTGCTAACTGGGACTCCCCAGGCGTGTAGCATGAAAATCTACTGCGAGCCTTATCAGCCCGATGTCTCTAAGTGCCAGTGGGTAGCCATGGGCGACATCCAACACACGTACCATCACGTTGCACTTTCCCGAGCTGTCGTGACTTCTGGACCTTTCCGAGACCTTTTTGTAAGCGTCACGGTGGGGTTTATACACGCCGATCAACTGTTTGTGGTCGAAGTGATTGCAGATTTTATGGGCTATGTAAACTTGGGTCAGTTGGTTGGTCGCCCGACACTATCATGCGCGTTCCAATTGTGTTCACTGTTTTCTTCTGGGATCCCGTGGTGGTCCACGCCTTTACGAATTCTATGGATTAGCTATATCTTTAGACCCTGTTCATCGAGTGGCTTTTCAGAGCTGTGTTCGGCGGGTCGGCGAAGTGTATAAAAGCATGGAGCAACACATGCGATCCCCAGAAACTGTCGTACTCCTAGCTGTTTTCTCACCTTGGAAGCGCCCTCTCTTAAACTTGCACTCAGTAATTATCTTTGCGACTTTTTACAGTCCAGGATACATGGCTGATACCGCCCCGTCCTCTTCTTGACCACAGTAGCTGGACGTAGCCAACACCGTCCTTCGCATAGCCAACCTCTTTCGTTCATCTCTGTTGGTTGTCAGCTCCATTGCTGATAATCTGACAGACAAGGCATTGCGCGCATCAATTATCTCCTTAGTATGTATCGATGCGCATTTGTTGGGTCTTCTTGATGAATGGGAAGCTGAGTGAATGACGGGTAATGGTGCAGGTAAAACTGCAGAACTGCAGGCGCTGCCTAAGCTATATTTCGACACCGATCTTGCTTTACTCACTGTATGTCCACCCATTGTCATCATATTTTACAGTGACTAATTTTCTATCCTTCTTACCGAACAATAAAGTCGTCATAATGCCCTTACAGTCGAACGTTGCCGGCTCACGCAGAGGACCCTACGAAGGGTCCCTGATTGAAATCTCCAGAAGAAATCATCTAAAACACATAGAAGACACAAAAAAAATATGCCCTCGAGACACATTACCCGAAGGTGGACACCCGTATAATTGCGGCATTCTACAAACCAACGTCGCCCTGGGAGAGGTTCTGGAAAAAATTCTTCGCATTCTTTTGTGGCGAATCTTAGATATAGTTTCCCGCTTCAATTGCCTCCTCCTCGTCTAAATCGATATAGTTACAAGTTCTTGCCCATCATACATACTGCTGGCTTTCCTCCAGATTTCTGATTGCTCATACATGATCTGCAACTGCAAATCGCGTTGACGAAAATCAATATATTTTTCTTTTTCTGATCTTCATGAGTCATTGCGCGTGAAAGAATGTGCAAAGGTAACTCAGTCGCTATTACTTTCGACAACCAACGTGAAACCTTCGGATTATCTGGACAGGAGGCTGTCCAAGGGCATCAGTGGGAATGGGTGTGTGTCCTAGTTCTAGCTCCTATCTTGACATGTCATTCCTTCGCCGCCTCTACTCCATGCGCACCTCGAGGCTTGAATTTGTTCGTCCTTATTGGCGATAACAGAGCAAAAGCTATCTGCGGTTCAAGTTATAGGTCAGCTGGATATACTATGTCTGTTGATAGCAGGCCAGAATGGACTTATCTTTCTTCTTCGGCATCCGGTCTAGTTCAAGTCTACTTCGATTCCCAATCGTCAACGGTAAGTACTAAAAAGACGTCCAATAGTACCTTATTGCAAGCAGAGCTGTATCAAGAAACCGTCTGAAGCACATGTCAAAAGTAATGTCTAAAACCAGCATTCGAGAACTGCTTTGAACACTTTTCGTGGACGACTGGGCCAGACGGGGCCAAACGAGCTTAAAATTGGACTGGACCGAGCCAAACCACAATAACACGTGACCAACTTGTACACTTCAAGTTCTTAGCTCTTCATCTTTCACAAACTCGAATAATTCCATGGCTCTTCCAACAAATGGTCGAGTGATACTCGAAACCACTGTGGGAGAGATTGAAATAGAACTATGGTCAAAGGTACACCAAACATCCCTCTTCTCTTCAATGTACACGTCCTAAATTGCTCTGTTCTTGAAGGAAACGCCGAAAGCATGTCGTAACTTCCTCGCGCTCGCTATGGAGGGTTTGTGAGTTTCTTTCGAACCTTGTGATACAAATAGCTTAATACCTTGCAGGCTACTATGATGGTGTCATTTTCCACCGGTACGCTGCATGGTTCTGTGCAATCGTCGTATATGCATCTTAGTGTGGCACAGAGTTGTTCCAGGATTTCTCGTTCAAACAGGTGATAAGACGGGTACGGGAGCAGGAGGGGAATCGGTCTACGGAGGTGCGTCTGCTACAACATTCACTATCAGTCCAATTACTTAAATATCTTCCAGAACCTTTTGAAGATGAAATTCATCCGCGGTTGCGGTTTGCCCACAGAGGCATTGTCGCGATGGCCAATAACGGCACGAAGAACTCGAATGACTCGCAATTCTTCATTACTTTGGGTATGTGGAATACGAAATATTGTGGAAGCTGGAATGGAACTCACGGCCGATGCAACAGATAGAGCTGATGAATTGCACGGAAAACATACTCTATTCGGTCGCTGCATAGGAGATACAGTCTACAGTACGTTCATTGCTCATCGACGCTTCCCGGATTTAGGCTTATTGTGGCTTGCAAGATGTAATGAAAATTGGAGAGATGGGTACGAAGCAAAGTGTATTTCACACAAAGACATGGGCTCACCCGAAGTGTTGACAGAACTCGACGGCGAGGGACGACCAGTGTAGTAAGTAACACAATGTTGGAATTTCTTTGTTCTTATTAACCACATTCTAGCCCACCAAAGATCAAGTCGGTCCGTATCGTCGACAATCCTTTCGATGACATCGTACCTCGTATCACCGCAGCAGAGAAACGTGCTCAACAGAGAGCGAGAGAACAAGCTCAACGCGAGCGAGAAGAGGAACAGCGGAGAAAGGGAGCTAAGAAGTCAGTCTTTCTCGTTCTCTCTTCAGTGTTCGTGCATTCTGACACATCCAAAAGGAACGTCAAGTTGCTCAGTTTCGGGGCGGACGAAGATGTAGGTGAGGATGACTTTGCCACGTTCAAGAAGAAACCAATATTCCGGCCTGAATGTACGTCAACAAATATTCATATTTGCTTCCTGGTTAAACAGTAGTATACAAGTGGTTGAGAAGCCCCAGAAAGTGACTGCCATACCGGATTTCGTTTCACAACCTAGTTCAAGCAGTCGAGCAAAACCACCAACCACGTCAGAGCCTCCAAAAGAGCATAAGGTTAGTAAACTCTACTTATGTCGTCTGCAGTTCATCAAGAACTATATTCACAGGTCGAAAAATCATCGAAAAAGACAAATGACTCGGACGATGACGATCTTTCAAAAATCCGCCAACAACGTGCCAAAGAAAAGTCTGCATTAGAGTACGCCTTTTCCCCTCATCTAACCAACTCCAGCCCACAAAACCCTCATTGACCACAAAACACACCACTTAGAAACGCTCGTAGGACGGAGATCGAGAAGATGGAGGCCGAGATCCGCAAGCTCCAAAAACGCAAGGACGGAGACGACAGCGACGACGAGGCCGCGCGGAAACGGCCCAAAAAGTCGTATCTCGGCGAAGAGCTCGCCAAGTACGCGAAGGGGCGAGGACTGCACAAGAAGGGCAAGAAGCGGGATGAGGGCGATGTGCTGGCGGCTCTGAGCAGCTTCAGAGGCAAGCTGCAGAGCACGATGTTCGCGGACGATCCTGAGGACGACGCCGGGGAACGGGAAGGGAAAGGGGACGGAGACATGGAGGGGAAAGGGAAGGAACGGGAAGCTGAGACTGGCGAAGACGGCTCGGCGGTTCCTGATGGCGGTGAGGAGGAAGGCATGGAGGTGGACGATGATACCGGGTTCATGGGACACGCGCTGCATTTTGCGAAGGACAATATAGAGGAGACCAAAGCTGAGAGGGACTATGAGGTCATTGATCCTCGACAGAGGGGCGCACAGGCTCGGGAAGAGGAGAGAGAGCGGAAGAAGGCTGCGCTGAAGGCGAAAGGAGGCGGGGTCAGTGGAGGCCGCTACCGCCGATGACCCACTTGCAATCCGTGGTGCTTTCTCTGGAGGTTCATTCCTCCTGAGGTTACGTTGAGGCTCTGCAAAAATGATGTATCGAATCATGAATACGTTGACACCGCTTGCCTCATGCCCGTTCAGTCAGGAAGAAAGAAAGATAAATATTGTACCAAGCTTGAGCCTGTACAGTGTACACTGAAATTTTCTACATTTTATACTGAACCGCCACCTGTTACTACCTCTTTCTTCAACGACGTAAAGCCCTCTATTATCAGCCGAGTATGTGCAATGTATGATCCCTTGTCATCAATATCATCCACGTCCTATCCATCGAGGGATAGCACACCCAAAATTAACAAACAAATATCAACCCAATTTCCATCGTTAGTTCCATCATCAACCCTCAAAACTAAAACATAGTCCGTAGATAATATTGACGACAACGCAAATCCACCACTTAGTCAAAAAAAAAAAAACACAAAGGAGATAGAAGACAAAAAGAGAAAGCATAAATCAGGATCGCAAGAAAAGCACCAAAAGAGAGGAAAGAAATAAAATAAGATGTCATTGTATTTAGAAGAGGACACAAAAAGAGTAGAAACAAAAGAGAGAGAGAAAGATCGTGAGCTTGTGATAAAAGCTGTTCGTTAAATGAATTGAGGATCGTCAAGGCTATTCCGGAAGGAGTTGGACCGGCGTCTCGTTGAGTGTTGATTGTGGTTCATTCGTGATGATCGTGTGCTCGGAAAGTGTTGGTCCAGAGGGTAGTATCTGGATGTCAGGATATAGAGGATAGTGAATAGAGGATAGGAAGATCAAGACAAGACAAGCTGGAATGAGAGGCTGGGCTGGGTTGGGCTGGGCTACATCGATAGAAACCTCGTGCAAAGCGTGAAAAAAAAGGGAATTGTATGTGTTCGTAGAAGGAAAGTGGGGGTGTATGTATGGCAAAAGCTGGAGTGGCGGGCGGCGGTGACGAGCTCGGAGAATGGAGGGTCCGTCTGGAAACAAATTAATGTCGTCTGACACCAGCAATGTAAAAGGAATGTGTCATAGTAAACTGCAAAGAAATATCACGTTCGCGTGGAAAATCGTGATACCATGACCGCCACTGCTATGAAGGCACATAGACGCCATTTCTCGTAGATAAAATGGCGCCAAGTAGTCGTCCAGCCTTGCGCTAGTGGTGCTGCTGCTCGATTGAGGTCTTCAGGTCTAACGACGGAATTTGATCGTGCCTCTGAAGCTGCTTCATAATGCATTATTGATAAAGCAGTCAGATCAGAAGGGGGATGGTCCGAACCGGTACGTGTGGGAACAGCAGGCGAAGAAGTTGATGCCGCTGCCGCTGCCGCGATCTGCGGCGTGCGCACATAAGATACTGACGGTGCATTTGGAACAACATCAGGTTTTCCTCGCTCTTTCTCGCCCATGTTCGGCAGGTCTCGCATGATTAGCGACGAGTACTATTTCAAAATCGTTAGATATGCAAGTGGGTTATAATAAGGCAAGCCTACTTACTTCAGGGAAAGCCTCTTTGAATCGATTTTGTTGAATGTTCCAGCTATGACTGCGGGCTGCAAATGCACGTTTATGGGGCTCTGACGATGTGACTGAACCAGTCGTCATCTCGTCGGAAAGCATAAACGAAAGAAGACCGGTCAATCTAGAAGTAAGTCAGCATTTCGTCTTTCTTGTTGAGAGGTTGACATCTATCGGAGTCCATCCAAAGGGGGAATGTAGTGCCATAACGATGCCGGAGGAAACAGTGGGGTAGAGAGAATTTGGATGAATTTGAAAAACTCACATGGTAGCTACACTCCATGCGGGATTCCACTACACAGCAGGCATGTCGTCAGTGATTTTCTAATGCCAAGAACTTGGCGTCTAATGTGAAGACAGAACTCACAGATCCAGGGTGGAAGTCTGACATCGAGAAGCAAATCTTTTTGTCGGGTTGGAAGCGGCCTGATGGCGTGAACATCTATGAAGGATGTCGTGAATTAGATCGATTGGTAAGACGAGGAGGATCCACGCACCTTTATCCCTGGCGGTTTAAATGGGTATTCGGATGGGAACAAGAGAACTCCATGATATTCTCCTCCAGAAAACGGTGAATCAGGTGGTCCGCGCTAAAACAAAGAGCGGTGTATCAGGAAACCGAGATTGTGCCACAGACAGGAAGAGTGAGGACGTACGATAAGAAAATTCCCTACAAGCGACGCATAAGTAACCATTGACATGTATTATATCAACCATGTAGAGTACGTACAAGTCAATATATTCTTCTCGTCGGGTGCTGCCCAAACAAACGGAGGAGGCTCCCTCTGCATGGCAACATATTCCTTAGACAGCTAGATTGGGTTAATGAGAAAGATATTGCGTGAGTTCAGACTGGTCTTGGGCCGTCGTTGTTGGGTGTAACGACGGCGAGGTAGGGTTAGGGGACGTACACGTTTCTGGGCGGCCTTGCTTGCCATTATAGAGGTTGGTGGTGGAGAGCAGGTAGTGTTATGAATCACACGCACAAACAATTGTGACACTTGTCAATTGTAACAGTGTCACAGACAATCACGTTGACAAAAGTGGTTTACTCCTTTCTTGTTTCTGTGTGCCTCCGTTTTGTGCTTTCTCATTCTCTTCGTGGATTCAGGCCTTAGACATTAATACCCCGGCTATGTTCGCAACATGTTCCTAAGACATTAGATGGATTCGGTCAACGTGTATGCCTTCCCCGATCGAGATATTCTTCTTGCCTGGGTCATACGCACTTGACCTATTTCCGTGTTAACGCAGAATCTCAAAGCTTCCTCCCAGTAAAATAAAAATAGCGACGGTTAACCGTACAACCTCAACGTGAATTAGTCCATAGCTTATTGATAGGCCCTTCGACTCCATCTCTGACCAGAGGATCGACAAGGACCCAAATATCTCGCTCAACATCGTCTCTTCCTCGCCCAGCATCAACAGAGACCCAGCGCGTACCACTTCCACTCAACCGCCAAGACTCGGCCATCTCCTCGCCGATGCGATGGAAAACCTGGCGCACCCGCAACTGCATCTCCTCTTTCTCGTACCTCTCTTCCCCATACCCACCGCGTTCTTTCGCCTTTTCTGGCGTTATATCAAAGAAGAGCACGATGTCCGGCGCAGGAAGCCCAATATCCGGACTCCGACACCAGTCAAACGCAAGAAGCGGATCGCCCAAGGAGTTGACTTTCGATGCCGAAAACGCGATACCAGAGAAAGCATACCGATCGCAGATCACAGGTGTTCCTGCCAATAATAATTTCTCAATTGCAGACCTATGGCGTTATTCAGCCAATAGAGCGGGGAAGGACAAGCGAAGCAATGACGCACGCAAGCTCCCAACGATTGGCAGAGAAGAGCAGATGGATGGCACGGTCATCTAACTCTGAGGCCGAACGCAAATACGAGTTGATCATTTGACCGATAGCCGTCGTTCTATCTACATGGTTCCAGACCGTTACTAATATTTTGAGCAGTCATACTGCCCGGAAACTTACCTGGGAACTTGAGAAGACTGACCTCAACACCATTCTCTTTGAGCCGCGAGTGTAGCTTGGACGTTTGTGTCGTTTTACCAGACCGATCTAATCCTTCGATGACAATGAATGGTGCTCGTCGATTTACATTGGACGCGGCCATGCTTGAGCGGCTGAGAAAGATATTCTAACGGATATACTCAGGAAACCTGAGGCGCGTTCAATCTCCGTGGACTACGAACACAAGCACTTTCGAGATGGCAGAAGGGGTTGAAAGAGAAGCATTTCCATAAATAGCTCGGTCCAATCAGAACGGTTCGGACTTTTTTGTGCCGAGAGCGCGGAGATTCAATGTGCACCAACAGTTTTGAAAATATTGCCGCCTTGTTAAACTGGAACGTTATCGACATTGTGCCAGCCATCAAGTTATTGACCATCCTCCATCTCGGCCAAAAATCGCACATTTTCGATATAGAATTTTCCGGCACTGTTGGGGGTACAATTTCAATAAGAATTACGCCACTGAGCGTCCTCCTGAAGTCCTATATTCTCTCGCTACATGTATTAATACGGCCCACACCCATATAGAGTGATCCTATAAACCAGAAACAATCTTGCTACCGTCGGCTGAAAATGCAACCGAAGTGACAGTATTGGTATGCCCCTTCATGATCCTCAATTGGCCACCCTTCGACGTGTCCCACATCCGCACAGCGCAATCATGCGATCCAGAGGCCAACCAAGCACTATTGGCAGAAAATGCAACTAAATTGACCGAGTCGGTGTAGCCCATCTTCACCTTCAGCAGATCACTGTTTGAAACATCCACAAGCGTAGAGGATCTGTGCGGCTCATCACGAGGAACGTCATGCCAGTGAAGTGTTGTTGGTTGATGACGCCTAGGAATTTCGACCCTCCATCTTCGTTGATTTCATCGAGAGCATCAATGACAATCAAGTAGGTCAGTATATCGTTACGGTGGTTGGCATCCTTCAAGGCTCAGCGAGAAGTTCTTTCGTCTGCTCGGAAACATCTGGCCGACGACAGCAAACTTGTCCGGAACATGAACATGCAATGCGGTCTCGTACTGTCCGCATCTGAAAGCCAGCCGTTAGGCGATGGTGGGAAGAATGCGATTGAGACCTCGCGTTTCCTCGAATTGTCGGGAACATAAAAAGCCGCCGCCCAAAACTGTAGGCTGGCCCTTCTCAAATCGTTTGGCTATGGTGTATGCGATAGTCGTTGACCCAGAGCCCGCTTGACTGTTAACCAGAAGACGGGCGGACTTTCTCTGTGCGGTTGTTGGCCCTGTTGGTGTTGTCTTCTAGGGTCTTGATGCGAGCCCCTTCTGTGCACGTTTCCCGCTTCAGGCTCTGTCCTTTTAAGACCGTCCTGTGGTTAGCCTTGCGGGAGGGATTGAGACCTTGGAGTGATATCATCCGTCGCTCTTGCTGTCCTTCCTAGCGCGCCTTTTTCTCTTCATATCCTTCAATTAGCCCAGGCCATAAACTTAAAAATGACCAAAGCCACCTTCGTCTGCTTGTAGATCTTCGCCATCATTTTCCTGATTTCGATTTGCATATTAAGTTGCAATTTTAATGACCATATACATGGCTGGTGTCGTATGCAGAGTTTGTACCATGAACACGTTCGTCGTGTCATTGATGGCCTTGCAGATCGTCCCAATTTTCTTCTTGTAGTTCTCGTAGTCGATGTTCCGAAGTTTGGACCCAATTCCTGCGTAATTCCGCATTTTTCTCCTGGTTGTTCCTAAACAGTGTGTGTTCGAAGTCAACTACGAATCTATTTGTCGACAAGACATACCGTTGTAGTCCTCTATTTCCCTCTTAACATCTCTCGAGTCGTCCATTTCCACCTTCCCAGTCGCATCGCTCAGTAGTGGCATGGTGCTTTGTCGACCTTCCGTCAGCAGATCTTTGTTATCGCCGATCTCCTACATGGCCCATACTCAGATAGTATTCGAAGTAAACGAGAAATTACGCACATCTTTTTTATCTCGATGATTGTCTTGACAATCGACAGTGCCACTTTGATCGGATTGCTGTCGACGCAGTTCGGAAGTTTCTTGAGGAATTATCTGCACAAATCGACCAGCTATTCCAAAGCCCTCTGCTATATCGGATTAAAGTGTTGATGGTGCCACGGATCTTGTTGCATTCGATTCTCTGATAATTCTGGGGCCATCAGTTGAATTAGGTTACTCAGAAGCCTTGAACAAATTACATACTTTTCGTTGACGTCCAAACGACTAACAGCGGGCGAAGGAATTTGAACGCCCCTTTCTGGAATATCCAGATGGCTAACGGAACTCGATGGCGAAGCTACGTCCGGCAGTTGTGCATACGAAAGACTAGTTGGGGATGACAACATTCCCATAACCTGGTCTACGTTGGATTGGTTCATCGAAGCGGATAGTACACCATGGCTTTCTGTATGCTGGTTGATGAACGAACTGAAATCAGTTTCAAGAACACCATGACGGTTGGATGAACTTGCCGATGACTGGACTATCCCAGGCTGCTGTATCGTATTTGAAACACCAATAATCGAAGCTGCTTTGGACGACTTCTTGAATAGGTTTTTCAGAAAAATTCTCTTCTATTTCACACTACCGATGGAAAACAATGCGATCGTGGGCCGAGTAGGCGGTCTTTTGGACGATTTCTTGAACAGGTTCTTTGAGCAATTCTTCGACTTCGTAAGCCTGTAGATCCTGTAGATGGAGACACGATGGAGGAGAGAGAATGAGGCGTGTCGAATGGTAGCCTTCAGGATTGTAAATAGCATACCCTGCGGCTTGTCAGTGTGTCAGTGTGTCAGTGTGCCGGGTTCATGGTCACAATTAACCTCTTTGAGGGTGATTTCATTAAGAACGAGCAACGTCGTGAGCGTCAACCCCTTATCACATTAAGCGGTCTTCGATGCAGAATGTATGCGCAATTGGAAGAAACGAGGGATTCTAATTTCGATTTCTCTGCCGAAGATAAAGACGTAGTCCAGCGCAAGTACGAGAACAATGCGTCAATATTATAAGGTGCAGTCCAAGTGTGCCCCAATATGGCTGTAAAGACGAAGGTCCCTGTTGGGTCCTTGAGTGCGAACGAGTCGTTAGCTCATTTGACTGTACATCCAACGACGAGGGTCCCTGAGTTGCCTCCAATCTCTTGACAGTATCCGGGTTTTAATATCGGGCTGTTACTAATAAAAATTGAGCCGAACCTCGTTGTGTGCATTAGAGGTGTATGTAGTCCAGTGTTTATACCTACGGACGTCGATGTTTTAAGAGTCTCTGTAGGTCATGGTTTGATGTTAAGCTTGTATGCCCAAATTAGAACCGTGGCCGACAATTGATATGCTGACCAGATGGTGGCTTCACCACGGTCCACTAATCACCAACCTCCTTCTCCCGTTTGTTTCGGTGCCTCTGGTCTCTGATCTACTGCTAATATCACTCTTAGTGTATGGTCTAGTGCCAAAGGCACCACATAACCTCATTAAGTCAGTAGGATCGTCCAAACGAACAACCCCATATCTCTGCATTGGAATAACATCTCTGCACCCCAGTTGTAGATCATGTCCTCTAAAAGGGAGAACGAGTTCCCCGCCACTTCCATAGGCCGTTTTTCAGGTGCCCGACTCCAGGCTCAGCAGCCAGCAGCGGCCGCACATGAGGCGCACCCTCTTCTTTCTCCTGGGCCATCGTCCCCAACTCCGTCGGAGCAAGGGCATTCTGGAGCCGTCTCAGGAAGTGGTGCTACTCTCAGCGTTAACGGGGGTCCGCGATATGTGCCATACACGCCTCGGCAGCGCGTGACACCGACTGCAGCGACCACAGGCACGACAGTACATCCGCATTCACCTCAGCAGCACCAAGGAGACGCTACAAGCAAACTTCAACTGATGCATCTCAAGGCCGCGGCGCAAGCAATTGGCCTGGATAGCGGGACACTGGGCTGGTCTATACTCGAGAAGTTGATCGTGGATGTGGAAACATCTGACGAGTGGTTGGACATTTGGCTAGCCATTACGACTGGAAAGGTACGTTTACTATTCCATTCGTCATGATGGTCTAGTACGACCTACTAAGCCAACTTAGGCGACGTTACTTCTACCATTGGAATCCTCGTTCTCAAATTTCAAAATCACCCCCGATTTCTTGAAAGATCACATCGCGTTGTGTGAAGGTCCTTCCAGAAGAAACTCCCCTATTGTGACTCTTTCCGGAATTCGTGGCTCTTTAGATGGGTATGCTGGCCTTGCTAATGCTCTGACGTGCTGGAACTGATCTATCACAAATGCAGAGAAATACTTACATTCCGTTCCACGATCAATCCTACCTCGAAATTATTTCAAGACCTTCTCAGTCCTTCAACCAGAGCATCAGCGCTATCACTTCTACCCCCTTTACCAGTGCCACTCTCCGATATTATACCACCTATAACATACCCCCAATTCGACATTCCACAGTATTCATCCACACTTCATCTACCGCCGCGGTCACAAGCATCGACAAAACCCCACTTCCTCCTCGTCCAGCTGGTCGGCCTGCGCCTTCGAGTAACACATCCGTCCCTTCGCGGATAAGCAACCCATTTGCTTCACTTTTTGGCGCGAAACCTGCAACACCTGTACCTTCATCACCACCCTCATCGCTGCACAGTCTCGACTCTGCAATCGATGCGAACGCTTCCTTTGAAATCTCAGCTTTTACTATCGGCCGAAAGATAGTGCGGAAGGATCTTGCCAAAGAAATCAATAAGGCTCTGAAAAACGAACTCAAAGCCGCATTAGCTTCTACAACGTCATTGGGCAACATTCCGGTTCCGAGCTGGGTGGCAGAGAAGGTGCATGACATAACAGCTGAATGGTATCCGTTCGTCAAGAAATCATCAGGATCGTTGAAAAGATTGGGATCAGAAAGGAATAGCAAGGATTCTAATGGGAATGGGAACGGATATGTCGTCAACCCAATAGAAGAAAGTCCCGATGATGCAGCAGAACGATTGCAGGACTTTTATCTTGAGTTGGAACAAGACATGCGGGCTGGCGGGACACCCTTCATTCCACGGCGGAGAGAGAGAGAAGGGGAAGGAGATGCGGAGGACGAGAAGGACAGAGAGAAACGCGAACATGAACGAATGGAGAGTGAGACGCGAGTTCGTGAGGTCATGGAGGCCGTCGAACGTACAATCACGTCGTTGTTCTATGATCGGTATGTGCATCTCCTCATTACCAAATTCTTCTTAGGTTAATAGGTTACTCAGATTATTCATGCAACCTACCACCGATGATGCTTCGCATGATGAAGCTCTTACCAGTCGTGTGGCTGCTCTCAACATGTTGGATCTCGGGCTTGGACATCTTGGAATCGAGGTTGGCGATGCGGTAAATGAACCAGAACTAGATGCAGTTGTCAAAGCTTGCGGCGAATGTAAGATATGTTCGGACATCTCGTGATAGTATAACCGCTTACTTTTAACTGTGCAGTACTTAGCCAACTGGACACTTGCCGAAGTCCTGGAGACAAATCTGCCATCTTGGTGGCCGCTCATAAAGTAGTTGTCGGTATGTCTTTACTCTATGGCTTATTTCTTTGAATTTAACAATCGTATTCTAGATGGGTTATCGAGATTGCCTCCCATTCGTCTGATATCGGAGCACGATGTTGACCAGGAAGATGGTGATGAAGATCCTCAGACTGCCAAGCCCACGCAGAGTTTTGAACGTAGGGAAGAAGGACAACCAGTAGAAACCAGCAAAACCTCACCTTCCAAGGATGTTCAGAACGCTGATAAGCCAACCAAAGCACAAAGCTCAACATCGCCAATCAAACAACTTTCACCTGATACAGTATCTACTCCTCTGGCCAAAGTTAAATCGGCACCACCACCACTCCCACTTGACGTTTCATCACCTCCGCCTATCCCGACCGCTCCTCATCTGGAACTAACATCGACTCCAAAAGAACCGACGCCAGTTTCAGGCGATGTTCTTCTACCTATGATCATTTTCTCAGTGGTCAAAGCAAACCCTCCACATTTGGTGTCCAATTTACTATTTACTCAAAGATTCAGGAACCAATCGGTTGGTGGAGAGGAGAGCTATTGCTTGATCAATCTGATGGCAGTGGCTGAATTTTTGGAGAATGTGGATATGGCTGGGCTGGGCCTCGGAGACAGCGACAAAGTCATGAGGTTCGTTTCACTGGCCTTCGTTCATCCATTTTTACTCACAGCTCTTGGTTTAGTACTGCTGATTTGACGCCGATACCATTGGCCCGTAGTCCAGTCACCTCTGAGACACCTCTTGAGCCGCTGGATGGTGGCCAAGGTTTACGTGGGCGGGTTGGGCAACAAGTGGATGCCATCGCCGATTCTGCCAACAAAGTCATCAGCGGCGTCGTCGACTCGTCGTTTGGTATCTTGCGCTCTTTCATGCCTGCTGGTGTTGATCCGAAGTCGCCATCCAGTGGCAGACTTACTCCTGGCACACCTGGGTCGAGGCCTGCTGGGTTCGGGTTGTTGAGACGCGAGAGCGGTTTCTCAATCGCTAGCTTAGCTGCGTCCTTGCCCATCACTGGGCGTTCAAGGTCTAATACAGGAGCTGAAGAATCGGGGCAGCAACTCGTAACTGTCTCTAGACCGTCATCTATCAGATCCAGAGCCTCTTTGCGAATCAGGGTCGGCGCAGAAGATAGCCAGGATGAAGTAAGCGACGATGGTGCTGAAAGCGTTACTTCGAACGAAGACGAAAGTGAGGCAGAGGACGAAGATGACGAAGATGACGAAGGCCTTATGGCTGCTGGAGATGCCCGGAGTATACGAAGTTTCGAAAGTATGCTGAGTGCGAGCAAGGAGAAGTCAAAAATGGCTCGCGCCAGGAAGAGTTTGTCAGACCGTTTGGCATCCGTTTCCGCCCTTGCCGGTCGAAAGGTATGTTATGATTTTACTGTTTTCTATGCCGTGCTGTATTCACTTTATTGGCAGGGAGGTTCTCCGCCGCCTGAGTCACGAAGATCGTCTTCCCTTCACCCACAGCCTTCAACTGCGCGGCCTATTAGCCCAGTATCTTCCAGAGCTGCATCGCCTATACCATTACGATTACCTCCGCCTAAACAACGTTTCTTGGATTGTACCCCTGATGACTTACGGCTCTCGGAAGTCGGAGAATTGCTGCGTGAATATCGCCGGTTGGTTGAAGGTATCAGGACGGTTGGAGGGTTCGAAGAGTAGATTTGTTGTTGTTGTTTTCTTTATTTCTCTTTCTGTTTCTGGGACGATGGATATTATACAATATTTCCTTATGCCAATAATGTTGATTTATTCCATTGAAGGCAATTTTGCCCAGAGTATGGATCCATGACGTGTGGTGGTACGGATTTGTCCTGTGATTCTTATCAGATATGCCAGACTTTCCCGATTAGATTGGATTAAGGCTGTAAGCACCGTCCGAATCATGATGGCGTTATGGAGCGTAAGAGGGCTTTATAAGGCTCGAGCTCGAACTGCGCTTCCATCCCAACTACGACATCTTTCTCCCAAACTCCAACGACCAATTACCCAAACACCCAAAGAGTCTCATAGTATGTCTGGATCGTAAGTCGAGCTTGAAGAGATTATCGAGATAGAAAAGGGGCTGATTTGAATGCAGACCTTACATTGTCGTTTTCAAGGACCACGTAACGAAGGAGCAGATCGATGAATATATCAAGGAAGTGGAGAAAAATGGTAAGTTGTCCAGAATTCACGCGCTCGGTACATCTAAGTGCTGAATATTCGTGTTCAGGGGTGAACTCAAGACGAGATTCGACGAAAACGGAGGCATTTTGAATGTATGCCAGGCCATTTATATGACATTGAAGGATGCTAATGAAGCTGCGCCATCTCAGGGATTTGCTGCTAAGATTCCGGACTCTTTCCTCCAGAGTCTTCAAAGCCTCACAGATGTTGTCGCATACATCGGTACGACTCGTTGTTTCCCTTCTTTGCTGAATATTGCTAATTGGTTTCACCCTTTAGAACCAGACAGTGTTGTGACTACCCAATGAACTATATTGTCAGTGTCAAATCAATGTAACAGATCAAGGGCAAAGCTCATATGACATCGTATAGGAAATAGGAATGGATATTATGGTAATTGTGGTAACATGGAAGAGATGAGATATTCAATTTGGAAAGATGCATACGTGATAAGCGTGTAAATGAATTCATAAGTAAAAAAACATACGGGAAAAGGACCCGTTTAGCCATACGAAGTGAAACAATAGTATGGCTATATATCAATATCATATGGATTACCCAGTGTACACTAGGGATCGCGGAGAGGAGAGTCCGGAATGGTTGGCACAGAACTATTGGCATCGATATTGGCCGTTTGCCAAGACCCTTCATCTTCACTTCTTGGAGATAGCAGAGGAGGAGATAGCAGAGGAGATAGCAAAGGAGATCGAAAGCGAACATGAGCTTCAGGGGTTTCAGATGGCTCTCCTGGCCTTTGGACAGAATGCGAGGTGGTGCTTATGGAAAGGGATGTGTCATTGGTATCTACCGCGGGAGTGCCGGGTATAGGAGATAGCGCAGGCGCAGGCGGAGGAGGAGGTACGGGAACAGTGGGTCTCTGTTGAAGCGCTGAGGAAGGGCCAGAAGTGGCTACAGAGTATACATTTGATGCTCGCGTGTTCCGACTAGTATGGTTTAGGTTGTTCCCCGAATTGCGTCGCGTATTTGACTTCGTTACATGGTCGACGTCGGAAGAGGCTGCAGATTGTGTATTTGATGTTCGCATATTCAGAGTGGTATGATTCAAGTTGTGTCCCGAATTACGTCGGGCATTTGACCGCGTTACATCGTCGACGTTTGTGTACTGTCCATAGCTTTCCAGAGGATTCTTCAAACGGTTCCATACTGTTGAAAGAGACTCCTGGCTCGCAGATGTGAAAGGTGTTCCGTATATAACCACAGGGTCCGCTCTAGGGGTACTAAGTGGAGGGATAAAGGGGGTGTAAGGCGTAGAATGAGGGATGTAAGACATAGGAGGGGTATAGGGCGTAGAAGCCACAATGGGAGGGATATGTGGCGCAGAAGGCGTAGGAGGGATATATGACGTGTAAGGCGTAGAATAAGGGGTGTAAGACATGGAAGGGATATAGGGCGTAGAAGGCACAACGGGAGGGATATATGGCGTAGAAGGCGTAAGAGGGATATATGGCGTGTAAGGCGTAGAAGGAGGGGGTCTGTAAGTGGCAGGTATATATGCTGAGCCATCTCGGAGGGGAAAGGGTGTGTAGGACCCTGATGCAAACGGAGTGTGCTGCGCCGAAGCGTTTGCAGGCGGGGCATAGGGCGTGTGATAATAAGGTGATGAGCTGAAGTGAGGGGTAGACATATATTGCCCGTAGCTGCCTTGAGAGTGTTTCCCAACAACCCATCCATCAATCCTCTTTTTCCAGGCTTTATCCATGACCGAGCCATACCGGCTGAAAGTGCTGATAATCAATACTCCATAAACCAGGCCCAATCCTAAAACCGAGCTGATTACAATCCGAACTGTAAGAAGAGCAGTTTTTGAGGTAATTATTGGTTCTGCGTCACTTTGCGAGCTTGTCCGCCAGACGAATGACATTGTACAAGCGATGTATAGAATGATAGACCTAACGAGTCCATCAGCCTTCGGCCTATATCGAGAATAAAAGAAAACGCACCAAGTTAGCCAGATGGCAGGCATCGCCAGCAGGACCCACACATTCCACCAAATGACAGTTTTAGTCTTTTTAGCCTCCTGTAGATCACCAGAATGGGTGAGAAAAAAGTCGTATGCACTAGAAAGAAGAGCTGACAGACTTACCAACGCCCATTCAGCGGCTTTATATGTTTTACGCATGCTGCCAAAGCGGATAATGTACATACATCCAAATAGAAGACTTATCAGTGCACAAATCAACGAAGCAATTGCAGTGTATCTGGTAATAGGATCGTCTGCTGCGCTCTGAATTTGTAGAATGGTCAGGATGGCGCTGTATATTCGACAATATGAATTAAAGGCCCTGACACGAAAGGGAAAAGAAACACGCACGATAAGAGTAGCACTGAGATGATGTTAAATGTTTTCCATTCCCTCATGACTGAGTCGATGAACCCTTCCCAAGTCGATTTTAGCCTGGTGTACTGTAATGGCACGTTCGAAGACTCGAAAATTTGCACATCGAGCCCACCTTTAGTCGTCGAGGCCGTTTCGAGTGCCATCTTCTTGAGTTCAGGCAAGGACAGGTCAGCTTCCTCGAATATGCGGGCAACTCGAGTAAAGTAAAGGGACGGAAGGCGAAGCAGAAAATGCAAATAGATTTGGCTCGGTAACGTGCCTGTAACAAAATCGACTACGAGTCTAGTCATATCCACTGTGGAATCCTTGGTATACCGCACAACCATCGGAGGAGGCGCGTAGGTCATCGGAGGAAGCATGTAGGCCATCGGAGGAGGTACCATAGGAGAAGGTACCATCGGACGAGGTGCCATAGGAGGAGGTACGTAGTTTGTTGTATGTTGTGGCTTTCCGCTCGATGGTCTGCTGTGACCAAAGGGCCAACGAAAGAAATCTCCAGCTTTCGACCACAAGGACGATTTCATGGAGACACGCGGAGGAATAGGAGGATAGTTTGATGATGAAGTATTCCAAGGAGAATGGGTATGAAGAGTTGGCTGATGTGGACCATATGGCATGTAACCGGAGGGTTCAGATGTATCTGACGACGAACTCTCCTTAGAAGTTAGAGGTGGAGGATCATTCGTTGGGCCTAGCGGTTGATGCGCTGCAGTCGAACTTGGAGGAACTATTAAAGGAATTTGAGGAATGGGCATATTTATCTTTCTACGTCTAGGACGTACAGTCCGCCACGCAGGCCGGGTTGTATAAGGCAAAGGCGGAATGGTAGGTGAAATGGGCATTTCGTCATATGGCGATACGGGATAAGGGCTGTCAGCAGGCCTTGGTGCGACTGGTGAATTCTGCTCATTTTCATGAGCCATTTCATCCGCTACATTTTCATAAGCAGAACCTGGCCATTCTTCAGACCTTGAAGGGGATGCCGGATCGATTGTGATTTCTGGAAGAGAGCTTAGATCCGATTTCGGCGAGTCTGTAAACCGTATAACAACTGCAGGTTCTAGGGTATGGACCTTCGGCGAGTCGTATGAAGCTTCATATGACGTTTCTTGCATCGGTCTTGATGCAGTCCACGGGGGTGTTTCTGCTATATGTTGGCTGGTAGATTCATTTGTTGCATTTCCGTTAGTATGTTTTTTAGACTGAGATTTAAACCAGCTAGGGGTAGATGGTATTGTTTGGGGAATACGAGGGATTGACATTGAAGACCTCCGGGAACGTTCAGGTCGAACATAACCATCATTTCGAAACCCAGGCGGCTCACCCCAGCCATCCCAGCCATCGGCACTACCCCAGCTATCGGCATCACCCCAGTCACCGCCAGCATCCCAGCCATCGGCACCACCCCAATCTGATATCGGTGGGGATGGAGGATTGGGATTTACACCAGATGGCCTGTACCAAGACTGTTCTGTATTCCGGACATCGTTCTGAGTTGGATACCCTGAGTATGATGCTGCGGATGGGGGTTAGGATTTACACCAGATGGCCTGTACCAAGACTGTTCTGTATTCCGGAAATCGTTCTGAGTTGGATACCCTGAGTATGATGCTGCAGATGGGGGTTAGGATTTACAACAGATGGCGTGTACCAAGACTGTTCTGTATTCCAGACATTATTCTGAGTTGGATACCCTGTAGCTGAGGAGTAGTGGTTATCATTCTTGCCCCAGTTGTCTGGGAACTCTGGGGGTCCCCAGCCACCATAAGCTCCTGCCTGGCTCGCATACGCTGTAGCTAAGTCCTGTGGCGTGGTACTCCCCAACTTGATGTTGCAGGCATTTCGACATCATCAAATGAAGATATTTCTTTCTGATCCTTGGCAAGCGCGTGAGGGCGGAAAGGGTCTGACGCGACGAATGCATCTGTGTTGTGATCTGCGGCAGGCTGAGATACATCAGGGTAGATCGGAACACTTTGAGAGTAAGGTTGCTGTGCATGTATGTTTGTTGGAATAGGCTGCGCCGACATTCCTGGTCCAGAATATGGTGAAGTAGTTGGAAGAGGATGGTACGACTGGGGCGCCGATTGTAGGACGGCATTTGTGTTCATTTGGGAAGAATAAATTGGGGAGGAATACATGGCTTGAGGTTGAGGTAAAGAATTTGTTCGATGTGGCTGCTGTCTTGGAGTGGCAACAGGGTGGCTCAAAAAGGATAACGGAGAAGAGAAGATCTGGAGCGGCGGCTGAGGAAAGTAGCCTTGCCAGGTAGCGGGGCCTGGTTCGTTGTTTGGATTGGTGTACATGCCTTGAGCTGCTGGCGGTATGTCGGACGACCCTGTCTTTTTCTTCTTCTTCCTATTGCCCGTCGAGGTATGCCTAGATGGGTTCTCCGTCTCATGAGGTTGACCAGGCGCGTTGTTTGGAGACCCTTCGATATCCGTTGTATAGCTATTTGGATGCCTTGACTCTTCTCCAGCTTCAGAAGCCGGGTATTCATCTGGATTTACTGAGGGTGGCAAAGTTGCTCGATGAGATTCCGAAGGCGATCCAGCTACCAGTTCTCCAGTTTCCGTCTTTGAGCCCTTTCCCACCCCATATCCTGTAGTTGTTGTTTGGCTAGACATGGAAGGCAACTATTTGTCAAAGGTGCGTTAACAAGAGAATGAGGGGAATGAGGAAAATCTCTTCTGGAACCTGTAGTAGGCGCGCGCTTCGGGATGGTTGCTCGAAAGCGAGCAGCGAGCGCTGGTCGGATGTTATAGCATTGCATTGTCTAAATGGCGAATATTACGTTCATCCCAATATGTCATTCGAGGGTGCCTTCAAAAGATATGTATACATAAAATCTTGACAGGCAACTGATAACCTGTGCAGTGCGATCAGTTCGGAATAACTATTGAATTTTTGTCGCCTCGAGAGTTTGGGACTTCTGTTTTGTTTTCCTGTCATGTCGATATGGAAGAGAGGAGTTGCGGGCGAGTAGAAATATTGGAAAAGGACCTTTTGGAGGCTGAAGGTCACAAAGACTCCCTGAAGGGGACGCACCTCCGGGCCGCCCATCCGTATTACCATCTTTCACGCGCATTGCATGACCCAGTTTTCTAATAGTGTCTATCGTTGTCCATTTGCTAACATATACTGTTGGATGCAGTAAATATGCTGCGAGGACAATACGGAACAGCCACGCCGTCTTCACTTGCACCTGTCGTTCATCGCGAAGACGCTCAGCCCAACGAAGGAATACAAAAGCGGTTTCACAAACTTCCGCCGCCGATCAGGAGCACAGCGGCCCCATCTCGGGCTACCAGCATTCATTACAGAGGATCTAGAGGTCGAGGAAGTTACTCTAGCGGAAACATGAGTCAACGAGGACAGGGCCAACATAGTCCATACCTTCAATATGCCATTCGAGGGAACACAGCATGGCGAGGAAGAGGAAAGTCATCTAGTCGGGGCTCGTATCCGAATTGGACCTCAGGGCACGCAACCATGTCGTCGAATAACGATATTTCTTCTCCATCGGCGTCAAGTAGTAGTGGAACAACCCCTAGTGTCGGTGTTGGAGTGTCATTGCCACGAGAGGAAATGGATCCTGGACCATCGTACCGACGTACACACCATACTGCTTTTCCAAATGCTTCTCAGACTTCCGCCACGCCTCCCATCGTGGCAAGTGCTCGTGAAACTTGGTGGATGACCAGATCTAGGTCTCCGACTCCGATACTACCAGCCGCTCCGCTGAAACGACGGAAGATAGAAGAGCAACCTGTGATACCACCTCCAACAACCATTTCAAGATTACCGTTACCTGGGCGAACACGCAAGGCAGCTGAACCTGTAAAGCAGGAGCCTGTCGTCAAACAAGAACCCTTGTCCCCGTCTCCTCCACCTCGCCCGATCTCACCTGAACGTCGACTCATAACGGAAGCATGCCAATTCTATCCCTTTCCAAATTCTTGCAAAGGGTCTGATCCCAACCACAGACAAAACCGAAGATCCTTCTTTCTAGAGAAAAACAAAGAACTTGTTCGTCTCGGCTTGAAAAAGACCAAGGCGTTTTCACGGGACGATGGTCTCGTCATTGAATGGTACGTGGTGTTTTCTTTTTTCGTGCAGAAGACTCACCATGATCGCCTTTCAGGTCAAGTACAGCACCTGTCTGGTCAGATACTCTGCAACCCGAGGTCGTTAATCTTGCAACGGTAATCCAACGCGCATCTGAAATCAATAGTAATCTCACCCAATCCTCGTCCCCTGTAAAACGAAAGAAACGTCTAGCGAGACATAGTTCTGACAGTGTCCCGAGCCCTTCACGAGCGCAAGTCAAGGATCTGACACCACCCGCATCTACAGGGGTCAAAACCCCATCGCATGCATCTACCGCGGTCAAAACCCCACCGCGAACCATCCCACCAATTCCTAGAAAACGATTGCCTCTACCTGGTCGTCAATGCGTGGAACCGAAGCCCGTTACTGTACCTGTAGCGTTCGCGCCTCGGGGCTCTGCTACACCATCATCCGTATCCTCATGTACGCCTAGATTCCTAGGCATAACGAAAAACATCGATTCCGCGAATCGACCAACTCGCGAGTCGACCCCAACTGCCGCTGTACCCAACCGGCCCAAAACCCTACCCACTCTGTATCAGTCAGAAGACACATATTCTCAAGAATTGGCAGGAGATCATCGTACACAGGAACCCTACTCAGTCGATGGAATGCCCGATCACCGACATGATAGGCAGTATGCAGCAACAGCTGCTCCATCTCCCACCTCAAACTCAAACATGGCAGCCCCTGATGCTAAAATCACACATATGACGAGAGACGATGAGCATCATTCGCCTTTCCATAATGATTGTGTGGAAGCCGAGGACGTGGCCATTTCCCTTCTTAGCCAAAGTCGAGATAACTTAAGCTCAGACGATGACCCTGAAATAGACATTTCTACCGACGATGACGGGGCAAATGAAATTGAGGGCCTTGTAGCTGATTTCCTACAGAGGTCAGTGGCCCCTGGCGCCTAAATCTTCTTTCGTTTCTATGCATATACAAAAATATCACATTTTTCCGTCTGTTAGGTACTGCCAATTATTTGATAGCGACCGGTCCAAGTTGGCTGCGGCGTACGATAATAATGCGCTTTTCTCATGCTGTGTCCATCATCTAGAGCAGCCTTCATTTTCGATGGCGGGGCTGTTCGCACCCGAAGTAAATTCTTCTTTCCGTTCTTCACGTGAGTATGTAGTTTGAAGATGGCAAACTAAACCGAGCTGAGAAAAAAATTCTAACATAGGTTCTCGAGCATCAGCTTCGACAATTAATCGTGGGCGGACACAGATTAATGACAGGCTCTTATCCATGGGTCCGTACCAGTTTTGCCCCCGTGGTGTCACAGGCAACCTGCTATATGATGCTGTCGATTCTCCTGCGGGCATCTTATTGACAGTGCACGGCGAAATTGTCAATCCACATACGTCAAATCCGCACATGGATCATGTTCTAACTCTAGACCAGAGTTTTGTGCTCCGGCAGAGGGGCATTAACGTCCAAGAGGAGGAGGAGGATGCCATCAATGGGTACGTCCTTTCCTTTGTTTGTAGAACGTTGTGTGATGTCTGATTGCGTTCTCAAACACCCCCTCGCTTGCGTTGCTTGTCGTTCACTACCTCCTGCTTCACACTGTTTGTATAAATGTTAAACGTCAACTAGACCTAGGCATTTCAGAGAATTGGCCTGGCCCCTTGTCGCCATTTCTCATCAGATGACAGTTAGAGCAGCGCCTCTCTTGTCCACCGAAAGACTGGAAGAGAGTTCTCCGTGGATTCGGGACATTATTCGAACTTAGTGGATAAACTTATCCGCCTATCACCTGTGCATCCATCCTTTTGGACGTGCTCTCTTCATGCTATCAGATCGTTGCATGTATGTATAAGGACCCTAGTATTGTATGATCAATGAAACTCTGTTATGTAGCATATGGACTGTAGTTAATATTTTAGGGTATTAATGTGGAATTTAGACCTTCTTGATCCTGGGAGCGACATTCTTGAAAGGTTCTTTCGCGGTCACTATATTCAGCCGGAATCAGACGTTCCAGTCGAGCTTGGAATAGGATTCTGCACAGAATCACATATATTTTGGCGCCTCGCGTGCTTTTGTCGCTGGCTGATTATGCCCGATGTAAAGCCTTCTCACCTAAACTTGAAACATTCGGAATGTGGACAACGTATTGGTTGCTATTTCTTACACCTCCCTCGAGAAATACCTCAAGTCCGCATGCACGCTGAGGACACACATCTTTTACTGGTGACCGGTAACGATCGTTCGAAATCTGATCCTTTAACAATTACTGCGCCCAACGGCGACCAGGTATTTTAAAAGGATAAACACAACAGCGTGGCTTTTTGTGTGTACAACAATGGATATAGCGGGATGAAGGAGATGTTACAGGGTACTATTACCAAGTACAACTTTCGCAAACATTATGAGATCAGGGGTAGATAAGGTTTTAATACTAAATATAAATGACAACCACGTTGACAAGACAGGCAAGATAGCAAAAATAGAGAGATTACTTGGCGGTCGGCGTCTTCTCTATGCGTTACTCGACCTCTCTTTCAAATCAGATTCTCTGGCATCATAGGCGGTAGAACGCGCGAATGCAGCTGTCTTAAGCTCTGTCTCCAGACCGACATAATCATAGGCATATTCACCCATGTCGGATTCGTCAATACCGATGATTTCGACCTCTTCTGGGACTCGTAGACGCAAACCGGGGATATAGTGCATGATCCAGAGAATGACAGTCTGGACACCCACGTCAGCGATACGTATGTCAGTTCATTATCAGGAACGGGAAACAGATAACTGTAAGCTCACGGTCATAACAAACGAATATCCGAGGCCAGCAGCCGAGTCGGCAAGGTGCTTGGGGAGCTGGATCCAGTGGCGGTCAAGCCATCCTCCTGGAATGCTGGTGAAGCCGTCGAAGCCAGCCACGCTTGCTTGAGCGAAAAGGGCAGTCAAGATGTTGCCAACAACACCGCCAACCGCGTGCGAGGCGAAAATCTGGACATGTCGACACGTTGATCAGAATGGAAGACTCGCTAACCGAACTAATCGTGGACCCACATCAAGAGAATCGTCGTACCCAGCAAAGAATTTGAGCTGAGTGGCAAAGTTGCAGATTGTACCCGCCATAAATCCAAATAGAACGGCAGCGGCTATACATACGAGTAAAAATATAAAAAAATTTGAGCCTCATAAAAGTTTAACCAGTCCAAAGATGACACCCACGGGAACCCACAAATCCTGAGCCTGGAGTGATAGCCACGAGACCGGCAATGGCTCCTGAACAAAACCCTACAGCGGACCATTTTTTCTCAATACGATAGTCCTGGGAAGTGATATGCCATGATTAGGAGCTTTCTCGGAACAAATCGTACCAAAACGCACCCAAAGCATCCATGTCAATCCACCGACGCTGGCAGCCAGGTTGGTAACAATGCAGGCTTGGGCAGCGCGCAGGTTGGCAGCAAGAGCGGATCCCCCATTGAAGCCTACGAAGAGAGAATAAGTTACCTTCCATACTAGAGTTGTATGAAGGTGAGAGCGTACCGAACCAGCCGAACCAGAGGAAGATTGTGCCCAGAATCACATAGGTGGTGTTATGAGGCTTGTAAGCAAGGGCTTCAGTACCGTATCCCCGTCGCTTGCCAAGGTAAATAGAGATGGCCAGGGCCGCTGTTCCCGAAGAAATATGGACAGGTGTTCCTCCAGCAAAATCAAGACCTCCGAGAACAAAGGTCCAGCCGTTAGAGTTCCACGTCCAGCAAGCAATTGGGTCGTAAACGAGTGTTGACCATGCAAAAACAAAGAAAAGAAGAGGTCCCAGATGCGCACGCTCGGCGAAGCCACCAATAGCTAGCATGGGACTAGATTGATTCCAGACCGCCCGTGAGATTTCTACCACTGGCGGAATAAAATAATTACGACGCACGTAATGGCTGCGAACATAAGTTGATAAACGCAGAATACAATGGATGGGATTCGGGTGCTGCCGATGGAGGGTTGCTCGAGGACGCCTTTGAGACCAAAAATACTCTGAAGGGAGATAGTTATGAGATCAGGAAATACGGTTGGCAAAGAGAAAGAATCAGGCTTACTGAGGTTACCAATGAAACGGCTTCCAGTGTCACTGAACGCCAATGAGAAGCCCCAGAAGAACCACTGAAGGACGTAATAATTAGTACTGATAGCAACGCGAATTTAGAGTGCACACTTGGAACGAGACCACGGCCAGGGTCATCATGCTCAGGTATATCATAGACAGGGCATTCTTTCGCCTAATTCACGACTTCAGTTTGGTTCTCGATTCGAATTCAGGTCGCAATACCTCAGCAGCCCCGAGTAGAAGAATCCAACACCTGGAATCATTATCCACACAAGGGCAGTAGACGCTAAAACCCAGGCAATGTCTCCTGGGTTGTACACCCACGGTACAGCTGGGTTAGTACTATCATCGACCCAGACAATTGAGCCAGCTAAGTCGCAAATACATGTCAGGATATCGAGCTGCACAAGTAAGCAAGCACGAATTGGGCACTTACAGCCGTCGTAGGTGATATTCACCATCGTGTTGAAGCTCTTATGAAAAGAGGGAACCAAGATAAAGTCCTCTGTCACCACCACTTTATCATTTATATAACGAATAGTGATGTTCCTGATGGAACTTTAACCGGACGTGGCTGAGGACCTGTGATGGAGATGGCCGGGGCAAATAACCCTTGGGGGATATGGTAATTTATAAATAGTAGCCTATGATCTTCTACAGATAAGAAGTAATGTTTAGACAGTAAACAAGTCGACACGCTGCAAATGCGGAAGCTAAAGATCCACAGGGCTGCGTAGAGTGGCAGTTGTGAGATAGCATCTCAGGCATTTCACTATTTGCCCTTTCACCCAGGAACGCGACGGGAGAAGTAGTACATACTACTAGTTCAACATTCAAAGGTATGTATGCGCTGGTCTGCGAAAATTTCTAGCAAAAATTGTATGATACCAGGCTAGTATTTTGAGCAAGAAGTTATGGGAAGTATTTATCCTATTATGAACACTGTATATATTTCCGAATCTTGGGCTTGAGTGTAGTAATTATCACTCATCCGACCCACTTATCCTGTTCCGAAAACCAATACCTCTCCAGTGGCTACCTTGGGGAAGGGCATTATGAGATACTCTAACTCCAATAGGGTAGCGCCCTCCGATTCCAGACTTGGTCTATCGATCTCCTTGTGGTTATTGGTGCTAGCCATGCCGAAAAAAATACGGAACAGATATGGCTCGGTGGAAGTGTATCTGTAAAGAACCCCGTTTTTGTGAACAGAACAAGAAATTGCAGGGTACATGTACAGTTTGGGGTATTGTCGATTACGTTCCTCATTTGCAAATTCAAATTCAAATTCTGGGCGCTAATTTGGAGTTGAAAGCACTTACTTGTCAATTTTTATACCCAACACTCCCTTTCAACCGATATTAACCGGGTGGGCTCTGGAATATGTCAGGTTAATCTACGGGCAAGCTCGAGTTATAAGGCATGATTCACATCTTATTGCTGTAAATTGCGAGGCCGATGCTGGCACTGGCACTTTGGGATCAAGTTATGAACAAGTGCATGAATAAGAGGTCAACCGTGTTGATACTATTCTGTCTAGGATGTAATGCTCGCACCAGAAGCTCTGGAAAAGGATCATCTCGCTTATTCTCCAACACATCGACGAAGAAATAATACTATAGATTGCTCACTGAGGCATCAGTGTTAACGCCACGAGCAGGTCAGGTACCATCTTACACTTGCGACCCGAGAAACCTTTGAATAGAGTATTTGGTTCTTGTATGCTGGCTGCTTTCCAACTCACCCTCGTTGACAGCCTTATCGCAGAGACAGACGATGAAAATAAATGTTATATTAATAGCTTACCCGTGAACCAGAATTTGAGTCAGAATGGGGTAAAACTTGCACACCTATGCAGCTGGGTTGTGGTTGTGGGTTGTTCAAACTGACTGCTTATATCAATCACGGTGACTGTCCCGAATTTTCGGTCCCAGTGCACACTGACGAACATGGTAGGATAACTTAATGGTCAAATCGCGAGGCTTTGAAAACCCTAGGGCCCCACGTGCTCGCAAATCTTAAAATGGTGTTTGGTCCTGATTATTTAGGCCTTAAGGAGTATCTCCGATCTTTCCGCCCATGATCACCAAGTTACAGCGGCCAGCTTGTTACAGCCACTTCATATACTCTCATATAGTGAGTGCTGAGCTCTAACGGAGAGCTTGAAACGCAGAGAGCTTTTTATTTTATCTTATTATTTCGACCGTCGAACCGATACTCTACACGCAAGAAGCTGAGAGGACTTGATTGAAGGCCATAAAGGCTAAACTTTCTTTTCTCCAGTCCTGGGAAACTTTTCGAGAGTCGTAGTTTCTAGGGGATGAGAAAGTGTTACGCCGTTTCATTTCTATCTTTATGATTTCGTAGGTCGAGTCCAGACACAATTTCCTTTGCAATCCATTTCAATTTGCATAAGAGCTACCGAGGTTTCATCCGGAGTAGTAAGGGTTTTTATGTTTGTCATTTGACCAGTACAAGACGTGTCTGCGTATCCTACACTTTGGTCGTATGGGATGCAGGTATGTAGGTATGTAGTGTACTTGAACCTTGCTTGCGCGACTGAAGCCTAGCGTTGCTGAAATGCGAAGTAGGCGCTGATATGATTGATTGGCAGACACTGGTATGGACTCAACAGACACCATGTGATTGAAATCGGGAACCCGGTTACGGGCGTGGCAATCTCTTTCAAATTCACCAAGGTCAGTCTTCGCGACCTCGGCAAGAATTACACTTATCGCTATCTACTCAAGACGACGGTCTACTTATCGTATGCCCGTCTTGGCGAAATGGGATGTTTGGGTGGCTGAAGAGATCCGTGTATTATCAGGTATGCGAGTTATGCTTCTAAGAAGTGATGCCACGAACCTGACATGGCATTGCTCTGACTGTTAATCAAGACATGACTTTACATGGATGACTGGCAACATCAAAGAAAGCTCAAAGCTATGCCAATAATATCAGAACAGTCCAAGCGAACTGAATTCGCGGTGATCATTGTCTATCGGTGAGCAATTATTCCGTCAAGTTAACAATAGTCCAAAAGGACATACTCTAATCTATTTGCAGACGACCAGAAATATTCGAACAGATGCCAGGATCCATGTGTGATACGGTGATCCCCCTTGGTTTCTATTCGAACCCCAAGGCTACCTTTAAATCTCCAAGGAGTCCTATCCTGTTCTTTATCACCACCACCGTACCCTAATCCTGCCCGCTCCTTTCACGAACATATTCAGGCCCAATTTTTTCGCGACGTTGACCGCAAACTCCGTTTTATGACATTTATTCCTTATCTTTGACATGTCTTCAAGGGCAGCCGCATCGAGAAAGCGTATCATCAATAGCGAAGAAAAGGAAAAACGGCCGAGTTCAAGTTCAAAAGGTTTCTTTTCTCGTTCTAAAACCAAGAGTTCAGCGGCAGCCCCAGCTCCCTTAAATCTTGCTCCTTCTGCACCGGCCATCCCGCTCTCCCCAAACGGCAGGCATGGCTCACCACAAAGTAGTCCTTATCACTCAGATATCGAACTAGTCTCCGCCGACCGACACGCGAGGCGTAATTCAGCAAACGCAGACAACTTACGTGATACCCCATACCATCCTTCCAACTCTCCCATTGTGACAAAATGTCATCGAGTCCGCTTGGGGTATCAGCGCGAGGGACCGGTTATCCCTCACCTCCCATCGATGAGTTCCAGGCAATACGCCTTTCCCCATATCACCCCCACGAAGACGCGTATTCTGGAATCGGACAACCAAAGATCTCATACATTGAAGCATCTTATCAACCTCCACCACCTATCCAGGCATCTTACCAGCCTCCTCCGCCGGTCCAGACGATGCGAGTTAATAATCAGAGGAGCCTTCCAAACCTACCTGGGAAGAACGTCGGAAATGTATCATCTTTTAAATACCCGGAACCACCTAGTTATCCACCGTCCCTCACATCTTCGACCGTTGTTACACCACTATCTCCCTCCACCTCACCCGGGCCATCTTCTCTATCTCTACCATCTACTTCATCTTCTCGAAATCATTCACCTACGCCTACGCTTCCCACATATTCTTCATCGCAACTTCCATACGCATCTTCACAGATAGGACGACCATCATTGCAAGTTGCTATTCATAACTCACCATTATCACCACATGTTCGTGAAGAATACGCGCAGTATAATGATGGTCCTTCATATCCGTCGCCTCCGTCTTCTCTTTCTTCTAGGCCTGGACCTTCTACGATGCATATCCCGGTTTCACTCCGTCCCGAATCCGCGTCATCGAGCATTGAAATCGAGCCAAGATCATGGAACCGCAATGCAGGCGGAAGCCATTATTCCCCGGTCCATCCCCACCAGCTCAAGCTGGATATCAGTCTCCTCAATCAACTTTGTTAACACCGTCACCGCGTTTTGGCCCCGGGTCCATTTCTGGATCCTCGGATTCTTCAGGGAAATCTTCGAGTTCTCCAGCTCCAGCAGGTGGATTTGTCTTTCCAGGATCCCGCTCTGTTGCTCGACCCAAGGTCTCAAAGAAAACAAATAGCCCCACGATCAAAGTCAAGTCAAAAAGCAAATCGAGCTCACAGCAGGGCAGCGACGGAGAGGTGTATTCTCCTCGTCCAGTTCCGGATATACATTCATTACCGCCCCCGCCTCCTTTGCAAGAGCAAAGGACAAATTCGCCGGTATACCACCCGAGCGGGAATGGCAGACCCATTGTCATGAGTTGGCGTGATGAGATTGTCGCTGAGTCCTCTTCGTCGTTTAGTGATGATTCTGATCAGCCTCGGAGGACAAACAAAAGCTCTGATACACATTCTAATCACGGCAAACCTGCTCCTATCCTGCAAACAGACAGTTCTCCAACCGTTTATGTCTATCCTGGGTCAAGATCACGCGCTCATCCTTCAAAGGCGCCATCCTCTGGGCTTAGCATCACAAGCAAACGCTCTCGTAAAACTTCCAGTAACACGGACGAAGGCGATACGGCAGAACGCTCAAGGTTTATGGGCATTTTGATGAAGAAGAAAAAGAAGAAACCAAAGGGACCCGAATCTTCCATTGGAACTAGCACGATTTCGTCGGGTTCTGAGTTCGATATGGAATCTTTCCAGAGTCCTCCATCATCGGCGTACAGTATGCATCAGGATCTGCCGTCTCAGGAGGTTCAAGACAACATTCACAGGGAGAACAGGGAGAGAGCAAATAAGATCAAGTCACGAATCGGACAGTATCCCCTTGATCCATACGATTCGGTCTTACTTGACAAGTGCGTCTCTTTGTTCTTTTTTGTCGCTGTAGGCCTTTCTCACATTACTTTGACGTTTCAGCGACAGGCATACCGGAGAACTTCTCGTGAGACTCAATCCAACGAACTCGCCCAGCTTTCATAACTACGGAAATAACCCGCCAATGTCTGTTCTTGACCTGGGCTGCGGACAAGGGTAAGTTATTGGCATTATTCCCTGGTTATCAAGTTTTAACATGTATAATAGTCACTGGGTTGTCGACGCTGCTATTGCGTGGAAAGGTTATGGTACAAAGGTGACAGGCTACGATATGGTCGACATATCAAGAGGACTGCTACCCTGGGCAGTTGAGCAAGGGGTGGCGGACAACATTCGCTTCGTCAGAGGAAACTTGTGAGTTAATCTGTGATTCATGTCGCTAATCCAAATGCACTGACCATCGTCATCATTAATCTTAGCCTCAAGCAGAGGCTCCCATTCAATGACGAATCCTTCGACCTAGTTAGGATGTCATGCCTGGCTCTCTGCGTTACGACAGACTCCTGGATTTTTGTTCTTCAAGAAGTCTGTCGTGTCCTAATGGTCGGCGGACGGTTGGAGCTCATCGACGACTTGATCTTCTTCCCTTACGGCAAAGTCTCGGATTCATTGGATGGTACAAGCTCTAGGCGTAATTCGGATGAGATATCTGTTGCGCCTCGTTTGGATATCACTATACCGTCATCTTCATTCACCACATTCAGCATATATGATGGTGAGACGACGAACCCTGGCCTTGGTCTACCCGTGGACGAACCCGAAGTCGAGGACTTTTACGAGCTTTACGGGGTGGAAGAAGACGAGGCCGACGTCGACGATGATACCGCGACCATAAACGAGTTCAGCGCCAATTCCAGCCAGAGGGCATCTCCTAATCCCACAGCCACGCTTCGAAGGCGCACTTTGGCGTACACCGGTCTCAGATCTCCTTTATGGGCGCGCGCCCGTGCCACCTCGGCTGATCTGGAAGCCTTGTTCGAACACATGCTCCTCCACAAATTCGGCGTGAGCCCGGATCCAAGCGAGTTCATCTTGGATCTCATGCAAGAAGTTTTCAGGCATGCGCAAGAAGTGCAGACTATGCATATCACACTGGCGCCGCCTGAAGTCGGCGATGAAGGAGAGGGCTCCAGCCAGGCTCGGCAGAGTGGGATGTTCAACAACAACGGTTCGGATGGGTTCGCGAGTCGTCGGTTCGGAATGTCGCATGCGTCGCCGCGCCGCGAGTCAATGGCGCTGGCCAAGTCGCCTGGGCTTGTCTTGTGGCCGTCGACGTTTATTCCGATGGACCAGTCTGAGATCGAGATCCATGCATCGAAGCATCTGCGGTTGTTGTTGTCGTGCAAGAATTATCTGATTGAACACGCGGTCGAGGCGACTGACGACGAAGAGATCGATGAGGCGTCTGTGTTGGAAGCGCTGTGGGAATACGAAGGGTGTGTTTTGTTTTTCTTGAACTGTTCATTTCATGGGTATGAGTTGTGTGTTAATGGCTTTTCTTCTTCTTTTTTGTTATCAGTTTCCTCCGGCATCGCTTCAACCCGCCACCATCCTCTAGTCCCTCGCCGAATAGTGATCCCGGCTCCGACGCTGTTAGCGTCCACGGATCGATCGCAGAGTCTGTCTGCTCGGATAACCGTGAATACATGTGGGAGCTTCAATCGTTAGTCTCATAAAATCTTTGATCCCGTTCAAGTCTGACTACTAACTCTATCTACCCTCTCGCTCTCTCAGGGAATTCGGTCAGCGGTTCGCATGGCAGCGTTCATCCTCCTCCTCGAGCAACCGATCTTCCACCCCCGGTACGCCTAAGGGACGGGATCACACGCCTACGACGCCTACGTTCACGGCACCGCTCTCTCCTAATGCGCCTTTACCTTCGCCTTCGATGCCGAGCCACAGGGATACGATATTGAGTGCGACACCCACCGCGCCGATTTACTCGCGGGAGGAGATGACGCATGTTCGGACCTTCCGTGTATACGAGGCTATCAAGATGGATGAGAACTTCTTCGGCTCGACGATGTAAGATGTTTGTGCCACTCGCTCTCATCTTTTTTTTTCGGGACTTTCTTTTTTTTCGCCACATGATGATGATCCACGTTCCTTAAACTACCTAGCTCTAGCTTCGTTCCTGATACGCCTTTTGCTTTCCCTTCTCTTTCCCTTTTCATATCAATGTTTCATCGTTGTGGTCCCTGTCCCTCCAGCTTTCGTGCGAGCAGCATCTTTACAAAAATTCTTACTAGAGTATAGATCCGTCGACATCTCCTCTATGGCACTTTCCTTTTCTTTCTTTCTTTCTTTCTTTCTTTTGTTAGTAATAGTACTGCCTTCTGTTTTCGATGTATCATGGATCCGGTGTATAAACAGTATCATTATTAGTATCAATTTATTCTCGATTATGGATCCATTTTCCTTCAAAGAATTGTGCCTTGGGGTCTATTGTCTGGGTCTGGACGCTCGCTTCATGGCCGAGTCAAATTAAACCCCCATCGAGGAGTTCGTTTGAACCTCGACTCGCGTTTATTTACTGAGTACATATTCACTTGGCTTGGTACTGTATCCTTAACTAGCGGCCTACGGTCCCCATTCCCGACTAGGGACTCCCGAGACGCCCTATCTCGTTTTAACTTTTTCATTTTATTAGATTGCTTTACTTTAGCCGGCCTACTTGAAACTTTGCTAGAGTCTACGCTTCCGATTTTGTTCTTATTATATACAAACATAAAGAAAGCCCCTCATTGTTCAACTGTGTCTTGCATGGGTGCCTGCTCCAAACCCTGCACTCGTTCTGAAAGCGTCGCGAAAACTTGGGGTATATACTTGTAGTTGTATATATGTGCCTTGAATACTTTGAATTACTTCATCGTACATTCTCTAGATAAATCCGGGATAATTCTGAGTGTGTTGTCAGGGACGGTGTGTATGTCCTCCCGGACGGGATATGTGGGAGGCTGGCTCCGATGATCGTAGTGATTACCCTTGGTGAGAAGAAAGGTAGGAGAGTGCCGACGCATGGTTAATATGAGAGACGGGGAAGGTCGCCTTTTCTTCCAGCTAGTCCTGTGGTCTATCTTGGAGAGACAGTCGCAGGGCTCGGAACAGGCGTCCTCGGAACACTTATTGAAGCATCCGTCGCCGCATCCGCCTCGTCATTGCTCAACCCTGCGCGTGACTGCGCACTGGCCGGCTCCTCCTCCTGCATGATATCGCGTTCGCTTCCCAGATGTTCACTCCCGCCGCTCCCAGTCGCAGTTGAAACAGACGCCATCCGAGTCGGAACGCGCCGTCCACCCGCGTGACGAGTATCAGCATCAGCATCAGCATGAACACCTCCAACACCTACACTCAAGCTCGTCGTTTCCCTCCTCGAATCCAGATTAAACCCCGAATAATACCTGAAGCCGCTGCTGCCGCGATCGCGATCTGCGTACACGGACGACGTGGTGGTAAACGTCGCACTGGCAGTCGTCTGCAATGACTTGGTCCTCGACCTTGACCGCGGACCACTCAATCCGGATCCGGATCCAGACATTGGCGTGCCAGGTATAGGCGGCAGCGAAGCAGGCGGAGGGACAGCCAGCGACGTCCTCTTCCGTACACTGGCGCTGGCGCTGGAACTTCCCAGATCCTCAGGCTCCTGAGGAGCAACAGGTACAGACGCCTTGGGGATCTCTAGACAGAGTCGACGTATTGAGTTCCGCTGGCATAACACTCGACTCAGACAGCTCAGCAGCACGGTTGCCTTGTCCCTGTCCTTTCCCTTTCCCTGTCCCTTGCTGGAGACCGAGACCAGGAGCAGATTTATCATGACTCGGATCATGGTGGGTGGAAGCCTCCTGGAGCACCTGCACCGCCGTTGGGCCGGCTACGTAATTCGCGTTCGCGTGCGTGTAGGTCAACGGTTTTTAGCGTCCACTCTAGCGAACTGATTCGCAACACCAGGCGCATGCCCATGATCATCACGATCATCATTCCGCCGATCATCAACACCTTACCCGTGCCCATATGCCGCCGAAGGCGCAGGCGCAGGCGGAACAGGCTGCTGACCCGGACGCCGACTCTGGTGCCCATCCAAACCACGACACCTATCGTCCTTGTCCTCATCCTTCTGCTCACTAGCCCACGCACATCTCCTCCAACACATCTCCATCTCATCGCTATACCGCCCCAGCGTGCGCATCACCAACCCCATATAATCAATCTGCGCCATCGTCACCCCGCCCTCCTCAAACACCCGCGCGACCCGCGTGAAATAGAACGCTGGGACGCCGAGGAGGAGCAGGCGGATGTATATGAGCGTGGGTAGGGTCCGGAAGATGAAGGTGATAGCGATGTGGGTTTGGGGTGTGTTGGTATGTTTTGGCGGGATCGAGACTCGGCACCAGCGTCGCCAGAGGAGGGGGAAGAAGGGCGGGCAGGAGGATAAGGATACGAGGCTACACCGTTGCGTTTCTCATACGGTCCTGTGGAACGGCCGAAGGGCCAGCGCAAATAACCGGCCACACTCTTTGGCGGCGGCCAGAACGAGCTGGACCGCCGTATCTCCTGCCTCGGTGCTGCGCTCTCATTTGCGTTCGGCGCATACGCATGCGCATACAAGTTCGAATGCGACTGCGACTGCGAATGCGAGTGCGAAGAGGTCGACAACGGGGGCTGCTTCCACGAGTACGATTCGTAATTTTCGAGCGATCCCTCCTGTGTGTGTGCTTTGTGGTGCTGCTCGGTGTCAGGAATGGTGCGCCGCCGAACAGGCGCAAGCGCAAGGGTAGCATGCTTAGTCGTCGTCGTCGTAGGAGGAGGAGGTTGCTGTTGTAGGAGGCTTTGAGCTGAATCTTGAACTTGAACTTCATTTATACATTCAACCTTCGCAGTCCCAGTCGTAGCATAACCGTGCCCATCCGAAGAAGGCCGCCGTCCGACACGCTCTGCTGAACGTAGTTTCTCCTGCAGCTGATTTATAGGCCCCGGCGAAATTACCCGTGAACCAGACGACGCCACGACTGCTCCAGCTTCCATAAACGACGGCCCGTTAAACGGTCGCTGCTGCTTCTGCTGATCATGATGATGTCGGTCCGCAGGTGCCAGCTTGAGATTCTTCGACTAAGCCACAGACGCGGGCTCAGGCATCGGTGTATCAAAAGTCGAAGGATCCTGCAGTCCATCTTTACGATCACGTCTTTGTGGGCGAAAAGGGTCGATAGCGACGAATGCATCTGGACGTGCATCTGGACGCACAGCGCTGCACGAGCAGAATGGATTGTTGACGGCGCATGATAATGATTATCCGGTTGTTGTTGTTGATGTGAATACACATTTTGCGCGACATGTGGGTTTGCGTTGATGGAGATGATGAAGATGAGGCATAGGCATTTGAGGTGCTGAGCTTCGCATATTCTGTCATCTGCGAATGAGCTTTCAATGGGTATGGAACTGGGTCGATAAACGTACTGTGGTACCTGCGCGTACGGACTTGCGAGCTGAGGATTCGGAAACTCGATACTACTATGATTCGATGTAGGATCCGACCGATTTTATAGCATAGGTTCCCCGTTTTCCAGATGCCATGGCGTTTTCTCTAGCTGACTGCCGCCTCGACGCACAGGGACGAGGTAGATATGTCCTTCCGGACGGGGTATGCCAGTGTGCGACGTCGGTGATCGTGACGATAACCCTTGCTGGTAGGTAAGGTAGAAGAGTGCGGACGCTGATGACGCTGTTGGCTGGTACGAGAGGCGGGGTGTTGCTTGCCTCGCCTTCCACTGGAAGCTGCAGCATTCTCTGCGTGGTTTCCTGGAACAGGCGATTCGATACCTCAATCGTTTTAGGTCGCAGAGATAGGAATCGAGGTTTTCTTGTTCCTGGGATTAGCCAGTATTTCATCAGCGGATGCCCATTGTCCGAACATACATTGTCGATCTCACATTGATTCTCCATCAAATGTTTATGCATACCCTCCACATGGACCCATCGAGACCTTTGTTGGTGGTACTCATGTCTGGTGAGGTAGTGAATTACAACGTCATTCATTCCAACATTGTCCACCAGCGTATTCATGCGATGACTTCTGCTAAGGGACGGTCAGAGTAAGCGATTCTGACCGATTCTGATGTTGATTCCAAATTCGATTCATGACACGATTCTGGGTGTCCAGAATCGTGGAAAACTTCAGAATCATGGAATCGATGCACGAATCTCCTCTGGAGGAGATTCGTGCACCGATTCCGATTTCTGTTCTTTCGATTCCTTGCATACCCCTCCTTTTTGCCCCCGCCATGCCAGTAATTTTAATACATTCGGTCTCACTTTTTTCTGCCCTTGCGACGACTACACTGCGCAGCCTCCACATCTATAGCAATATGGCTAACCTAAAGAGCGATAAACCGAAAGCTACCTTGCTTTGCGCTTTTGTAATCGCTTCTCAGACTCCTTTTGAATTTTGTATATAGCCGAACTAGATGTTTGGCTCGTGCAGGGCATTGGTCACCACTGGGCATATTTTTTACAGAGAGGAAGAGAAGGAAAGAGAAGGAAAGAAGAAGAAAGGAGGTCACTGTCTGAGATGTACCAACTGACTGAGATATAACTTAGATATGACAGCTGATAACCATGAAGATAAGATGAGATAAAGGGAATCAACATGAATTATGGTATGGAATTAATACTTTTAATGCATGTGGAATCAGGTCGGTCAAAGTTGAGGAGTGATTCACATACAATTCATAAACTGGAATCAGGTTGAGAGTCGACCTGGAATCGGATTTTGAATCGGCCCAGAATCGCTTACTCTGACCGTCCCTATTGTTCCTTCACATTTCGAGACACAAATTGCAGGATTAATTCATGAGTTCCTAAGAATCGATACATAGGTGTTGTCATGAATTCTCAAATGTATTTAACTTATTGACCCTCACTATTGTGTGATTGGAAATAATATCAATAATGCGAGTCACACTGTAAGGAGGAAGTGTAACTATGTAAGATGGCAGTGCAGTGCAGTTGGCTTTTAGACGTCACCAATAAGATAACTGAGCTTCCTGATTAGACAGAGGGTAGACAAATATCCTCAGCTAAAACGCTCGGATATTTGTAGATAGCTTCGTCCAGAGTGTGAGTCAAGAAATCTGTATGTACAGATTTCTTGGGGTGCCTGGGCTTGCCCAGGCTCCTTCATTTCGGATCGAAGGCGTGATCGGTTTGACTGTGCACGTGGTTCGAACGCGTCAAGGACGCGAAAGTTCGAACATGATATGCGCCGATCACGCTGGTCCTGATGGGACCTGGAGTGCATATGAATTGGGCGAGCCTCGGCCCAATTCTGGTGATCCGGAAACTTTCAGGAAAGCCTCTGAAAGCGAAGGAGAACTGGGTAAGTCCAGAGCATCTGGTGAACAGGATAGTGGCTAATCTGAGCCATATCCAACCTGCTACACCAGGTGCTGAAGTGGGGATGGTGGGAGGGTCGAAAAAAGGTTTATCAGACGAGACGAGGATTTTTCCCCGCGAAATGGATCAGAAAAATTTGTGCAAGGGACACGCTCTCCCTTGCCTTGCATTAGCCAAAGCCTCGGTGTTGTTTGTACATCTTATGTATAGACAACTATACAGTTTTAAAGCTTCTCTGATCCATTTGCTTGACGTTATCTTATCCAGTTATGAGCGGCACTTCGCTCTGCTCATCTGGGAATTGGTCTCTTTGCCCAGCCTACTCAGCACTGGAAATTTTTTCATTTGTGTTGCCCGTTCATTCTGTACCTCCTACCAATATATGGAATATAGGTACGATAAGGGAGCACGATGGGGAGTTCGGCGTAGGGGAGGGGGTCCACGTCACCCTCCCACTTCTCGTCGTTACCAACCCGCTGACTGCTACAGCGCTTTCTTCAGAGCGCGGGCGCGCCACATGGAGTTGCCTCGAATTGACAAGAACAGACGTAGTGTGTGTCCTCATTCTTTTTTCGATTATGCCTCCTCGCATTCCCACTTCGTTTTCCATCCTGCCGTCTCCTGCACTACATTTAGCACCCCCATTCACATATCAGACGCCACGGCCTGTCACCGCACCCAATTGGATAAGAACGAGCATTATGCTCGTTCTCGCTTTCTGACTGCTCTGTCGGATTTCTGGCTGCTTGGCATCCTCTATTTCAGCAATATGCACCGGTCCGAAGCGTCGGCGCCCTACCGTTTCTATCATATAACCCCCTCCCTCTCTCCTCTATCGTTAGTAAATAGTGCACACTGAAATATTCTTTTACTATTACCCTGATCACCCGTAAGTTCTCCCGATCAAGCGATGAAAATTTTATCTATAACAAATATTCAGGACTACCGATACCTACAATCGCATCGACTTCCAATTTACCTCATGCCCGCCTCGGAGGAATTATTACCAACAAAAATCGAAACCTTTCCCGGTCGGGAGTCAATCTATGAAGACGGGTCATTGAGCAGCGGTCCTCCGTCTCCGTAAACCCCTCAGGCCAGTGAGCATGTTACTACAAATCGACTCATCATAGCTTGATCAGAGCAGCCCAATACTGTGTCGACCGCCCCTCTCGTTCACGAGGTCTTAAAATAAAAAGTAAGTGATGACTATGAATAGAAGAACCATGAGGACGTGTCAATAGGTGGGTGTTTCTTTGAAACCCGTCGTTTTTTATGGCACTCTGTAAATTCGTAACAACGACTAACCTTTCAGTTAACAGTCGCGATTAGGGCTCAAATGTAACCCCAAGCTATGCTACCATCGTCCCCGCCATCGATGCGCTCCAAAATCAAATACTAGGTAATTCAGTCAATAGAAGTGTACGTGGAACCATTGCCAAAATCTATTTTGATGGAAGACGTGACCTTACGTCTCGGCTACTTTCATTACTATTTTCTCGTGTTTGTTTGCATGAAGATGTACCATTTGAGACTGTTTGAACTAAGTAGAAACGGCGATCGTACCCATGACTGATTGGTATCATGATCGAGTTTCAAGACCTTGCGTCTTTCTCAATCCAAAGTAAGAAAGTAAGAAAGGCTATGCCATTTCGACGACGAGAGTAAATGAGACCTGGAAGAAGGGAACGTGGGGATACCGAGGATATGTCGAGATAAGGAAGCAGAGAATGGTGTCAAGGAGCTGACTTCGATAGCAAATATAGAGTCGTCAAGAGGCCGTATCGAGCCGGTGGATGTTCCTAACGCTCTTTGATTTCCACGCCCAATTGATACGAGAAAGTTCAGAACGCTCACCCACTTCTACGCTCATTCTCACTATCGACATGGCCGACGATCTCCTTGACCGCTTCAACATTCGTCAGAAATACACCCATTTTCGTATCCTTGTGATCGGTAGGGCTAATGCTGGCAAGACCACACTGTTACAGCGAGTATGCAATACAACCGAGGACCCTCGCATCTATAACGAAGGAAAGAATTTGGTGCGTTCATTATCTGGTGCTCGAGAAGGCATTGCTCTCAAGTCTTGCGGAATACTAGCTGGAGCCAACCTCAGCGGTGATTCATTCGTTTACCGGAGAAATATTGACTTACTGAGCTTGCTGTTGATCAGCGCGGTATCCATGACATCAATCACCCCTTCGCCTTTGAGAGCAACCCGCAGTTCATCTTCCATGACTCCCGAGGGTTTGAATCTGGAGACGAAAGTCAGCTGAAGGAGGTCCAAGCATTCATCGAAGAGCGCGCAAGGTCCACGGAACCGAAACTTCAACTTCATGCCATTTGGTCGGCTGTACAATCGGTTTCTAAACTTCTACTTGTGCTTACTACCCATGCAGGTTCTGCTTTGTGCCAAACAAATCACGGCCTCTACTCAAGCTGGAGGAGAGATTCTTTAATGAGCAACGGGCTGGAAATGGTGTTTTAAGATTGTTGTCATCTTTGTACCTGCTGCTAACAGACATGTGTCACAATACAGCTCCAGTGATCGCAATATTCACCAAACTTGATGACTTGATCATTCAGGTCTTCAAGAGAGGTTCATCAAGAGAGCAGAACCGTCAGTCTGCTCTTAATGTACTGAAAGATAAATTTGAGAAGCCACTCGCGTGGGTACAAGTACCCTCCAAAAGCCTACTTACATTTGGAAAGTATGTTCACTTTCATTATTTTCATCCATTTTGATTATTGACTTTTGCTAATGTAAAGAGATGCAAGAGGATGAAGGTAAACATCAGGATCAGGTGAAAGAACTAATAGAGAAAACAGCAGACTCGCTGGACAATCTAGCACTCCAAATGCTGTTTGTTTCAGTTCAGAGTAGTAATCTGGAGTTGTGTATTGAATATGCAATAAAACAGTAGGAATTTTATATGAATTTTTTCATTTTGCTTCAAATGACACATATTTCAGTGCATACAATTTCACATCAATGGTTTGTATTATTTTGATTATACTAAAAAATTGAAACAAAGCTGACATTGGAAAAGAACAATTTATCAAATGAACTGTATGATGTGGTTTTGTCACAGCTATGTAATTTAGATCTACAATTATTGTTTTTGAAATCTTACAATGACATGGACAGTATGAGGTGAGTAAACAGATGTTGTAAAGTCAAAGAGCACAAGCTGATAAAAATAAAGGGACATGTATGATTTAAATTGAGTTTACAGAAAAACTTGCAATGAATATACAATTTAGGAAGTGAGTGAATCAATCTTTATCAAATACTGAGACACTGATTTATTTACACATGGAAGTATGTTAGTTGGAACTTGATTTACAACAAACAAGCCCAGAAAATGAAAATATTTGCAGGAAAAACAGTATGAAATAATTTAATGTTATTGAAAATCATTGATTAAATTATTGTTTTAGGAGGTACATATATCTAGATTTTGTATAGTTGACTAAAATAATTTGTAATATCATTTGGACTGGCATTTAGACAGTTAGTCTACCTCTATTATTTTGCAGAGAATAAATGGCTGATATAATGACTGGAAATGACAATCAGGATGTGAGTTCATTTGTGTAAAATGTCAAAGGTGTATTACTGAAATGATGGCTTGTAATGGCATTCAGGATGTGAGTTTGTCTCTGCCATTATTTCAAAGGTATATGACTGACATGATGTACTGAAATGGCATTCAGGATGTGAGTCTGACTCTGGTATTATTTCAAAGACACATGACTGACATGATGGACTGTAATGGCATTCAGGATGTGAGTCTGACTCTGGTATTATTTCAAAGACACATGACTGACATGATGAACTGTAATGGCATTCAGCGTGTGAGTCTGACTCTGGCATTATTTCAAAAGGCACATGACTGACATGATGGACTGTAATGGCATTCAGCGTGTGAGTCTGACTCTGGTATTATTTCAAAGGCACATGACTGACATGATGGACTGTAATGGCATTCAGGCTGTGAGTCTGACTCTGGTATTATTTCAAAGACACATGACTGACATGATGGACTGTAATGGCATTCAGCATGTGAGTCTGACTCTGCCATTATTTCAAAGAGCACATGACTGACATGATGGACTGTAATGGCATTCAGTTGGTGAGTCTGACTCTGGTATTATTTCAAAGGTGCATGACTGACATGACGGACTGTAATGGCATTCAGGATGTGAGTCTGACTCTGGTATTATTTCAAAGACACATGACTGACATAATGGACTGTAATGGCATTCAGGGTGTGAGTCTGACTCTGGTATTATTTCAAAGACATATGACTGACATGATGGACTGTAATGGCATTCAGGATGTGAGTCTGACTCTGGTATTATTTCAAAGACACATGACTGACATGATGGACTGTAATGGCATTCAGGATGTGAGTCTGACTCTGGTATTATTTCAAAGACACATGACTGACATGATGGACTGTAATGGCATTCAGCGTGTGAGTCTGACTCTGGTATTATTTCAAAGGCACATGACTGACATGATGGACTGTAATGGCATTCAGTTGGTGAGTCTGACTCTGGTATTATTTCAAAGGCACATGACTGACATGATGGACTGTAATGGCATTCAGTTGGTGAGTCTGACTCTGGTATTATTTCAAAGGCACATGACTGACATGATGGACTGTAATGGCATTCAGTTGGTGAGTCTGACTCTGGTATTATTTCAAAGGCACATGACTGACATGATGGACTGTAATGGCATTCAGGATGTGAGTCTGACTCTGGTATTATTTCAAAGACACATGACTGACATGATGGACTGTAATGGCATTCAGTTGGTGAGTCTGACTCTGGTATTATTTCAAAGGCACATGACTGACATGATGGACTGTAATGGCATTCAGCGTGTGAGTCTGACTCTGGTATTATTTCAAAGACACATGACCGACATAATGGACTGTAATGGCATTCAGTTGGTGAGTCTGACTCTGGTATTATTTCAAAGGCACATGACTGACATGATGGACTGTAATGGCATTCAGGATGTGAGTCTGACTCTGGTATTATTTCAAAGGCACATGACTGACATGATGGACTGTAATGGCATTCAGGGTGTGAGTCTGACTCTGGTATTATTTCAAAGGCACATGACTGACATGATGGACTGTAATGGCATTCAGGGTGTGAGTCCGACTCTGGTATTATTTCAAAGACACATGACTGACATGATGGACTGTAATGGCATTCAGTTGGTGAGTCTGACTCTGGTATTATTTCAAAGGCACATGACTGATATGATGGACTGTAATGGCATTCAGGATGTGAGTCTGACTCTGGTATTATTTCAAAGGCACATGACTGACATGATGGACTGTAATGGCATTCAGTTGGTGAGTCTGACTCTGGTATTATTTCAAAGACATATGACTGACATGATAGACTGTAATGGCATTCAGTTGGTGAGTCTGACTCTGGTATTATTTCAAAGGCGCATGACTGACATGATGGACTGTAATGGCATTCAGGATGTGAGTCTGATTCTGGTATTATTTCAAAGGCACATGACTGACATGATGGACTGTAATGGCATTCAGGATGTGAGTCTGACTCTGGTATTATTTCAAAGGCACATGACTGACATGATGGACTGTAATGGCATTCAGGATGTGAGTCTGACTCTGGTATTATTTCAAAGACACATGACTGACATGATGGACTGTAATGGCATTCAGCGTGTGAGTCTGACTCTGGTATTATTTCAAAGACACATGACTGACATGATGGACTGTAATGGCATTCAGCGTGTGAGTCTGACTCTGGTATTATTTCAAAGACACATGACTGACATGATGGACTGTAATGGCATTCAGTTGGTGAGTCTGACTCTGGTATTATTTCAAAGACACATGACTGACATGATGGACTGTAATGGCATTCAGCGTGTGAGTCTGACTCTGGTATTATTTCAAAGACACATGACTGACATGATGGACTGTAATGGCATTCAGTTGGTGAGTCTGACTCTGGTATTATTTCAAAGGCACATGACTGACATGATGGACTGTAATGGCATTCAGTATGTGAGTCTGACTCTGGTATTATTTTAAAGACACATGACTGACATGATGGACTGTAATGGCATTCAGTTGGTGAGTCTGACTCTGGTATTATTTCAAAGGCACATGACTGACATGATGGACTGTAATGGCATTCAGTTGGTGAGTCTGACTCTGGTATTATTTCAAAGGCACATGACTGACATGATGGACTGTAATGGTATTCAGGGTGTGAGTCTGACTCTGGTATTATTTCAAAGGCACATGACTGACATGATGGACTGTAATGGCATTCAGTTGGTGAGTCTGACTCTGGTATTATTTCAAAGGCACATGACTGACATGATGGACTGTAATGACATTCAGGATGTGAGTCTGACTCTGGTATTATTTCAAAGGCACATGACTGACATGATGGACTGTAATGGTATTCAGGGTGTGAGTCTGACTCTGGTATTATTTCAAAGGCACATGACTGACATGATGGACTGTAATGGCATTCAGGGTGTGAGTCTGACTCTGGTATTATTTCAAGGGCACATGACTGACATGATGGACTGTAATGGCATTCAGGGTGTGAGTCTGACTCTGGTATTATTTCAAGGGCACATGACTGACATGATGGACTGTAATGGCATTCAGGGTGTGAGTCTGACTCTGCTATTATTTCAAAGACACATGACTGACATGATGGACTGTAATGGCATTCAGCATGTGAGTTTGAATCTTGATTATTTGAGTAATGCATGATTGACATCACTATATTCAGTTTGTGAGTTCTCATCTGTTATCCATTCTGACTTAATTTTTTTTTTCTTTTTTTCTCAGATCAGAAATAGTTCTTCAGTTGTTGCACTTATGAAGACTAAATTTGATGTCAGTTGTCATTTTTCTCAACTATCTCCAACACTTATTTATTCCAGAAACTCTCTCTGTATGCTTTCATTGGTTTGTTTTTTATTCATTATTTTTTTGTCAATGTTTTCTTTGCTTATTGTTTTGCAGGAATTCTAATTTGCCTTGAAAACTCCTTCTGGCATCAGTCAAATACTATCACATTTATTGATGCCTTCAAAATTTCATTCAACTTATACATCAATGCTGATGTAGAGAAAGCAGTGGAGACAAGCCTTGCTATTGCACTGAAGAAATATCCTCACCAGCACAAATCTGGCAGAGTCCTTGTTGATTTCAAGCCTTCATTATTGAACATCGTTCTACAACATCGTCTATGTATGTTGGGTATTATGTATTTATCTTTATAGATATTAACACCAGTCTTTTGTTTAGCTCATTTTTGAAAATACAAAGACTTTAATCACCTGGAATGCACCTTGATACTTGCCTTGAAAAATCATTGTATATTTGTATCTAAATTGTGATTTTGGTTGCCTTGAATTGCAAAAACTCTCATATTTTGAGCACATATGTATATTGTGTATTATGAAACAGAATTACTGTATTCCCTGTGTTGGGAATGTGCTTGGAGATTCCACACATTTATCTTGTAGATGTATCTTATTAATATTCTTACTAATTTTATCTCAGGCTTGGTTATGCCATACATAGAAATAATTAGATGCTGGTAGATTATTCTAGTTACAGTAGATACATGCATATAAGTAGCTGCAATGTCTATACAATAAAATTAAGAATTAAAACATAAATTGTCAACAGGTTATGGGCCCCATGCCTATGTTAGAAATAGACAATAATGCACAAATCAGTAGCTATACTGATGAGTAACAATAGAGTCAAATCTCAAATGTGCAACAATGACAAGTATGAGTGAAAATAGTAAATTGCTTCTGTAGACTCCAAATCTTGTTCTAGTGTCTTTGTTTCCTCAGACATAGTAGGAATACTGGTCTTTTACATGGCTAAGTGTCTAAAAATGGCAAGGCATGACTATAGATGTCTACAATATTGCATCAAAACACCAAACCTATAATTATGTGACAAATTATATATCACCGGAACCGTCTCAACGAGGGGATTCCGGATCAGTGATCAGAATTTGAATAACTTTACTCTACAAAAAGTTATTAACAGAACAGTGTGCAAAAACACCGAAAAGAGCGAATTCTAACTAAGTGTCCATTTGTACAAGTCCAAATATCAAGTGTAGAACATTAGAAACAAAGTGTTTAATCACAAAAACTAACAGCCTATACATTAAAACTTGTACTTGAATTCTCAACAGCCACACTCATCCTCATTTCTTTTAAGCTTGCAGTCAATATGTCAGACAAATATAACACATCTGGATGCTACTGAATTCTCATGCTGAAGGCAGAGAATTGGATGCCCTGGAAGTGAAGAATGCTTGTGGTATTCACTGACCTTGGACTGGAAGACCATATTGCAATTGATGCAAAGGCACTAGAATCAGCCAAACCCAGAAAACCAACTGCACAAGAGCTGGAAACTCAGAAGAAATGGCAAAAACAGGATGCAAAGGCACACACCTGAATTTGTCAATCTCAGATTCAGAAATAATACACATCAGTGGTGCAGTCACAGCACACCAAATGTGGGAGCAACTTACCACAGTGAAGGAATCCAAAGGCCAACTTGTAATTTTGGTTACATGGAGGGCATTGTACAGAGCAACAGCAGAAGAAGGATTCAATATATTGGAACATATATTAAAATTGTGCCAGCTACAGGAGGAACTGTATGTTATGGGCAGCAAAGTACCAGATGAAGATTTTGTAATGATTTTAATCACATCACTTCCCAAGTTATGGGACACTTATACAACATCTTATCTTGGGTCAAGTGGGAATAAACCTCAATTATCCTCTCATGAACTTGTGGCTATTTTCATAGAAAAATAGATATCATAAATCTAAGTCTGGTGACTTGACACAGACATTCTTACAGGCTAGAGAATCTGGCAACTCAAGAAACAGTGGAAAATCCAACAAATCATTGGGTTCATCAGACAAAGAATGTTACAACTGCCACAAAAGGATCATGTATCAAACAAATGTTGGGCTAAAGGTGGCAGAAGGGAAGGTCAGAGACCTAAGGGCTGAAGAGGACCAAATAGGGTGGGTGCACAAATCAAGCACAGGAGTCAATCACATCAAATCTTAATGATGCATTATACATGACATTTGTGCCTGCAGAACAACACAGAGCATTTTTGAAATATGATTGGATATTAGACTCAGAGACAACCTCACATACAGTAGCTCAAAATTTTGTCCTAATGTTTTGTGTTTTTGGATAAATTGATTTACAACTCAGTAATGGCTGGAGATAAAATTATGAAATTTTTATTGTAGATACTAGACACTAATACCTAAAAACTAACTGCTAAATCACATGATATGAAACAGAATTTATTAAATAATAAATCAAATAAAATAGCTTATCATTGGGACAAAAGTTTGAGCCTCTAATTTAAAACCAATAAATATGGTTTACAAGTATAAAATGTTCTTGAGTTGACTGTGGAATGGTAAAAATGTCATGTGACCATATTTATATTTATTTGCTGTGTTGAAATCAATTTCAACCACCTTTATTTCTTACCACAATCTCATAAAATCTACATCTGCTTCTCAGTGTTCTGCTGTGGCTTCTTCTTGAAGAAGGATATTCCCTTTGTCAAATAGAGTCTAAAACTGGTCTAGGGAAGTCTACTATTGGGAGGATCAAGAAAGAATTGGGTTTGGACAATGAAAACAACAAACCAGGCTGACATGCCAAGCTTTCTAAAAGAAATAAACAAGCAGTTTGTTGACAAATCAGCACTGGAAAGCTTGACAATGCTGTTCAGGCCACCCATTACATTAATGCCATCATATCTACCCCAGTCATGGCCCAAACAGTCAGAAATGCACTAAAGAATTTTTTTTTTGGTCCATTGTTAAGCAGAAATGACTTCTGCTTAAACAGGCTCACAGAAACAAACATCTTAACTTTGCCCAATACCATAAAAACTGAGGGCTTTTGTGTTCCCCACATATTCTGGCCGGAGTCCACCACAGAATCCACTATTCTGCCAGGAATGAGGGAAAAAATATAGCACAAGGCCCTGCTATATTATTTAGTATCAATTCTGGTGGAATAGTGGATTCCACAGTGAGGGGTCGATGGCAGCGCTGTTGCTGTACATATCCACTGCCTAAGCACATTCAGTGAGACTGGGTCAGGGTGTTGCTCTGTGGCAATTAAAGAGTTGAATGCACCTTGGTCACTTTGTCAATCACTTCTGGAGGGAAATGAAGACCCTTGCTGGCTATTTCCTCTCACTCTTTGAGTCAACTAACCTGTCGATGTAGTCTTTGGCATTGGATATATCACTTGAGAGCAGGGATTTCCAAGAATTGGAGGCGGTGGCACTCCAACAGCGTTTGAAGGTGGTACAAGAGCCAATGTTAAGGACAAGACCCAGATTGGGCTCAAGGAGTCAGAATACGAGTTGGATACGACTCGAAGTTGTAACATTGAATGTGCAGCTAGATATGTACCATTGTAACATACCATATGGCAGAAAGGACAATTACAGTGTTGCATATTATATGGGTTCAGTAATTCCTCTGAGCCGCTGAATGCTGTTTAACCCTAAATGGGAATTTACACTGTACCATAACATATGATTCAATAATTACATTGAATGTGCCATGGCTGGCTGGCTGGCCAGGATATATTGCTTGCACTGCACCGTTTCCCGGACCTGCCCTGGAGTTCGGAAATAATTCCCGCTGCTGGAGATTTGTTTTTGGTCCAAATGGAATTGCTGCGCAGCAAAAAAAAATTGACAGAATTTGTGTCAAATGGTGTGGTAGGTACGGAAAGTGAGTCTGCCTGGTGCCACCCCGATGCCACTCCAAACAAAATGTACCGTCCCTGAATCTCAGGCATTGACCATATCTGGGGGTCACATATACGTTCCAAAGGATCAATGGCATAACAGTTAGTGTGCAGAATAGCCATATTGACCTCTGTTTCAAATCCCACAATTGGTTGTTTTTGGTACAGCTTGTGGGATCAATTCCGCCCGGGTCTGATACGCACCTTAAAATGAGTAAAAGGAAAGAAGAAAGTTCACAATAGAACAGTTTGTGTAGTGGCATTGTGCAGATATCGAGATCTGACGTCGAGGGTTCAAAACAGGTCATTTTATTGCTTTTGCACTGCGGTTTTGCAACCTGCACTTTAGATTTTTCCAACCCGGTTCCGACCTGTGTAGCTAACCTGACATCACGTATTCTGTACTAATATCAGTGTATCATATGTGCCGACCCGGTCCCGACCTGCTCAGTTGGTCTGGCCTGTTATGTATTGATGCTGCACTGGTGTTGCCGAAGGTAATAATTATATTGTCCAAAATACTCAGCCTAAACACTAAACTATGCAAACCATTCATCATCCATATCTGCAAAGTCTTCTGGCCGGTACACCTTTTTGATTGCCTTGCTTTCTTGCACGGGCCAGCCTCACCTTCCGGTGAATCAGAAGGAAGGGAGTAAGGATATGGATTACGACATGCAGGGTGTTCATCATGATCAGACATCATGTTGGCAGGGGCAGGGGCAGGGTGGGGCAGGCGGCGGACGGGTCCAGGTATAATGCCAGAGCATTCAAAGTGGGGTGTGCATAGGGGCCAGGGGCTGTGGGGGTTGGGCTTGTCATCATCAGACAACATGTTGGCCAATTCAATGCAAGCATGGGAGCGGGAGTCGGTGAGGGGGAGATCAGCTCTGTGGGGGGTTGGGCTTGTCATCATCAGATAACATGTTGTCCAATGCAATACGAGCATGGGAGCGGGAGTCAGCCGGGAGGAGATTGGCTCATTATTATCAGACATATTGTCCAATGCTGCATGAGCATGGGTACGGGTAAGGGATGGAGAAGGAGCAGGGGAGTCATTGGGGGAGTCATTGGACATGTTTTCTAATGTGGCGCAGGCCCAGAATTGGATATTGGAATTGTCCGACATATTGTTGAGTGTGTTGCTTGCTGTCAGGCCGACATTAGACGATGAGACAATCTCCACCCCACTGTCATCAGACATGTTGTTCAAGGCAGCCCATGAAAGACTCCACGGTGCAGGGGCTGCAGACAAAATTTCGACTTCATCGTCATCGGACATGTTGGCTAGGGTGAGTCGGGCCCGGGCAGTGGCCTGCATCTGGTTGACATTAGATGATGAAATATTTTCCACCTCATCATCATCAGATATGTTGGCCAAGGCGGCCCGTGAAAGACTACGCGGTGCAGAGGCAGCAGACAAAATCTCGACTTCGTTGTCAGACATGTTGGCTAGGGTGACCCAGCGCCTGGACAGAAGGTGGCGGAACAATTTCCACTTCTTTGTCATCAGACATATTTACCAGGGTGTTCCGGCTCTGGCCTCTGGGCATATGTGCTGCTCTGACACTCCCGGACATGTTTCCGATAGATTCCAAGACGTTATCCCGGCTATTGAGCAGCCCATGTTCTTCACGCCCTGTTCATGGCATCAGTAAAGCTCATCTATGAAGAGAGAGAATGATAATGCACAAGTTCCAACTGTGTTCCTCGTTTTGGAATTGTTCCCCTCTATATTCCCGTCTTCCAACTCCGATTCTGTACCCAGTGTGAATCTCTGCCTGGTGAGACCGTCCAAGGGCAAGAACATCCTCTTGAGTGAGGCTCTCACCCCATGTCCAATGAGAACAGGCCAGGGAATGCAGTGCTGGTGCTGGTGCTGTTTCCGTATCTCGTGCTGGTACTCTTGGGGTTTTCTTAAGGACGGCAGCCTCGTGCAGTTCGTGGAATCTGGCAACGCGATGTTCGCGAGAGAGCGCTCTCTGTCTCAGCCAGTAAAAAAGTTCTCTGTTATGTCGAACAGCATCAACATTCATTTGGTACAAGTCAGCGGCCATCTTTTGGTAGATGTCGCACATGGGACAGTCCAGGTCGGCACCAGGAATGGAAATGGGAATCTTTGGTGCAGCCAATAGATCTACACTTGGAACTGGTGGAGGAGTAGGTGAGGGAGGTTGGAACCAGGGGCCGTCATGGTCCGGGGGTGCTGTGGTTGGATGGACCAACATTAGTTGTTCGCGATGGAATGTGAGGGCAACTTGGAGCTTCTTCTCGTCAAGTGTTGCTGTTGCCGTATTTTTGTTCCACCAATCGTACTTGTACTGTGATACAGTATGGTGTGCTTGGTCAGATCAAGTGCTCGCTGCAAGGATGGCAATAAGTCTTGAATCAAATGGGAGCAGCAATTGACTGGATGATGCCTGGCAGAGAGAAACAGCCAAAGAACGCAAAATAACCGGAGTGTTGAATACCAGGCCCATGGCAGTGGTAATGCCGACATACTGCAAGAAAAATCTCTGTGCAGTAAGGTGTGAATTTTGGGTGATATGTTTGAATCAACAGATATGTGTACTTACGGACTCTTTAAGGAGGCATGTCTGCATCCAAACTTGATGCCGATTCTTGGCTTCTGACATCTTGACCAAAGCCGTACGAAGTTGAGAATCACCATATGCTATATACCTCAAAACATCGTGGTTCCATGAGTCATCGGTGCCATTATGCAGGCTAAAAGGGTTGAAAGGTCGAATAGTGTTGTACTGGGACATAACTAGTGGTTTTGAGTAGTGATAGTAGGTGGTTGAAAAAAGAGGTGTCATCAAATTTGGTTACATTGATTTATAATTAGGATTTGATCGTTGATAAGATTGGTCAGCAATAATTGCCAACTGATGCCATATGTCAGACTGCCAGTGTGCATATGCAATGACTCTGGGTGGCAATTGAGCTGAATCTGGTCCCGGACACGCTGCCGCCGATTTCCACGACCGGGCTTTATTCAGAAAATAGGATACGATCCACTGCATCTCATATGAAACAAGTGTCTTCTCTTCATCCCATCTTTGAAATTGTGCTCTTGCACAAAGCCAATGTACACGTTTAACTAATATTATTAAGCATGAAGTAACACAATTTGAAATAAATGACTTACATTCAAGAATAGTTGTGGGATCTGTTTCTTCTTCCATACCCAAGTCTCCTTCATCATTGCCCGGAGTTGGCACAGAACTGGGGTCGGCATTGTGGCCATTTATTCGAGGCAACAGACATTGACTCACAGAATGCCAAATCCAGGACAGTCGAAGTGTTGTGGAGCCTGAAAGGTTGGGATTCAAGATCATGGTGCTTCCCCTTACATCATCCTTTTTAGCACACAGAGTTTGCGCAAGGTGATATTATTGGCATTCAGCTGGATTAGCCAGGCACTGCAATGAGTGTATACCTGGGAATGAAAAGATATTTTGTGATTAGCTGCTTTAATTGTTGTCCGGGCCCGGGTCCGGACCCCCTTGTTGGGGGCATCTCTGTATACACTCGAATACAAGAAGGACTTCTCTGCAATGAGTTTGCAGATTTGGTCCAAATGACTGGTAGCCTGCTTAATTTGTGCTTTAAGTTCTGCATCATTGTAGCTGTCGCTGCAATTACCATTGGATGGTAGACATAGCAAGTGGAGGTGAATGTCATTGTTAAGTTTAGCGGCAACGGGTTGGGTTGGGATATCATCCCCGTCTTCCCAAATATCCAGTGGTTGGTCTGGTACAATAACACTCTGGCCAGATATTTGAAGAACTCCTGCAAGGCCTTGCAAGTGAGCGAGCTGTGTCATCTCTACGGCCAATTCTTCCTGTAATTTGTTCATTTTATCCCTGTTGTCAATGCAATCCTTGTTAATCAGGTGCTGTGTCCTAATCTGAATATCCAACCTGAAGCCAGGTAAGTCACTTGACTGCATAGGAGATGAATATTGACTCACTGTTTTTCTTCCACTAGCAGCGCAAATTCCAACCAGGATTCAACTGTGGACTGGGTCAGCTACCGAGGTACTGTCACCCCTGGATCTGATATTGGCCAGACGTTTGGCAGCATATACATCCATTGCCTTGGGATTATCCAGTTGCTGAGATTCTGCATCTTCAATTTGTTTTGTCCACATGTCGACTGTGTCTGTCCCGGCGGCAGCACTAACTTTCAAAAAGCAGTTGTGAAACCTTTCTCTGTGCAGGTCAGCTTCTACAAAACGTTTGGAGAGATATTTCCATATTCCCAGAGCCTTTTTATGGTTCAAATCGCAGGCATAATCATTGAGGAGCTCTGCACGGTGCGCCAGAGTTGCTGTCTGTGCTGCCTGGGAGATTGGATTTAAGTTCGACCACAGTGATTCCAATATTTCACCACAAACAGTGGCCGTGCCCAGGATAAATGTGGGCACATAATGGAAAAAACATTTGTCTTTGTGGGCATGAACATGTAAAACATACCAATTGCTCAATCAAGCTTTAAACCCGGCGGCAGAAAACGTCCAATCCGGAGCAACAGGTAAATAAAGTATTGACATATAATGTCGTATATCACCATTGCTCCTTGGTCCAGGTGAACTGGGGTGGACGCCAGGCCTATTAAAAAGGAAAAATCAACGTTTTTTTGCTGTTCACCCTTGAAAAGATTGACCATTGAGTTAGGGGCAAAGCATCCATGTCGAGCACATGCAAAAGCCACAATCCTGGTGATATTGCAGGTGGATGAGGCGATCAGAGCGTTCTTGATAGCCTTAAATGTGTTCTCACAAGGTGCGCCCTGTGGAATAGTTTAGTCGGGTCGGGATTGGGTCAGCACAGCACCAGGACAGGAAACTGACTGTTAATCGTTCTATAGCATGTTTCAGGAATGAATCATACTCTGTATGCAGTGGAATCATGCCTCCTCCTTCTGATAGCCATATGTCCTGCAACAGCTTCTCAGTTTGAACATAATCGGCCTTGAAATTTCCATCGGCAACAAATATTCATTTATACACCCAGTGGTTTGGGTCATCTTGCCAATTGTGCAGCAGGTTAACCCTGACCTGTGGACATGCTGGGCAGTAGTTTGCAAGTTCACCTTTCTGGACGTCCCTCGCACCTCTCCCATTATGACCAGCAAATCCTGACCATTTGAGTTTCTTCATCCATTGCCACAGACAGGTCATATGGCGAAATTTGTTGTACAGATCAACCACACTTGAGGGAGCAATTGGGTTCGTTATCCAGCGCAATAGAGTGTAAAATTGATATGCCGATGCCTTGAGTTCAAGATTTGAAAGACAGAAGAAATCAAGCATTTGAGCCAAAAACAATGTCTGGATATGATGGAAGCTGGTTGGTATCAACCTACTCACCATCAAATCAAGTGGAAGAACATCAGGGCCCCAGCATGAACAAGAAACCATTGCCAAGTGATGAAGACCATTGGTGTGAACGACGCGGACATACAAGTTATTCAAACCATCAGCAGTGGGAATGGCTGTTGTCAGATCTGCATCACCAATGTTTAATGCTTTGAGATAGTCCAGGATAAAATGGACATCGCATCGGCATTGGTGACTTCTGTTGTGTCGTCAGGCTCCTCGTCCAGCACCGTTTTGTCTTGTACCCTGTTTGAATTGTCTTGCAACGATTGCAAGTAGTGATCAAACTCATGATCATTCAAATTACAGTCATGTGGCTGCAGTTTATCCGCCCATTCTTGCTGGTGAGTACCAGCATGACTGTCATCGTGCTGGTTTGGCCCTGAACCTGGTCCCGGTCCTGGTGCCAGACATGCACTATGAAATCCTGTACCCTGTTGCCAAAGTTCTGCCTGCTCCCTCTCGTCTTTGGGTCACTCCAATGACTCCAAATATCTCTGCTGAAATTCGAGCACTGCACACACAGGGATACCTTGGTGATGGGTTATTAGAAGATAACTTCCGACTTCCCAAAGCTTGGCTTTCCAGAAATGAGACCTGGTCCACCATTGAATTCTGTGCATAGGATTGTCTTGATGTGTCTCGCTGAACTACATAGTGTGTGATTTGATATATAAATCAAAAACAAAAACACAAACCAGAGAGGAATGGTCTAGACTAGATAAGACGACTCTCTCCCTGTTGAGTTAAAGTGAGGGCTGGCTTGGCCACTAGGTTGTGAAGATGTATGTGGTCTGAGGAGGGCAGGGATGTATGAAGGAGGAGGAATGGATGAGGGAATATAAAATGCCCTTGAGTATTTACTGAGAGGAAGCAACCCAACTTGATTGGGGTAGAATGGTGTGAATGAGGTGTGATGACTGTGGAGGGGCCAAATGACTAGATAATTTGTATGGATTGATATGGGGGCAGGAGTGAGAATGTAGTCTTGATCCTAGTACACTTCAATCGAGTCTGCAGTGTCTGCAAAGCCAGAGATAAGGTCTGGTGATTGAATAATGACTTGAGCAGCCTGGAGTGATAGATGGTGAAGGATTGTGCAATATTCTTGAACCAAAAAAATCAAACAGAGTGGTGAAGTGAATGAGGGATGACTAGGGCGATGATGAAGATGACAACAAGACCAAGATTGCTGAATAAAAATATTCTGGAGCAATAGAAGTGATGGGTAGTAGAGGATCTTGATGTAGAGGAAAAATGAAGGGTCTGGAGGATGATAGGATTGAAATGAACTGGACAAATTGCTCTGGGATGTGAGAGCGTGGGTAGTTGGATAGGCTGGTCTAGCCTCTGGTGAATGTCTTGAATAACTGGAGTGATTGTTGAATTTCGTGCTGAATATTGATAGAGATTGATTGAATGTGTGGTTGGAGTGTTGGACTGGAGGTCTTTACTGTCCCCCACCTATTCCAGATGGAATCCAACTTCATTCCTGGAATAGAGATGGATTCCATTAGATTCCAGTCTGAAATCTCATATCATACACCCTGCTATTTTGTATGGGTGAATGAACATGGATTCCAATTGGATTCCAATTGGATTCCAGAAAATAAGCCATTCCAAATGGAATATTCCAGTTTCATTCCAATGGAATGGCTGGAATCTATATGGAATCCAACTGGAATATCATATATTACATTGGGTTTGGTCCAATATAGGTCCATTCCAATGGAATAAGGTGGAATCCAAGTGGAATGATATCCCATTATTTTTATTATATTTTATTATAATTTATACTAGTATAGAAAAAAAAAGACACAAACGAGAATTGAACTTGGGCATCGGAGAAGGCCAAACATAAACGGGATAAACCAACTGAGCCACAAAGGCTTATAGAAAACAAAAAAATTAGTTATATACATACTGATACAGCCAAAATTCTCGGCACTGCTCGGCACAGGCCAAACAACAACACGTGCGTGACATGTTGATGCCATGTTGGTCTGTTGTTGATTCCGATCCCCACCCTTTTTCCTTCCACCACCACCACCACCTCGTCGGTCAGAGCCAGGTGAGAGCCAACCTGACGCTGACAGAGGACAAGAACAACCACAACGGCCACACCGACAAGGATGAGGATGACAGCAACAGTGACAGTGACAACGAGGACACAGACAAGGACCACAACGAGGACGGCAAGGGCAAGGGCAAGGGCAAGGGCAAGGGCAAGGACTGCGACGATGACGGCTAGGACCAGGACCACAACAGTGAGGACCAAGACACCAGCGGGGACCAGGACGAGGGCGAGGACAGCGACAAGGACAAGGACAACGGTGAGGGCGAGTACGGCAGTAAGGACAAGGACAGCGAGGACAAGGATGTGGACAGTGAGGACAAGGACGTGGAGGGTGAGGACAAGGACGTGGACAGCAAGGACATGGACAGCAAGGGCAAGAGCAAGGATGTGGACGAGGACGTGGATGGCAAGGGTGAGAACGAGGACAACCCACAACGATAGCACCAACGGATACCACCATGGTGACAGCAAAGGCCAGGACAACAGGGCCAACAACAACACATGACAACAACACCGACACGCATCGCGAACAGGTACGGACCATGACGAAGGCACTGACTGTCAGGTTTCTCTTGTTTACTTCTATTTTCATCCCATGATTATCTTTTATCTTTTATCTTTTATCTTATCTTTTATCTTTTATCTTATCTTTTATCTTTTATCTTTTATCTTTTATCTGTTATCTTTTATCTTTTATCTTATCTTTTATCTTTTATCTTATCTTTTATCTTTTATCTTATCTTTTATCTTTTATCTTATCTTTTATCTTTTATCTTATCTTTTATCTTTTATCTTATCTTTTATCTTTTATCTTATCTTTTATCTTTGTCAGTATCTTGATCATTCCAGAAGTTTCCATCATCACTCCTTTTCATTACTCATCATGATCCTTATTACTCATCATTACTTATTAATTGCTTTCTTTATTATTCATCATGGTTCTTCTTATTACTCATCATGGAATCTTACTTAGTCAGTCATCTCTAGAGTAGTATAAGTACTGCATGTTTTGTAGGTAGATCCCCAGCTTCAATCTCTTAGGATTTCCACTATCATTGGTGTGAACCTTTAGATCATTGATTCCTCATAAGTTTATCCTCTGCTCTCTCCTCATCCTCTGCTCTTACTCTCTTGCTTGTCTTTGTTGGTAGCCTTGTCACACTGATTTTAGTGTTGCTCTGACACTGACGGGTACCAGGATGGGCATGGTGGATGATGACACCAACACGCACCACAACGGGTATGGACCGTGACAACACGTACCACCACAGTGATAGCGAGGACGACAGGGAGACGACCACAACACACGATGATGGCAGCGACACGTACCACAACACATACAGACAACACCAACAATGACACCAACAATGACACCAACAATGACATCAACGACGACACCGATACGTACCACGGCGTGGTACGGCCGACAACAACACCCAACAGCGACACCAACGCATACAACGACAGGTATGGCCGACCACGACGTTGATAACACGGACGACGACACCACCAATGTACCCTCCCCCTTTTTCTGTTCTTTCTTTTTTTTTTTCTTTTTTTCTTTCTTTTTATTATGTTTCTATTTTATTTTTACCTGTATATAATCATGTAGTATATAGTTTTTAATATATTATATTACATTGTCACATAAATTTAAGCTAAGATTAAAGTATTCCAGTTGGAATCCAATTGGATTCCATTCCATTCCATGTGAATTTAAAGTTGGACTTAGTGAAATTCACAAAGTCTTATTGAATGAAATAAGCTGGAATGAACTTGGATTCCAGTTGGAATGGGCTCATTCCATGATTCCCAGCCATTCCACTTGAAACCATTAAATGGAATCAAATTGAATTGGTCTGGATTCCAACTGGAATTCAACTGGGATCCATGGAATCATGGAATCAAGTTGGATTCCATGGATTCCATTTGGAATGGGTGGGGACAGTAAAGTACTGGTTGGACTGAGTACTTGATAACTTGAAATCTTTGCTGTGAAGAAAGTTGGGGCTTGTAACTTCCTTGCATTCCAAGCAATACTAATACATGGTTTATATACCAGAGAACATAGAAAAATATTTAAGAGAGATCAAGCGTCCAAACTATACTAATCATTCTGTAGAACAACACCCAGTAGTCCTATCTGTCAACTACATACAATAGATTGAAGGCTGACAGAGTTTAGGAGTGAAAAATAGAAGGATGAGTAAGTAAGTAACATAGGATGAGTAAGAAGTATAAGCAGGATTATGAAAAGCGAAGTGAGATGAGTAAGAAAGAAGCGAAGCTGAGTAAGTACAATAAGCAAGAATGACAAAAGGAAGGAAGGATCAATCATATGAAAGTGTCAGACAATAGAAAAAGAGCCAAAATAGCAAACAAGTACCATGCTAATGAATAGAACCAGTCTATTCATGGCACAGCTCAGTCATCCATTACCAAGACTGCTGAGTGAGACAAAGATTTGCTGCATATGTGGAATCCAGTTAAGGACCAAATAGTTGTAGATGACCAAATGCTGATGACAATGGTGATATACGATGCTGTGCTGTGCTGTGCATACTAGGATGGGTAGAAATGATGTCCAAGAATAAGCTGCGATAGCCTTGAGGTTCAAATAGATAGACAATTGAATCATTGATAGGGAATGTAACTGATCAAATGGTTGAAGTGGAGATTGAAAGTTGGAATGGAGATTGAAGTGGACTGTGAATGGACTTCAACGTTGAATATTGAGGGATGTGCTTCAGATAAAAATGCGAAATAATAACCCTGGCTTCTGCATGCAATGGGGAGTCAAGCCAGATGCTCTAAGCTTATAGATAAATCTCATATCCAATCAAAATTGGTGTATGACAGCACATGCAGGATCTGCATAGCATTACAGGCATACTGCAGTCCTAACAACGCCATACTGCTCGTATGTTTGAAGAACAATGAATGCACTCAGAGAGCTCAGGTCGGAGTGATTCCCAGCTGAGCAATGCCCCCAGCAAATCATCCACTCTTTCGACAAACTGTAATATATAATCCCATTGTGTCTTTAATTTGGTCAAAATATGAATTTAATGGATGTATTTCAAACAGTCTGACCTTCTGTGCTTTTGGTTCTACAACAGCATCATCCACTTCCAAGTCCATGTCGTGAAATGGATTGTCTTCAATATCTGGATCCATCTCTGTCAGTTCAGAAGGCCCACCAGTAGGCTCTGTTGGTTCATGTTCCAGTGCAACTGCGACTTTTTTGTCTTTATTCACCCACTCTGTGTGACAATTTTTCTTGTTTCATATGTAATGGCAGCAGTGGCATCAACATCCCCTTCATGCAATACATTTTGCCATGCCTCTTTCTTGTTTTTTTTGTCTTTGAGAGGGCATTGAGAAAGAGAGAGATGTTTAAAATTGCATATGAAAATTTACCATATAACCGCATCATGGGTTATCCAGGTCTAGACAACATCCGGTGCTCTATTTGAAATCATATTGTGAAAATTTTCATCTGATTGCAGCCTCCCTGTGTGGCTCTTTATTGTTCTGTCACTACACATTTGTTACCGGTATGGACTCTGCAACTATCAAACATCCTCCTGCCTCACCAAGCACATCCACTAATGAAGTAAACCCAGATGACATTAATGATAATATTGGTCCGATCCCCAATCCTATCACCCCAGATTTTCTTGTTTGTCCAGATCGGCATCAAGTCATCTATAATGCTGAAGAAAGGAAAGTGCTTGATGCCCATAAAGCAAGGTATCTTGCATTGAAATCAGTGGAGGAACGCAAAAACGTGGGCGAAGATGTACATTCTGCCAGAGATATTTCAGTACTGGGACAGTATTGGTCAGGATATTGGAGACTCACAAACACAAACAAAGGTACGTCAAGCTTTCATTTATTCCAAAAGTTAGAGTTTCAATGTTCTAAAAATACATTTGGGCGCTTTTTTGGATTTTGAACATTATATAGAAGCTAGCAGCTTGGATGCAAAATACATGGTGAGGAACTAAAGTTGCAGAAACTGTGATTGCTGGGGAAGCAATGAAAAGGTCTGAAATTTTATGGCAGACACGCAAGGACAATGTTTTTGCAGAGATTGCAAGCTTAATGGGACTTGATTCCACGTCTACTCAAACACCTAATTGGTTTGACTTTCGTATGAAGGCCCTAGGAAATATTCTGCAATGAATGTCAGCACTGCAGTTGGAACACCTGGATATACAAGGTGCAAAGATTGTGTCAGCAGATAATCAAGATGACAACAGAAGACAACAGTTCGTTTTATACTTCTTTCGCGGGCGAGCTGAATCAATATGTAAAATAGGCTGGCCAAAAAAATGCCATTTCATGGCTGTCGAAGGTGCAAGAGGTCACTGGAACAAAATGGGTGTTCTGTCCCTTTCATTTGTGGTGTACACAGACTCATTGGGCAAGCTTGTTGTTCAAGTGTAAGCAAACTTCTCCCAGTTCCGGCTGGCTCCTGAACCCGGCACCAGCATTCTGTGTTCTTATCGCAATTTTATAGTCTTGATCAGATGGCAGAAATTATGGATGTTGATGCCCCACTATTTGAAAGTCAATACAGGCCTCAGGTTCACCCAATGAAGCTTTATGTCATGGAATATATAACAAAAATGAGGAAGATCTTGAACCCTGGACCTGCACCACGGGTGCCTGGCGGCACTGGCACTGGTGTATGTGATCTCGGCCTCCAATTCACCCACAACGGATTCCCTATCCTGCCACAGGGATTGGATACAAAGTCAGGCAACCTACCAGTCAAGAAAGAACTTCGATGAAATGATTCGGAAATACCTTGCAAAACATTACAGTGCATACACCTCATTGCCCAGCCGGCATTGCCTAACTTAAAATTTGCATAGAGCTGGCAACAAACAGTCGAAGCCAGCAAGTCACATACAGACAACTATAGAAAAATCAGGCACTGTTCATACCGGAATATCTGCCCAGTGGATTCGAAATGAAAGACCCTCTCGACTTGTCTTTGCCTAACCTAATATCACTGATAGACCACATTTTGGGGCGACAGGAAACACATCCCATAAGCCATGTATTTTGCTTTTCAATGGTCAATGCCAAACGCAAAGGTTACGAACCTATCTGGACATGTTATCCAGACGATGGTGTGCACAATCAGTCCGATCCCAGTTCCAATTCTGATCCCGATCCCAATGCAACTCCAGCACTGAGCACAGAAAAACCTAAACAGTCCAAAAAACAGAGAAAGGCCAAAGGTTCAAAGGACAATAGCAAAGCTCAGAATTCGGATGGCCAAAATGTTTTCAGGATTGGAGATATGCTCCTCCAAATGAGTCCCGTCCCAGACTCCAATCCGGACCTGTCAGCAAACATATCCCTCACTGTTGACAAAGGCAAAGAGAAAGCCATTGCACTGGACCCGGACATTCAGGGAGATGTTAGAGATGGCTCACCGGAGCTTGTGGCTTCACAAACAACTCTCTTTCACTTGCCACAGCTTTATCTGGGCAATGACATCCATGGTGGACATGAACACCCAAATCCATGGGATTGGGCAACAAATGTAGGACCTTACCCTGAATATAGCTACAACACTGCACATTCCGTCGCTGCTGGGCCATCCAATGCCAAAATTATCATGGGACCGTTCAATGACAATCCTGATGACAGACTTGACAACATGGCGTATATCAGGAGCTTCAGTGCCAGCCAAAACATGTTCCACAACAGTCAGACAGCTTTTGATAACGAACACTTCAATCACTACCACATTCCAAACGTACAAGATGAAGCTTTTGTGTTCAATTTACATGACAATGGCAGCACCTTTGCAAACCCCATTGCCACCCCATTGTCCGAGCTGGACCGTGATCAACAACAGATGGTGGCACATGGCTCAGGCAATGTCGACTCATCATTAATCCACATTCGCGTCCCACACCGAGCCTCCAAGAACAAAAAGAAAGTCAAAAACTGTTGCTCCTATTCAATCATCATCCGTTGACCTACAAGTGCCAATTCCAGACTTGTTTAATGCTATACCCAGCACGTTGACCGGAGCAGGATCTGATGCTGCTACCAGATATCATAACACTGGTGAAACGACTACACAGCAACTTGACCAGCAAGCTTTACAGGCTAAGGCTGTTACCAGACAGTCCATCAGACCGGCACCTGATGCCAATGCCGGAACTTATATCACTGGCAAAATAACTTCACAACAACTTGATCAGCAAGCATTGCATTGCTTGACAGTTACCTCATCAGCAGGTCTCAGCACTGAAGACTGTATTGCTTTGCCTGCTGTCACTATTGCAAAGAGGGCAGTCCGGACTTCAGACACATTGGCATTAATAGAGTCTGAGTCTGACAGACTTCAGGTCAATGGCCCATGCAAATGCATAAGGAGAGTCCGGGAATAATAGTCTGCAAGAAAGACCAATCTTATTGGATGAATCAGAAAATATATACTTTTATATGACAAAACAAAAGAAAACAGCTCTGTATGTAGCGATCCAAATTCAAACCCCACTGTATGTACCAACAAAAAACCCGCCCACAGACAATAACACATTCCACCAGTATATGTACAAACAAAAAAAGGCGCCTACTGAATCAAATCTCACTAATGTCTGCCTAATCAGAATCCATCTTGTCTCCTGTGTTGTGGTCGACCAAGTCATGCCGACGACTGAGCGGACTGACTGGTGTGGGCCTCCAGCGTGATAACAACCGCTGTCCGGGAGTCACCATTCAAATTGAGCAGAGCAGAGTCGGCACCACAGCCGGACAAAGGTAGGGACCAGGGGTGGTAGTCCTCAGAGCTCGAGGTCGCTATCGGAAGTGATGGTTGCAATCTGGCGGACGTCCTGCGCCCGGTGTGCTGAGCTCGGCGCAAGCAGGTGACTTAGACCGCTCGTTCTCCTCCATTTCCATTTGGTCAGCTGGTTGCTCCATATCGACATCTTCGCTTGTTGGCGCAGGCACTGTAGTTGGAGCTGGAGTTACTGCCAAATGACAGCGCCAGTGATATTGTGATAAATACATCCATGACTTGGACAGTTGGGATCATACTTACAATGAAGATATGTGTCCGGCACTTGTGCCAGACCAATGGAGTTGGGCGGGATTGTTGTGTCCAGCATTTGTGCCGGAACAAGAATTTCGGGTGGGATCATTGGCCTGGGCAAAATTTGACTGCTGAGGGAAAAGTCCGTGGCTACATTTGACAAGGGAGAGCGGGAGTGGAAGGTCCAGGTGTTGGCTGATGAGCCACATTATCTGGAGCAAGTTGGATGTGAGGGGGGAGGAGATTGGGGTAGGATGCTTCCAGATGCCGAGCCAATGGTAGATGGCGGGGGAGGGCTGGAAAGAGGAACAGATGATGGGCCGGGCACGGAAACTGTCCCGGACCCAGATGCATGGACACCGGAACTGGGTGTAGTCCGTGTTCCAGGGGCTTGCCTCTGTAGCTTAGCTACACGATCCTCCAGCTGCGTTATTGCGTTGCAGATGTCGCCAATTTCATCATTGAATTTTTGGATGACTCCCATATTCTTCCTGATTTGTTCCCAGGCCTTGTCCGTCGACCTTTGATGGCTGGCCACCACCACCTCCAGCTTCTCAATTCTATCCTCCAGTTGCAGGACAATTATGTCCAATGCCCTCCAGTGCTTGATGTCATCGGCAGTGATGCCTGGAAATCTCATTAGCTTTATAACTGGAATGTGAACAAGTGAATCACTTACCTGCTCAGGCTGCATTGAAACCAAGGCCGGACACGGATGCATCCACCTTTGCTCACTTTGCTTCTGGCTTAGCAGCCAGCCTCTTCCTCTCCACCTTTCCCTTTCTCTTGTCCTTGTCCTTCTTCCCATCTTTTTCCTGTCCTGTCTGACATGCTTTGTGCGATAAAGCGCAGTGAAAGCATGACCCTCTGCTACAGCAGCCTTCTACCTGCATGCAGGACAATTTCTTCCTCTTGCACTGCAAGCATGTCACTGCATAGGCACGATTGGAACGTTTAGGCAGCGGGCATGGTGGCCGGATTTTTGTGCCGATCTGTCTCCAGGATCCAGGTAATGCTTTGGTGAATGAGGATTTTTGTCATCGCTGGTGTCGCTGTTCTTGCTGTCCTCGTTGTCATTGCCCTCTGCATCCTTGTTGTCGCTGTCCTCCTCCTCAATTGGCTCGGGAGACCTCTTGCACTTTTTTCCCAGCGCCCGATCCCGATGCCAGTGTTGAATGGGGCGGGACGAAGTGCTGGTCCGGAGTCCGTGCTGTCTCCCATTTCAGCATCCTCTTCCATTGGACAAAGTGCCTGCGATCCCTTGTTGACATTGGGCCTGATTGACATCCTGGACAGCTCAATGGAGGGGGGGCGGATTCATTGGGAAGGTTTTGGAACTGGCAGGGGTGCAATATGTCGATATGGGTGGGACGATGCTGGTTCAGGCTCATCAAATGTTTGTAATGCCAATAAGTGATGGCCCATACCAGTTGACAGTACCAGTGAGATGTTTAGCATGGGGTGACTTTGTAATTGCCCAATACACAACACCCAATCAAATATTTATATTGATCAGTTCGATCTGGGAGGGTAAGCTCGTAAGGCTTATTACAATAACTAGTTTAGCAGAGTACAGACTTAGACGATCACTCTGGGGTGATCACTAGTAGCTAGAGAACACTTTTACAGACTAGTACACACAAGGCACTTGAATAGTAAGGGTGACCTCTCTATATGAGGGCGATCACCAATATCAGGGGGATTGCTTTTGGGGGCGAGTGTACACGGGACACTTAACAGTTCTCTTTATAAAACCCAAACTCAAACTTTATCAAACACTATAAGCAATCACCTGTATTAACACGTAGTAGATCCTTAGTTCCTATAAGCAACTGGGCACACTAGTCCACAGTCTTTAGTTTACTATAGGCAACGTTCTGAAACAGTTGGATTTCTCTGACAGTCATCCCTAGTTACTATGAGTGATCACTAGCCTTTATAGGGTTCCCACCCGTACTTAATAATCCCCAGGGCAGTCTTACTATAGGCAACATCCTGAACAGTTGGAGTTCTCTGACAGTCATCCCTAGTTACTATGAGCAATCGCTAGCTGTATAGGGTTCCAACCCATACTTAACAATCCCCAGGGCAGTCCGTGGATGACTTATAAAAGCCTGCTTATCAAGTCTAATAGACCTGACATTGAATATCACAATGGCGATCGCTCACGAAACCAGGTAGCACCTAATTGCTTAAGGTGAACTGCAGTGTTTGATCTCTTATCACACAAATCACTAGTCCTCAAAGTGTTAACACTAGAATTCTTATTCAGAGTAAATTCTGATATCAAATCTGGGGTGTAGATTACTTGGTTCCTATTCTAAGATACAGGGCTGTTTTTATAGGCTAAATAGATACTTTGGCTTGTGATAATTGAAAGAGACTAAGAGAAAAGGAAGGAAATGGACTGCGTGCTGCCTAGCCTTTGCTGCACCAATTATAATAGTGGAAAGTACTAGTTTGCCTGGGCTACGGTGCTTATTTGAAGATAACATTGTTGTCCATGTGGCAGTGCCTTCTTGGGTAGCAACCACCCAACTTATTTTATCAGATGGCTTGCGGCTAAGGCATGTCAGGACTAGATTGCTAGGGGTATATTTCCTAGGAAACCCTACCAAGGTTCCCAAGCACAGTTGCTATTGGTTTAGGACCTCCTGGAACAGCAGGTGCCCTTATCATGAGGCAAGTTACCTCTAGTATTGTGTGGCAATTGCTGGCTGGGCAATCGCTCACTCACATTGGCTGCATTGCAAATTACAAGTTTTTATAGTCAGATCTAGTAGACTGCCATATGCTGAGTTGTACACAAGATTTCAATTGCCAATACATTCGGTCCGTGGGGCAATCACCTGTGTGGCACAGTGATGCCTGATCCCCCGAGTGGTTGATTGCCTAATTTAGTGAACAGCCTTTGTGAGGCCTGGACACGGTGATTGCTTTTGCTAATTAATAAGGTTTTCATCACTTGGCGATCGCTTGGTAAGACACTGGTGGGTGTTACCCCTTGTAAGAGCCAAGGTCATTTCTTAAGAGTTTCTTCTTTGCATGGGACTAATAGTATGATCAATGGAGCAGGCGATCGCTTCAGATGCTCGGTTATGGTTGCTTTGATAGCTGTGTAGGAAACTAAAGGTAGTCTTTGATTCGTAGCACTGATTAATAGGCCACACTACACCTTAGTTAGTTTGTATGGTCTATTACTCTTGTTGGCCCACTAGGAAGTAAAGCCTCAAAGCCTAATAGTCTGGCTGTATCTCCTACCCTTCACTAGTATAATGTGCTAGTTTATTACAGATAACAATCGCAAAAATAAGGGCCTCTGTATCTCACTATGAATTGTAAGCTCAGAATGGTTTACACCCTTTCACTGGGATACTATGCCGGCTCCTGTGTGGGTTTTGATTTTGGTCGAGGCTTTGAACCCAACGCTTGTTGAAACTGCGATCGCTTTTTCGATCCCGATGCCTGATGCGGCTCTGGCCCAGATATGTTGCATTTGATTGGGTTTGTGTTCACCTGCATTACTTGAATCAGCCGTGGGCAATCACTATTTGGGACTGGAACCGCAATGGCAGCCGGCCCTGCTATCTCAATCCCACTCCTTTTGTCCACCCCTGCACCCGTTCCTACCCTCACTTCTGCTGTGCCTTGATCATCCCTGATTGTCACTCCTCCTTCAACTACCTTGCCTGACCATTTGCCTGACCGGGCCATGCCCTCCTCTCCCCTCTCGCCTGCCTTGCCGACTCCAACACCACTCCCTTCTGCGCGTCCCATGACCATGCATGATTGTTCTCTGGATTCGGTGTGACATTTGTTGTATTTTTCTGCAAACCGGGCAGGATTGAAATCTGGGTTCTTGTAAGTTTTGTAGTATTCATACATAGGGGCCCACAAGAAAAGATGGCTGTAGGCATTGATCGTTTCTTTAAGTAGACCTTCGTTGTTGGCAATTAAAACATTTCTCTACATCTTTGGTCAGAACATATAATGTTAACATGGCGAATGTACTTACCAAACCTTTCTTCTGTGCCTTGAGAACGTCCAGGATTTTGCCATCATTAGCACCTTTCTGCATCAAGTTATCCAGATGCAACAAGGAGCCAACGAAAGCATTGGAATTCGCAAAAATGGTTTTGCTGGACATGTTTTGCGTTGAAAGTAGTAAGTGGGAAGCAGGTTTTACACGTGAAAGTTGGCGGATCGGCACAGGGAAGTTATGGTAATTGAAGAGCAGAAAAAAAAAGCAGTGATGGTAAACATCAACCAGCCATCAATATGCAAACAAGCATCAACACTGCAGCCACAATCATGTCATAACCCCTAAACACTCAGTGTTTGGATTGCTGACTTACTTCACAACCACCATGCCTAATCCCGAGACACATACATCTTCAGTCCCAGAGGGATATGTTATTATCCCTAAAGCAGGAGACAAGAAAGAGGGATATCTTGTCCCTCAATTTATACTTCTGGATCCCCTCCAATCCTTTCAGGCATATCATGAGAGAAAAAAGATGGAGACGACCATAGCGGAAGGCAAGGTTAGTATTCGACATAACCAGGCACCGGGCCCGGGGGTGAATCAGTTCCGCTCCGTTCTGGTTCTGGTTCTGGTTTCATTTTGTTTCCCCATCCCACACTAATGGATGTATATTTGGTCAGAGCTCTCAGGTGCTTAATCGGCCATTTGTTGAAATTGCAGAGGAGCACATCAGGGTTCCACCCAATCCTGTAAGTTCAATACCAGTACTGGATCAACATTGTTCTAATGATTACAAGGATTTGAGCAATGAGGAACACCTCAATATTCATGCCAAAGTCATTGCGACCACAAACTGGCTCGGAGCCTCCTATAAGGACGCAGCAAATTGTCTGTATCTGGCTGAAGTCGCTGAAGTTGAAAGCTGTGGACCTTCACAAGAAAGGCCTTGCTAATGAGTCGCAACGCCAGCAAAATGCTCTGATTGAATTTGAGAGAAAATATTGTGATAATGTGCATACCGACACGAATGCAGCGGACGTGGATGTTGGGATAGAAGGATCGCAGTCAGCAAGACAAGGAAAGAATGTGACTGGTGCTCCAGAATATGATAATTCGGGGCAAAGGCAAGGGAAAGGGCTGGGTTCTCTATGAGTAGTTGAATGTTCTATGTGTTTTTTTGTATTAGTGAATGCATCTCTTAAAAGGAGAATACTGTTGGTGGCGACTCAATGGAACTAAGGTACTGTAAAGGCCATAAGTCATTTCTCAATGCTGCCGTGCCAGCCCCATGCAGACACGGCATTTGTAATGGATGTTATTGCACACTGCCTTCTGCCTTAACAACAACATTGGTGTTTTCAAACCATGTAGGACAGTAATACAAAAAGGGTATCTGCCTTAGCACAAACAGAAATTTTGAAACATGAGCATGCCGTGTCTGCCCCGGGCCCGCCCGGCATGTTGATTTGAGTTAACACAAATGGATGTTTTTACACCATGCAGGCAGTGAGTGAGAAATGCTATGTTCTGGCCCGCATTCTGTTCCGCGCCCATCCTGCGCCCGTCAGCGACCCGTCAATATACCACTGAATTCTACCTACTTTAACTTTTGCTTTCGCGAGACAGACTACATTCTCAGGTGTTGCAGACCCAATTAAACATTTCAGCGTCGGACACAGGTTGGACACAGGTTGGACAATTTATTTACACGGACTCCCCGCAAGGTATCACTTCTGTCTTGGTCAAACTAATGCCTCGCTCAGGCCCCGGCACAGTTCGGACATGGGTTGGAGAACATATTTTTGCTAGGCACATAATTTGAACTTTGGACCGAATGGGAGATAAAGAGGAATTATTTCATGCACATTGAAAATTGAGTGCAATCCAGCCCATATATGAAATGAAGTCAGAAAGCCGGTGTCCGATCCAGTCCTGACCCGACCTGCGGAATGTGCAAACCACATCCTGGCCAGAGTAATCCTGACATGTGATGGATATATGGGGTATGTATCCATCAAGTGGTCAGATTCCTCCATTCACCGGCCCATACAATATGGTACAGTGTGGATTGCTATTTAAAGGTAGGGTACATTGGGCAGCTCAAAGGAATTATTGAATCCATATGGAATGCTACACTGTAACTGTACTTTGTATCATATACTGTACTACAGTGTAACATCAGTATGTGGAATGTGGGCGTCGTCCAACTCGCGTCTCAGATTGCGTGATCTTACTAATCACAAAATAGGGGCCAAATTTCCATATTGCCATTTCCTCTTGCTTTCCTCATTCCGTCGCTTTCCAGAACGCTGCTCTCCCGCACTCGGCACCCAACATGGAGATGATCGATTTTCATTCAAACAGACCTCAAGGCCTCAACCTCGTAACCGGATATCAGCCCAAACTCAACTGGAACCTATGAACGGCTGGCAGAGGCAAAGAACACACCTTCGACCCCGACCCTGACGTGCTAGAGCACGTCGTTTGGGTGCTTGAAACAGCAGAAGCTTGGACGCGTGGTATTATGAGCCTTGCAGGCGCTTCACATTTGTCCAGTCCCTCGATTTCTCCGGAAGAAGACACTGCTCTTTCCCTGTCTATTCCATTGGATGCCTCGAAGGAAGGCCTTGGAACGGCTTCACATTCGCTGCTTCAACCGACTGTGAAAGAGGGCCTGGGGATAGCTGGGAGCTTCGCGCAAACGCTCCTGAAAAAGCTTCCAGGATGCGTCGACCAATTCAGTCAAGATGGCGCTTTCCATCGTTAAGACGATCGTCGAGATCAAAGATGTGAGTGGTATTTCGTGTCTCTTTGGTCGCTGTTTGATTATTGTCCTTCAGGAACTTCGCGACAACAAAGACAAGACGCACTTGCAGGCCGCCGCGGAGGTATGAATAAAGTTAGCTCTATTTTATTCTACACTGCTCATAGTAATATTCAGTGCCCAATGGAGACTCAGTCTGCCCTAGCGCGGGTCTCCGTGAATGCGCCAGCTTAGCTACATATTTCGCAGAGTGCCCGGCCGCGGAATCGACACCGCACCTGTACACCCCATCGCTAGCCACTTGCAAACGTCAGTCGAACCTTTTAAAGAACTGGAAAAGACAATTCTCGCACATCCCCGTGTCCACTCATGCTCATACTAATAGTGGAAATGATGTGCCGTTGTTGTTAACTATAAACCTAGAGGCGGAAGCCTTGTTCGAACACATCCTTCTCCGCAAATTCGGCGTGAGCCAGGATCCAAGCGAGTTCATCTCAAGAAGTTTTCGGGCATGCGCAAGAAGTACAGACTATGCATATCACACTGGCGCCGCCTGAAGTCGGCGATGGTGGAGAGAGCTCCGGCCAGGCTCGGCAGAGCGGGATTTTCAACAACAACGGTTCGGATGGGTTCGCGAGTCGTCGGTTCGGAATGTCGCATACGTCGCCGCGCCGCGAGTCGATGGCGCTGGCCAAGTCGCCTGGGCTTGTCTTGTGGCCGTCGACGTTTATTCCGATGGACCAGTCTGAGATCGAGATCCATACGTCGAAGCATCTGCGGTTGTTGTTGTCGTGCAAGAATTGCCTGATTGAACACGCAGTCGAGGCGACTGACGATGAAGAGATCGATGAGGCGTCTGTTTTGGAAGCGCTGTGGGAATACGAAGGGTGCGTTTTATTTTTCGTGAACTGTTCGTTTCATGGGTATGGGTTGTGAATTAATGGTTTTCTTCTTTTTTTTTTTATCAGTTTCCTCCGGCATCGCTTCAACCCGCCACCATCCTCTAGTCCCTCGCCGAATAGTGATCTCGGCTCTGGCGCTGTTAGCGTCCACGGATCGATCGCAGAGTCTGTCTGCTCGGATAACCGTGAATACATGTGGGAGTTTCAATCGTTAGTCTCATACATACGGTCTTTGATCCCGTTCAAGTCTGACTACTAACTCTATCTATCCTTTCTCTCTCTCTCAGGGAATTCGGTCAGCGGTTCGCATGGCAGCGTTCCTCTTCCTCCTCGAGCAACCGGTCTTCCACCCCGGTACGCCTAAGGGACAGGATCACACGCCTACGACGCCTACGTTTCCGGCATCACACTCTCCTAATGCGCCTTCGATGTCGATGTCGACTTCATCCGTTGAGAGTCGGCCGAGCCACAGGGATACGATGTTGAGTGCGACACCCACCGCGCCGATTTACTCACGGGAGGAGATGACCCATAACCACTCTCCAGCAAAGGAAGGGGGAAGGTAAACGCTTAAATAATCCAAACCCAGTACCGGTACAACTTCATAGGATTTCACCCAGATAAAGCCTTCGCCTTGAGCTGAAGGGTCCATGATGCGGCAGAAATGGGTGCATTCGCATTCGTTTCTTATCGGATACGTGCTGCGCAGCCGTCTCTTGATATCGCTGATATAAGTCTTTGCTCGGGGGCGGGGGCGGCCTCTGGAGTCGTCACAGTCCATGGTTAAGAGAATATTTGGAGAAATTAGTAAAGATGCATATATATTAGCAGAACTGTGGGGATGGTTGGGAGAATCAGTGGTCATGAACAAGTTAAGTATGAAATAAACCTGAGAGTCCTGACACTCGGAGAACCGAGACGTAGTAGGTACTCTAGCGGAGGGCGGTGCTTCTTTGCACCCGTGCGTCTTGGCACTCTGACTGCTTCTTGCACGTTAATAAACTGATTCAAAAAGAAAACCTGAGAGCCACCGTCAGAGCGGCGGCTTTTGGGTGAGCGCAACTTGCCGCAGCCGAAGTTGCCGAACAAGCTCATTGCAACTCGACATGGACGTCATCGGGCCTCTTTTCATCTTCCACATTGACAACATGCACTCTGGCACAGCACCCAAACAGCATTATACCACTCTCTCTTCGAAAGACTTATAGTGAACTCAAATTTCTACATGTTTATTCAAAAATACATAGCTGATCCGAACACGTTCCAGTTGCGGACAAGGCCTTGACAGGTTTGACGCCTTCTAAGCAGTTTTTCTAGTGGACGATGGGCAATAGGCACCATAAATATCCTCTGAGAGGAAATGGCCGGCGAGGGTCTTCATTTCCTTCTAGAAGTGATTGACAAGGTGTCCAAGGTGTGTTCGACACTTTAACTGCCACGGAGCGACACGCTGACCCAGTCCAGTCTCGCTACGTGTGCTTAGGCAGTCAGTGAATATGTACCGCAACAGCGCTGCCATCGACCCCTCCGGAAAATGGGCGTCCGCCGAAGAAATACTGGCTAATCCCAGGAACCAGAAAATCTCCATTCCTACCCAGAACGATTGGGGCGTCGAGTCGTCTGTTCCAGGGAACCACGCAGAGAATGCCGCAGCTGCCAGTGGAAGGCGCGGCGAGCAACAACCCCGCCTCTCGTACCAGCCAACAGCCTCGTCGGCGTCCGCACTCTCCTACCTTACCTCCCAGCAAGGGTTATCGCCGCGATCGCCGACCGCGCACACTGGCATACCCCGTCTGGAAGGACACATCCACCTCGTCCCTGTGCGTCGGGGCGGCAGTCAGCTAGAGCAAACGCCACGGCATCTGGAAAGCGGAGACCCTACGCTACAAAATCGATCGGATCCTACATCGAATCATACTAGTATCACGTTTCCGAATCCTCAGCTCGCAAGCCCGTACGCGCAGGTACCACAGTACGATTATCGACCCAGTTCTATACTGCCCATCGAAAGTTCATTCTCACACGACACCAACAATACGCGCAGCTCAGGCCCAGCACCTCAAATGCCTCGTCCTCATCCTTATCCTCATCCATACGTCGCTCCATCAACGCAAACCCCACATGTCGCGCAAAACGTGTATTCACACCAGCAGGAACAGCAACAATCGGATAATCAGCGTCATCATGCCCCGTCAGCAATCCATTCTGCTCGTGCAGCGGCAGTGCGCCCAGATGCATTCGTCGCTATCGATCCTTTTCGCGCACAAAGACGTGGTCGTAAAGATGAGTCGAAGGAGCCTCCGTCGTTTATGGAGGCTGGAGCAGCAGCGGAGTCGTCGGGTTCACGGGTATTTTCGCCGGCGTCTATGAACCAGTTACAGGAGAAACACCCCTCAGCAGAGCGCGTCGGACGACGGCCTTCTTCGGATGGCCATGGTTATGCCGCGACTGGGACTGGGACTGCGAAGGTTGAATATATAAACGAAGTCCAAGTTCACGATCCAGTGCATGGCCTCGTACAACAGCAACCTCCTCCTACGACGACGGCGACCAAGCATCCTACCCTTGCGCTTGCGCCTGTCCGGCGGCGCACCATTCCTGATACCGAGCAGCACCATCACCATAAAGCACACACGCAGGAGGGCTCGCTCGAGAATTACGGCTCGTACTCGTGGAAGCAGCCCCCGCTGTTGGCGTCTTCGCACTCGCACTCGCACTCGAACTCGTATGCGTATGCTTATGCGCCGAACGTAAATGGGAGCGCAGCACCGGGGCAGGAGCCCCGGCGGTCCACCGCGTTCTGGCGGCCAAAGAGTGTGGCCGGTTATTTGCGCTGGCCCTTCAGTCGCTCCAAAGGGCCGTATGGCCATGTGGCGTCGTATACTTATCCTCCTCACCATGCTTCTTCCCCCCTCCTCCGGGGACGCTGGTGCCGAGCCTCGACCCCGCCAAACACAAAAACCCCCAACCCGCATCACCCCTATCACCTTCGTCTTCCGGACGCTGCCCACGCTCATATACATCCGGCTCATGCTCCTCGGCGCCCCGGCGTTCTATTTCGCGCGGGTCGCGCGGGTGTTTGAGGAGGGCGGGATGACGATGGCGCAGATTGAGCGGATGGGGCTCGAGATGCGGGCGGCGGCGGAGGGCGTGGGCGTGGGCGTGGGCGATTCGGAGAAGGAGAAGGAGAAGGTGGGGCTGCTGCTGCTGCCGGCGGGGTATAGGAGGGTGCGGGCGGCGTGGGAGGCGTTTGTGGATGGGGCTGTGGGCGAGTGGAAGATGGTTGGTGTTGTTTCGGTTTTGCTGTTGTCGTAAGCCTTCTTTTCTTTTTCTTTTCTGTTACGCTTTTTCTTTTTCTTTTCTGTTACTCTTTTCTGTTACTCTTTTCTGTTTCTGTTACGCTTTTTCTTTTTCTGTTACGCTTTTTCTTTTTCTGTTACGCTTTTTCTTTTTCTGTTTCTGTTTTTCTTTTCTTTTTCTTTTTCTGTTACTCCTTTTCTTTTTCCCTTTCTTTTTCTTTTGTTTGTCCTGCGACTGATTTTTATTACGACACATCCAGTGCGATCCTCACCACGCTCCAGATCGAGAACGCCAACGCCAACGCGACTGCAGCGGGCGACCCCGTTATCAGATACACAGCACTTCTGTCGCTGATGTGTGCGCTGATGAGTCTTGCGTTTGGGTGTGTGTATGTGCTCCGCTTTGGGACGATGCGCAAGATTTGGAAGGCGGTCGAATGGGCTTTGGTGAGTTGTCCTTCACTTTTTCATCTACTAGGCTATCGCTATCGTCAATACATATGTGCTTATAATCGGACATGTGCAGGAAGCGAAGAAGGACAGGACGAAGGTGGTTGTGTGGTGGAATGTGTGGGTTATGTTGGCGATGCCTGTCGTCTGGCTTGCTTGGTATGTCGTTTACTAGTCCATCGACCATCCTTTGAATTTATTAGCCTGATTGAATTTGATTGTGTGTTGCAGGTCTATCATCCTATATGTTACGTGCATCATGACCTTCGTCTGGCGGACAAGCTCTCGGACGCAAAATAGCACTAACACTACAACCAACAACGCTCATGGCATATCGGACGCCGGCCTCCTCGCCGTACGCATTGTGATCAGCGCGATCTTGGGATTGGGCATCGTTTATATGGGGTTGGCGATGCGTACGCTGGGGCGGTATGGGGATGAGATGGATACGTGTTGGAGGAGGAGATGTGCGTGGGTTAGCGAGCAGAGGGACGAGGACGAGGACGACAGGTGTCGTGGTTTGGATGGACACCAGAGTTGGCGTCCGGGTCAGCAGCCTGTTCCATCGTTCGTTCCGCCTGCACCTTCTGCGCCGTATGGGTACGCGTATGGTGTTGATGATCGGCAGAATGATGATTATGATGCTGCGAACCAGTTCGCGAGAGTCGACGCTACAAAACCGTTGACCGACACGAATGCGAACGCGAACGCGAATTACGTGGCTAGTCCAACGGCTGTGCAGGTGGTCCAGGGGCCTTCCACCCACCATGATCCGAGCCATGATAAATCTGCCATTGGGCTCGGACTGCAGCAAGGAACAGGAAAGGGTCAAGGTCAAGGTCAAGGAAGTCGCGCTGCTGAGTTCTCCTCCTCCGAGTTGAGTATTACAGCAGAACGCAATATGTCGACTCTATCCAGAGATCCCACGACGTCTGTACCTGTTTCTTCTCCCCAGGAATCTGAGGATCCGCGAAGCGCCAGTGCCAGTGCCAGTGCCAGTGTACGGAAGAGAACGTCGCTGGCTGTCCCTCCGCCTGCTACGCTGCCGCCTATACCTGGTACGCCGATGTCTGGATCCGGATCCGGATTGAGTGGTCCGCGGTCGAGGTCGAGGACCAAGTCTTTGCAGACGACTGCCAGTGCGACATTTACCACCACGTCGTCCGTGTACGCGGATCGCGATCGCAGCAGTGGCGGCCTCAGGTATTATTCGGGGTTTAATCTGGAATCGAGGGAAACGACGAGCTTGGGTATAGGTGTTGGGGATGCTGATGCTGATGCTGATGCTCGTCACGCGGGTGGACGGCGCGTTCTTTCTTCTCCGACTCGGATGGCGTCTGTTTCGACTGCGAGTGGGAGCGGCGGGAGTGAATATCTGGGAAGCGATCGCGATGCCATGCAGGAGGAGGAGGAGTCGACTAGTGCACAGTCACGCGCACAGTTGAGCAATGACGAGACGGAGGCGTCGATGAGTGTTCCGAGGACGCCTGTTCCGAGCCCTGCGACTGTCTCTCCGAGATAGATCACAGGACTCGATTGGAATGCTGGGCTGGGTGGAGACTTTGGAGGACTGGTAGTTATGATTCTTATTAACGAGCGGCATGATTGAACATTGAGGATTGACTATTGCTACTACTTCTACTATACCGAGTGCGCGAGTCTCACCGGCTTCCAAGCCGACTGGCTCTTACTTCGACAAACTTGTGGCAAATGGAACTTCATGATGGTGGATATCATCGTCACCAGACACCTCAGAAAAGCCCACCCTCAGCTGATCTCGTTCAGTGCGAGTCTTAGTGCTACGTGTGCCGTGCATTTTAGGATCATTTGCATATGTAGACTTGGCAGAAATAGTACATAAAGTGTCACAAGTAAATAGTGGGGTCAAAATATTCTAAAATATTGTCCATATTGTCGAGCGCAGAAACGCTGCTTTAAGAAACCGTATTAGGGCATTAGCCTCATGATCCTCGAAAGCACTCTAACGATAGACTGTCAGTGACCAAAGCCTTGCATCTAGGTGTTTGAGATTACTCACGACTTCCCGATTTCTCGTGCAGCATCGTGCACAATGGAGGACCTGCACAAGCGGAGGAGCATCTTGCATAAGGCAGAAGCTGTCGGGCGCTGAGCACGCTGATCCGATAAACACTTGCCCACAATCCGATGAAGCGGCTTGTTATTCTGTATAACGATTGGGACCTCAGGTGTGGCGCATGGGAAGAGAGCTTCGTTCTGTGGCGCAAGGCTGCGGTACTCGATTTCATGGGTACCATCCTGGAGTTGCGGCCTTTCCGGAACAATGTTTTCCACAACTGTGACAAGCTAGAATAAAATTTGTCAAAAGGCGGAACGATCAAGAATTAAATAAATACAAACTTGAAGCAATACAGTCGTTGCATTCCGAATATCGTCCTTCATAATTCCATCCAAATTCACCTTATGTCCAGGAACATCTTTCGGAGGAAGTGGTGGTGGAAGATTGTTGAATGCGACATGCGGGAGGCCATTGCTACCTCGCGAGACATCCCAGCTTATGTTTCCCTGATAGTAAAAAGGTCAGACTCTTGTTAAATAAATAATAGAACAATAGAATTACACTCATCAACGCACGGACGCAGAGTCATGTATCTGATAACCGGATCGGCTCCCACGTTCGCGCTCGTGCTGTCGAGCTGTAGCGTGGTGAGGATGGCTCTGTTGCAAACGAAATGAACAAAATCCTATGAGTGACACTGACACTGGCATGGCAGACACGCAGAAAAAAGAAAAAAAAAGGCTTACGATAAGAGTAGAAAGGAAATTGATATTGAAGATCTTCCATTCACATACAACCCCATCTCGAGCACCATCTTCTTGATTTCGGGCAGCGTCATACCGCCTCCTCAAATATGCCCGGAACGCACTGAAAAATAAAATGCCGGAATGCGGAGGAGAGAAACGGGGTAAACAGTGTCCTTAAAACGAAGGTGACAACGATTTGAGTTATACTAGGCTTTCGTCGAAGAATATGAGGATAGGTATGCGATACGCGGTTGGGATTTCATACGGTCCTTTCGAACGACTGAAAGACCAAAGCAAACAGCTGCACAGATTTGACCGGAACGAGGACTTCTCGGGCTCTGCGTTCACATTCAGTAGTTTAGAATTTGGATGTGGCTATGCAAATGAATTTGAGTGTGAATGCGAATGCGAAGGTGTCAACGGAGGCTTCCAGGGATATGCTCCGTAAATTTCAAGAGATCCCTCGTGTGGCTTATGACCGGTCGTTTGCGAATAGCTTTTCGATGCGAGGCGCAGACATGGAACCCGGTCGATAATCATACTGTAGTGCTTGGGCGTATGGACTTGCGAGTTGATCCGACGAAGAGAAAATATGAGCCAACGACCGATTTTGTAGCATCGGGCCTCCACTTTCCAGATGTCGTGGTGTTCGTTCTAGCTGGCTGTCACTTGGGCGAATAGGGACCAGGTGAGTGTGTCCTCCCGGACGGGATATGTGGAAGGCTGTCTCCAATGATCGCAGTGATAACTCTCAGTGAGAAGTAAGGTAGGAGAGTGCCGACGCATGACTGGTACGAGAGGCGGGGAAGGTCGCCTTTCTTCGTGCTGCAGCATTCTCTAAATGGTGTCCTGGAGCAGACAATTCGATGCCCAAATCGTTTAGAGTAGGTAGAAGAGATAGTATGGGAGAATGTTTGGTTTCTGGGATTGGTCAGGGTTTCTTCAGCGGATCGGTCATGTCATACAATCGGATTAATCCTACCTTTAAAATCAAGACCCGATCGGATTAATCCTAACCTCGGCCATTTTGATACAACTTGGCACAAACATCCTATCTCATTCTATCCTATCCTTCCCTAATCTTACCAGATCCTAGCATTTCTCATCTAGCTACCAATCCTATCCTGCCCTTCTCCTCGTCTCATTCTATCCTAGCTACCAATCCTATCCTGCCCTTCTCCTAATCTCCTAATCTCATTCTATCCTAAGTCCTATTGTATCCTAATCATCGGATTGTTCTCTATTTCTATCCTACTGGGCTCGCTATTTAATATAACTATTGTACCATTTATCATATATTCTTGACTTGTCAAGGGCCTTTTCATACAGGTTAGTGCAATCATTTGTAAGTCTTTCATGCATAGCTGCTTGCTTATTTGCATACGCTCGGGCACCCAAGCTACTTGCTTCCTTTCCCTGAGTAATCCATGCCTCTCGGGTATAACAAAAGACCGTATGGCACGCTTGAACTCCTCTTCAAGAATTTCACGCTCTTCACGCGCTCGATTTCTTAATGAACGGTCACGGAACCACTTTACCCTATCCACTAATATGAGGTATTGAAGTCAGAAAGGAATATAAAAGCCATGACAAATGTGATACTGACTTTCGAGACGCCATTCAGCCTTTTCTGCAGTGGTAAATCCGGCTGGACAGGCGATATGCCAAAACCACGGATCCTCTGTTCGTGAATCACCCAGTTTAGCAGGTATTGCCGTATTCTTAGCCCAGAGCTGAGTATCAAGAAGTGGCTGAAGTACAGGGTCGTTGGGAGGAAAGCCAAGTGTAAGAAGCGCATTTCGTGTCCTTCTATATTTGGCAGCATGCTTTCGTGCATCTCCCACAATTTCATCCACAATAGTGCGTGCTCGGGTTGCGTGTTTTTGACCATATGCATTTTTTGCCTTTATGGCAACGTTGTGATTGTAAGACTGTATTGCAGTCCGTATACTCTCCAGGCGATCATGAGCGCAGCCAATCCGTATCTGATACTCAGCCTGAGCAGCAGTTGTCAGACCTAAACGTGTCCGAAAGGCTTCATTAAAGTGTGACGGAAGCAAAAGTGGCTCCGATTCTGGCTCATTGGGATCCACAGAAGTGATTTTGCATTCTTCACGTAGTTGCGGAAACATTGCAAATTGTTTCTCTCTCCATTTGACGAGGGAGATGCGTAGATTACGACGTGCAATGACCAAGTTATGGTTGTCTGATTCAGATCGATATTCAATAGCAAGAAGTGATCGAATATCATCCCTATAACCGGCGACCAGTTATTTAGCCAAAATTTGCATCAAGTCATTGGTAGACGTACTGATCTTGCTCAAGATTAATTCCAGTTGCGACAAGACTGGCCTCACCTATTTGACTGAAGCCAGCAATTTCACGAACATACTCTTCTTGGATGAGTTTTTGGCGCGCCTTTGCTTGTGTAGGTGGACCTGACACTCTTGGTAAGTCACTATTTATTCTCTTAATGATATAGTAGTACTTACTCTGCTGGAACTTGGCGCGATGAACGCTAATAATCTGCTTTCCAGTACCACGTGGTGTGTCATCAACAGCGTCCCACTTTTGTAGTAGTGCCAAATCAAAGCGGGCACTGAGTTCAAAGAAACATTTCTCTCGTTTCTTCAAGGTATCAAGACATCGAGTGTAGAATCTATAAAGAGTCGCGCCTGGCAGTCAAAGCTTAGTAATGAAAGAAGAAAGTAGCCCATAATAGCTTACCGATTTCATGATACTTGGTCCAATTCCAATAATTAATGATGGCGTCAAGACTATCATGACGATGGCCAGCATTCTGCTCCTTTGTACTAGCTGCAGCTCCATTTTGCTCTCCGTGTGAACCTTCAATCATTTCTCCACAGGTCTCTCCAGAAAATGGAAGATAGCTAAAATTCCATCGGTATTGACATTCTTCGATGTGATTTTTGATGTGTAGCTTAGGAACAGCCCCTCGAATCTTCTCGATAACAGACACCATTGATGGAAAATATTTCATAAAACGTTTAAGCATCTTGATCCAAAACGAGCAATAAATATCGTATCCAAGCATAATCCAGCGTTGATGATGCGCATCTGCAAGTGCATGTGCCAACACGTAGTCAGTGTTTGCAAAACTATGGTAAGTTCAAAATCAGCAAAATTTGTGTAGATAGTGAAGTCAGCACTCACGCTTCACCACGTTTAAGATCCGCTAGGCCTTGTGGGAGATAAAAGCCATGACGAGCACACTGTATGACTATCACTCCGCTTACAGCAGCATTTTTGAACCGAATAATATTTCGGAACTTAACAGCACGCAAATGTTGGCATATGCAGTCCTATATACAGCTCAGCTCAAAATGCGCCACCATGGATGATTAACATAAACGTACATCTTTACAATCGCCAACATGCCCCAAGTATTTCTGATAGGCCTTATCTTCCACAAAATATCCAGTGCCGTTGTTCAATGAGACATCATCGGGGTCACCACACTTGTTTTTACGCTGAAGTTTGAAGTTTCCATCAGCTGAAATAAACAGTGTATATTTATGTCTAAAAAAGAATGTCAATATCACATAGAATACTAAAGTTAAAAGGTTTGGCAAAGCCATACGTTTCATCTTCGTGTGCTGTGTCAACTGTTTCTTTGTCAACATTGACATGAATTTCTGGGCATGCAGGACACCGGATGGCTATTGATCCCTGTCGCCTGTGTATCATGATTTTGTCGAAGTTGTGGCACTGTCCAGAACGCCGAACTTGTGCAAGATGATTCCAAACACGGACAACGCGACAGAATTCATGATAACGGTCCTAACAGCTACAAGTTAGCAATTATTGGATGGCTACTGATACATGTTTAACGCACTGGTACGTCTTGGGCAAATGCAGCACTTGTCATTTCTTGAAGAGTGCGGTGATAGTCATACACATTAATCTTGGATCGAAGGCTAATTCTCTCGAACATGTCAAGGAGTTCGAATGTGAATGCTGTTTCAGGCTGTTTAAAGCTTGAGGGAAATAAATCAGCATCCATGAGTTGGTAAGGCTCTGTCAGACGGCCAGGGCATGCACAGAATTCGACTGAGACGTGGTGGAAGCCATTTGTATGGAGAACTACCATTTTACGAACAGTTGAACTCTTGCTATGGTGTGGACACTGCTGGCCCAGATGCCCCAAGCGGTGCCGATATCCAAGTGAGTGAAGAGACATTCTTTTAAAATGATCTGCTACCCATTCGTCAATGTGATGCCAGGCCAAAAGTGCATGGCTATTGCGTATGCAAGAGTGGCATTGGAGTGCTTGATGAGTACAAGACCGGCATCGGAACCTAGCATTCAATGAGCCACACATGCAAGGCTTTCCTAAGCCAGGGTGGTGTTCTTTGGCTAGAAGCGCTGCTTGAAGAGCTGGCATTTCATGCTCAAATGATGATAGCATCGCCGAAGTGCCCTGATTGCACACTAGATAAGTAAGTGTCATTAATGACAGTATTTCGATATCATACCTGCTTGCATTTTCTTTCTCCCTCACTATTAGGCTTGGGAAGATTATCCTTGATGATAGGCGGTGAGGAATCCAAGTCACGACTGTTTGATGAATGAGATACTTGGGCACGATGTAACATGGATTTGACATAGGAATAATGTATATTGCCCCTTTCCGAGTTGCTAATTGCACTGATCTCAAGTTCAGTTTCGTCGTCTGAGAGAGGATCAACAGTCCCAAACCCTCCACGGGCACGTTTGATGCGAGAATGGCTCATGAAAGTACAGCAAGTTCAATGAATGATGTTAGAAGCTTAGGATACAAGTGAAAATTATGATCAAATATTTAATTGTGGCGGAATATCTGATTGAGCCACTGACAAGGTCCAATTGTGTCCACGGTCCACCCATGGCCATTGCATTTACATAGGCCCATCATGGCCATTTAGCTATCAACAATGACTGCGGTGCTGTAGCTATCAACAATAGCCCTGGCCTAGAACAACCATGACAAGGCCCATGACTACCATGACCACGATGCAGGCCATAGAACCTCCTCTTACTTGACAAGTGGACGATGTGAACGTTCTTGTTACGACAAGTCTTTTTCTTTTTCTTTTCTCTTTTCTTTTCTTTTCTTTTCCTTTTCTTTGTCATCTTTCACATCATTGATACATCATCTTTCACATCATTGATACATCATCTTTCACATCATTGATACATCATCGTACGCTCTGATGAACTTTACTTTCACTTCCATCTTTTATGATACATCTTTTGATGAACATTTGATCTGTTTCTCTTATTCTTATATACATCTGCTGATGAACATTCAAACTCGTTTCAACTTGATCTGTTTCTTCTATTCTTATATACATCTGCTGATGAACATTCAAACTCGTTTCAACTTGATCTGTTTCTTCTATTCTTATATACATCTGCTGATGAACATTCGATCTCGTTTCAACTAGCTGTACAGTTCATAGTATTTATACAAGGGAGCATCTACTGTATTCTTTAGCTAGTTCTTGAGAATCCAACCTGCTTAACCTGCTCTACTCTGAACTTGAACTTGTTCTTGTAAACGATTGGTGGTTAGATTACGCACACTGCGTGATTCTAACTTGAGATCGTAACAAAAGAACTAGCTTCTCACTCTACCATACTGCTTCGTCCACAAGCAGTATTGGGAGCTTGAACCAGACACCACGACATCTCGAGGGCGGAACCTTCTCCGCAAACTACAACACCGGCGACAGTGGTGAACGAACACCTACATCAGACGTTCAACCCACTACCCTAACTCCAGGACTATTGTCAGGAGAAGAATACTTCACCGACGCCTCTGAACCCTCTGAAACCTCTGAACTGAACGAACAAATGCCTGACCAAATGGCTATTGACACCCCGAAAACAAGGGAACTCTCTCTTAACAAACCTCCACGCCCTTCAACGGCAAAACGGTTTAAAAGCAAGAAATTCCTTCAAGAATGTATCCTCTATATGGGGATCAACAAGGACGTCTATGACACTGAACCGAAGCGAATTGCGTTCATGCTCTCTTTCATGCAAGAAGGGAACGCGGTCGTCTGGAAACAACAATTTGTCCAGAACAAACTGAACCTCGACACAGGGGACATCGACTTACCAACATACAAAGAATTCATTGACGAATTCCAGAAGGCCTTCAAGCCAGAAGAAGAAGACATTGATGCATTGGACAAATTAAAAATGCTTGACAAAAGAACCTGACCGGCTGAACAACTAGTAACCAAGTTCAAATTACTGGTTGGAGAAGCAGGGATGACCAACGACTCCAGCACCGCAAATAAACTCCTGATCGAGATGTTCAAGACAGCGCTAAACCCAGCACTAGTACAGAAGATCATCCAGTCTGAGAAGAGGCCCACCAAGATCGAAGAATGGTATGACAAAGCCATGTCTTTCGATAGGAGCTATCGACTCGCGATGGCAATAAGAGGCCCGTCTCAATCAAATGCGCAATTTATTCCCAGAGCCGTGCCAAGAAAGGACCCCTTTGCAATGGACGTCGATGTTATGACCACCGAGAAACGAGCAGAGCCTTATGAAAAGGGGGCTTGTTTCAGATGCAAACAAACAGGACATCTCGCAGTAGATTGCCCTCAGAAGAAGAAAAACAACAACCCATTCATGTCGGAAGGAGTTGCCGGAAGAAAAAATGGACACCCAAGGACCTTCATGCCCATATCCGGGAGTTGAACATGGAGGAAAGGGAGGAACTGGCAAGTTTGGCGATGGGAAACCAGGAGGAGGATAACAACACTGAGGATTTTTAAAACGGAGAACCGAATCGACATCGGTCTCTCCACGATTAGGCATCTATTCTGTATTTATGGCTACACTTGAGAATAAATCTATGCATTTACCGATTTCTTTCTCTGCCATAAAAAAACGGAAAGCCACAAATCGTCGAAACCTTGGGTCTAATTGACTCTGGAGCTGGTGGAAAATTCATCGACCAAAACTACGGCTAGAAAACTAGGACTTGAACAAAAAACCTGAAGAGGAGCCTCACGGTGTACAACGTAGACGGAACTCTCAACAAGAAAGGAACAATCTCTACTTTGTAGAACTCAATCTCACTATCGGGAACAGAACGAACAAGGAAATTCTATTTGTCTCTGGATTAGGACGACAAAAAATTATTCTAGGACTACCTTGGCTTCAGAAACGAAACCCCGACATTGATTGGGAAACTGGAAAAGTTAAATGGAGAGTTTCCAAATCTATCCACACCACTACTGTGGAAGAAGAACTGGAAGAAACTGAACCGATCATAGACACCACGGACGTCCCACTTGAAGACTTCAACACTTTGGTAATAGATTTTATCGAAGCCAAAGACTCCAAAGAATTGGACCAGGCATGGATCAACGCCAAAAACTACGGCTTCACAAACTCTGGCAATGGAACACGAAAATAGGACACCTGCTAAGCCTCTGGAAGAACTTATTCCCCCCGGACCTCCACGACTATCTCGGACTTTTTGACAAAAAGCAGCAGATCGATTTCCCATCTCAAGACCCTGGGACCACAAAATCGAACTGAAACCTGAATTCAAACCAAAACCATGCAAGGTCTACAGCCTCACCCCGGAAGAACAAATTGAACAGGACAAATTTCTTAAAGAAATGCTAGACAAAGGATATATCGTCAGATCAGAATCAGACATTGCTTCGCCCTTTTTCTTCGTAGCCAAGAAGGATGGAAAACTGCGACCTTGTCAAGACTATCGATATCTAAATGAATGGACAGTAAAGAATGCCTACCCTTTGCAACGGATCCCCGATCTACTGGACAAACTCAAAGGAGCGAAATTCTTTACCAAACTGGACATCAGACAAGGATACAACAATGTTCGCATTCGAAAGGAAGATCAACGGAAAGCTGCCTTCAAAAACAAATCAAGGTCTCTTTGAACCCACAGTTATGTTCTTCGGATTATGCAATTCCCCAGCCACTTTTCAATCCATGATGGATTCGGCTGTTTGAAGGCGAAATATCTGGAGGATTCGTGATTATCTACATGGACGACATCTTAATCTTTGCTGAAAATCAAGAAGATTTGGCAAGATACGAACGGATTGTCCTGCAAAGGCTAAAGGATAACGACCTATACCTCAAACCGGAAAAATGTGTCTTCAGACAACGAAAAGTTGAATATCTGGGAATGATAATTGAAGAAGGAAGAATCTCCATGGACCAATCAAAACTTAAAGGAATCCGAGACTGGCCCGCACCCACCACAGTAAAGCAAGTCAGGGGATTCCTGGGATTTGAAATTTCTACCGAAAATTCATCAGGAAGTTCTCTATGGTGGCACAACCCCTGAACGATCTCCTAAAGAAGGACAAGAAATTCGAATGGACGGACGCAGCTCAACGAGTGTTTGACGAACTAAAACGACGATTCACAGAAGAACCGGTTCTCTCTATGCCAGACCCGAGCAAACCATTTCAAATCGAATGTGACGCCTCTAAATATGCATCTGGAGCCGTTCTGACTCAACTCGATGGTAACGGTGAAAGACACCCATGTGCATTCATTTCAAAAACCTTTTCTGCGACAGAAAGGAACTATGAAATCTACGATCGAGAACTCCTGGCAATTGTACGAGCATTACAGGAATGGAGACACTACATTCAAGGATCTGAACATACGACGATCATCCATTCTGACCACAAGAACCTGACCTACTTTAGAAGCCCAAGAAACCTGAACAGACGGCAAGCTCAATGGTCATTATACCTATCTGAATTCGATCTGAAACTAATCCATATGCCTGGAACGAAAATGATTCAATCTGATGCTTTATCGAGAAGGCCAGATTTTATACCAGACAAAGACCATGATAATGAAGATGTGACTCTACTACCGGAAGAACTTTTCGTCAATCTAATCGACACCGAACTACAACAAAAAATCATTGATTCGGGAAGAATTCGACACAGATATTGCAGAAGTCTTGAAGGCTCTATTGCAAAAAGGACCATCGAACTTACGAACCGACCTTGACGACTGGAAAACGGAGGAATTCAATGGGAAAAATGTTATCTTTTATAAAGATAAAACATATATACCGAAGAACCAAAATCTACGCCAACAAATTGTAAAATCTTTTCATGATCTACCATCGGCAGGACACCCCGGAGAACTAGAAACTTACAATGCAGTAAAGGCACATTACTGGTGGCCTGGGCTACGATCCTTCGGTAAAACAATATGTCAAAGGCTGCGGAATCTGTCAACAATTCAAGATTAACAGAAATCCCTCTCACCCATCTTTCATGCCAATTGCCGGACCAACTTCTACACGACCATTTGCAAACTGTTCAATGGACTTTCTAACCGACTTACCACCGGTTAAAAACAGCGCAGGACAGATTGTGGATGCACTCATGGTCGTGGTAGACCATGGGCTTACTAAGGGGTGATTTTAATACCTTGCCGGGAAGAAAGGGGAAACCAGGAGAGGCACTTGACGGCGGAAGGAGCAGCTCAACTCTTACTTGACAATCTTTTCAAACGATTCGGACTCCCAGACAGCATTATCTCAGACCGAGACCCCTATTCACCGCAAAGGTCTTCCAAGAACTCATGAAACTCTTAGGGATCAAGTCCAAATTAACGACAGCTTATCATCCAATAGGAGACGGAACCACCGAGCGATTCAACCAAGAAATAGAAGCCTATCTATCCATCTATTGTTCTTCACACCCAACTGATTGGAACAAGTCAGTTGGAACATTAGAATTCACTCACAACAACAGAAAACACTCCGAAGGGTCAAAACCCCGTTCGAACTCACCCTAGGTTCATCTCCGCTGGCCATTCCACTCGCATTTGAGAACACCAAAGCCCCATCTGTGGAAGAAAAAGTCAAACATCTCCTGAGAGATCGAGAAGAAGCGTTAGCCGCCCATGAACTTGCAAGACAAAGGATAGCCGAGCGACGAAAATCGACCTTCAAACCGTTTGAGAAAGGAACGAAAGTTTGGCTAGACTCCCGCAACATCTCCACGAGGTACCATTCGAAGATGAAACCAAAACGAGAAGGCCCGTTCACAATCACAGAAGTCTTGGGACCTCTCACTTACAGACTCAAAATACCCAAGATATGGAAGATCCATGACGTCTTCCACGCCACTCTACTCATGCCATATAACGAGACAGAAACATACGGACCAAATTTCCCTAGACCACCACCCGAAATCAAAAATAAAGAAGAACACTGGGAAGTCGAAACCATTTTGAATCACAGAAAGACAGGACGAAAACCCAAGAAAGGAAAGCAAAAATATCAATACCTTATCAAATGGACGGGATTCCCTATCTCTGAAGCAACGTGGGGAAAAAGATGACGCGTTCGACAACAACAATGAGACTCTTAAAGAATACCACCAATTACACAAACTCTGATCACCGCTACCACCCTGATGCCTCGCCTTCTCCGATGTATTGCCTCTTCTTTCACTCCGGAACTCCGAAACAAACCAACTCGAAACCCCTATCTTTGATACCCCTCTGGCTGATCAGACTGTGGAAGAGCTTGAGACGCTGCAAAGAGAAATCCTCACCGCATACAACGAAACAATTGATCGGAAGGAGACAGCAAAACAGAACTACCGCCCAGCTGCTGCTAAAGCTGCCCATCACCAAGCCAGATCTCTACGCCTCAAACTAAATCTGGTCGAACGAGAGCTCCATCGACGCCTTCCACTGATCGCCAAAGTAGTTAAAAAGGCCAAGTCGTTCTACCTCTAAACCATACCTCCAATTACCAGAACAACGCAACATGTCTTTCATCAATACTCCCGCTGCTTCTTCCTCTTCTACTCCCGCCAACCCACGTCTGCAAGGCAAACAACCTGCCATACCCTGTTACGCTCAAACACTGTCAACTCCTGAAGCCCTGGACCTCTTCACCGACGACGCCGGAATCGCCAACACCACAGGCGAACCATACGGAGACTATTGAGCCCACTGAAGTATTGGACTTCACTCCTTCTGAGGCATAAGGAGTGTAGTACGGGGTAATGTTACGACAAGTCTTTTTCTTTTTCTTTTCTCTTTTCTTTTCTTTTCTTTTCCTTTTCTTTGTCATCTTTCACATCATTGATACATCATCTTTCACATCATTGATACATCATCTTTCACATCATTGATACATCATCGTACGCTCTGATGAACTTTACTTTCACTTCCATCTTTTATGATACATCTTTTGATGAACATTTGATCTGTTTCTCTTATTCTTATATACATCTGCTGATGAACATTCAAACTCGTTTCAACTTGATCTGTTTCTTCTATTCTTATATACATCTGCTGATGAACATTCAAACTCGTTTCAACTTGATCTGTTTCTTCTATTCTTATATACATCTGCTGATGAACATTCGATCTCGTTTCAACTAGCTGTACAGTTCATAGTATTTATACAAGGGAGCATCTACTGTATTCTTTAGCTAGTTCTTGAGAATCCAACCTGCTTAACCTGCTCTACTCTGAACTTGAACTTGTTCTTGTAAACGATTGGTGGTTAGATTACGCACACTGCGTGATTCTAACTTGAGATCGTAACAGTTCTACAGGGGGTTTGCACGTAAGTAATGATTAATTAGTTTACCAACCCCAATACATCAAATGACCACTTCCACGAACCTGGACACACTGACAAGCCGCCTGAAGCGGAGAGATCTGTGTTGTTTGTATGCGTCGAGCACCCTGCAGAGGTCGTTTGCAAGGATGCGGCCTTGCGAGCTGAGGGACTCGGGCGTTGATGTTGGCCGGGGTGTTAGCATCTACTTCGTTGGCAACTTTGGTAAGATTCGTGTTGACCTGGGTAATGCCAACATTGCTAAGCCAGTCAATGAAGCTGCTGCGTCGTAGGCAGCTTTCCAAGGAATGGATGGGTTTTGAACAGATAAACCGACCGACCGTAATGAAGCATCATCACAGTGGCATGTGACTGGCTGCTGAAATCCGTGGAAATCTAAGGCCGCATGAATCAGCGTTCCCACACTCTCCAAGTTCGGTACTCTCAATGGCGCTGTTGAGGCCGTTTCTTATTGTCATTTTCTCAACAGTCTGAGTTGCTGCCTAAACTATTGTTCTGTATATGGCCTACGACACACCAGCTTGGTGAATTGGCCCGGGCATAGATCAGATACAAGTCCACTAAATGTAGCTATCGCTAAGCTGGCCATTGTCAATGTGTACATATAGGCCAGTGAGTTTGTATGTCTTCCCTCATATTTTTCTCCATATTTAACTGTTGTGGCATGTCTTCTCCCAATACTGGTACCTCTTACATAGCTCTGCAATCAACAAATACTCTCTGCTCCATCAAAATCAAGATCCGGCGAGAACTACAAAAATGGCACCACCACGACCTACACCGCATCTCCCTCATAGAAAAGGCCATCATGAATACTCCCGACGTCTTTGGATAGGAGTTGACTGCCCGAGAGATGCAGGACGTTGGTACCAAGAAGTATGTCTACCTTGTTATATCTGATATTTTGTATGCCATATTAATTTGATACATCCTGCAGTGTTCAACATGCGATACTACCCTCATCCACTTTATTTCCTCACGGCTTGACTTTCCAACTCTCATTGCGGATACAGAACTTGTGGTTCTTTGGACAAAATATCGTGAATTGAAGAGAATAAATTTACCAAAGAGGTTTCCAAGTGCGTTGGCCAGCAACGACACGTAGTCAAGAGATCATTTGTATCCGATCTGTAATTCTTTTTGTTAAATAACATTGCTCAGACCATAAAATTGCACAGGCCCATTCTTAATCTTTATTTGAAGGTGAGGCGAGTTATACAGTTTTATCTCTTCCCTTTTTCCATGCCTGCCCACCGTGCTACTGAAAGTCGTGTTCGCATCCTGTCACACCACCCCAATCTCAGTGGAATGTACCACCACAAACAGCTGAGTTCCGCTGGGGACAGCTTGCTGACGCTGAACAAAGTCTTCAAGGACTTACCAAAGCTATGGCTCGTCAACATGCCAATAACAGAATCCGAGACATTCTTACGCTGATTGCTCCTCCACAACCACATAAGACTCGATCTAATGCATTGGGACCCTATCTTTCTCTGGGAGATTCAAACTATCTTGATGCTGGACGTTATTATCAGCTAGTGAGTCAACACTTTATATATCACACCACAAACTTAATTCGCGAGCAGCGTAAGCCAAATAACACTCTTGAATTCATATCTGAGCGGCTTGCGGAAGAGTTTCTGATGGACAACGAGGAGCTCAGCCGCTGGCTTCTGATTCGAGAAGAACTTACTCACACAAAACCAAGGCGAACTAGTCGACCGACTAAATCCTTGCTCAAAAAAGCTGCACGCAAATCTCTTATTGACTCAACATTCTATCCTAATCTTGTCCAACGATTTTACCCTACACCTACTTCAACTCCTGCCAGAGTTCCACATCTTAACTTCCAGTACGAGGGACAGGATCTTGCTGAAAGTTCTTCCAAGTCTGTGTCACCCTTTCCCCTTTCTTCATATCGCCGCAGAGAGCTCCTACCTCGGGCAGGACCTTCATCTGAAATTATTGAACTTTCTGACTCGGACTCAAATTTGGAAAGAAGTGGTGGGAAACACGCAGAGGCGGCACAGTATGCTACGCCTTTTTGGATTGTGGCATGGATGAAGGTATATTTGGATGCTCTGACGTTGCTCACCTGTTTCTGATGGTGTGTGTTATAGGATCATGTGCGTTTCACTGAAACACTTTTGATACCTACCAACGGCGAAGTTTTCACCCTTTCCCGCTGGATAGTGCTGACTTTGCCTTAGGGCTGAACGTGATGCGGTTGAATGATGATTCTCCCCCTATCTACGCCGGTACTATCATGTATCTAGTGGTGAGGCTGCTGCCAAACATGTACAAACAATGGAATGTTCTAGCTACGATAAGACTGGAGTGTTCGCCGATGACACTCCATGTGCCCCCTTTTCTGTGGCGGCGTCCTCGTCAGCCTCCACGCTGTCCTGTGTTTGATCTCCTACCCTGCCGTGTCTTGTGACTCCACTCTGTTCATTGTTACTGCTTGGGTTTCCATTTGTCCGGAGTTGATGTGGGTTTCTGTATCTCTATCTTCCGCTATTATCTCTTTCTCATTCTTCCTCCTCTCTTCCTCCTCCCTCGGCACATCGTTCCTCGATCGACCTCTGTTCCTCTGCCAACTTTGTGCCCTCGAGTGGTATGAACCTTCTAAGTCGTCGTGCACTGAACCTGCCTGGGACTGCATCTCCATTCAATGTTTCGAGTGTGTAGGAATTGAGATTTCTTGTGGCTACACGTTGTGGGGTGGACCATTTTGGAAGCAATTTGCGTTCCGTTTTGAAGGTATAATCTAAATCACTTCGATAGATTTGCACTAATTGACCTTTAGAAAAGACAACTTCACCTAGATTTTGTGCATGCACCCTCTTGTCGAATGCCGCTTTCCTCTTCACTGAGTGTGCTACTGTTTCGGGGCGTATCCGTCGAGTTGCTGCTGCGCTGACGTATGCCATTTGGATGCTAGCGTCTTGCTCTGTGGTGGGTAGTGTCATTTCTGTGGTGTTTGTTGGCTTTGTATTCACGACGAGTCCCAGCATTAGCTCTTTTGGTGAAAATTTGAGGGATGGGAGTAGGGCGCTGGTTGAGGATGCGGAGTGCTTCATCGAAGTGGTTTGGCCATGTTTTTGGTATGTCCTCGACTTTCATTTTCTCGATTTCTTCATCGTTTAAGTCTGGTGCGCATAGCCGTTTGAGGATGTGTAGGAGTAGCTTGTTTGCTCCTTCAACCAAGCCGTTGACCCATGGGGAGTATGCAGGGACGATGTGAACTTCTGTCCCCCATTCTTCGCATAGCTGACGTGACCTCCTTGTTATCAAAGTGTTTCCCTCCGTCGAACATGGCCACTTCCCATGGTGCAAAACCGTTGAAGATCGTCGTTAAGCTATCTTTTGTGGTCTTTGCGCTGCCTGCTGACTTGTGTTTGAATCCGAAGGCGTGTCGTGAATAGGTGTCGAGGTATAGGCCGATGGTGTGATAACCACCTTTGCCAACTGGCATTGACAGGTAGTCGCCTACCAGGAGTTCGAAAGGGTGCCGTCGTGTTATTGGGTCTAGAAGTGAATGCAGGTGTGTACCGCCAAAGTTTTTGCAGATTCCGCAGTTGATAATGCCTTTTATGATAGATGCGTCTAGTCCGGGGCTCCATATACGGTCCATTAGGGATTTCTTGATTGCATCTCTTTGCCAGTGTCCATTTTCCAGGTGTTCCACCTTTCGCGAGGTGAGTGGCTTCTTCTTTAGTGACACATTCTACTTTTGGTCGTGCTCGTGTTTGGTGGCCGCCTGCAATGCGCCAGAGTTTCCCTTCATTGATCATGTATTCTGAGGCTCTATGCCGTGCCCGTTTTCGTTGCCGTAGGCTTACTCCTTGGTCCAATTCCAGTATTGCGTCGATTACTTCAGAAAAAATTGGCTCATTCTTGAAACGTTTCCGCAGTTTTATCATTTCGGGTGTACATGCATCCGTTGCATGGAATATATCATGGACCAGGCCTGTGGTTACCTCCCAATCTTCTGATACGGTCCAATTGCTACCGTCATCCTCTTCATTAGGAGTTCCTTCGCTGGCCCGGCTGAGCCCGTCTGCGACTACATTCAGGCGGCCTGGGACATGACGAACATCTGTTATTTGGTGAGCTAGAATTCCATCTCGCCATCGAGCATGGGTAGCACTTAGCTTGTCATTCATTAGGTGATCCCGGAGTGCTTGGCAGTCTGTCTCCACTTCCACTGGAAATCCCCAGATCGTGTCTGAGAATTTGTCTAAACCAAACTTTAGTGCGGCAAACTCGAGAAGGAAGGGTTTATATTTTTCTTCAGTTCTTGATGTCCTTTTGGATGCGAACCCCAGTGGATGTACACGTTGCACAACTTTCCCACTTGTCAAGACGTGGTTGAACTTTTGGGTAAGTACTGCTCCAAATGCGTCTTGGGAACCGTCTGTAGTGATAATGAATGGTGTACCATCCCATTTAGGTCCTCGGAGAACTGGTTCTGATGTCATTGCTGCCTTAAGATCTAGGAAGGCTCTCGTATGTTCGTCTTTCCATCTATTGTGTAATTTATGATTAGCCATTATACGTCGATAGATAGTTTTTGTGTATTTCTCAGGTAGTTCCACTTCTCTTAATAGGTCTCGGAGTGGTTTTTTCTTTTTTAGCGTATCCAAGGATGAGATCACGGAACCATCCTGTTAAGCCCAAAAACCTGCAAGTGCAGCGGCGTCTTCAGGGGTTTTCCAGTTGACTATAGCGGTGAGCTTCTTGAGGTCAGGTTGCACTCCTTTTGGTCCTACTGTTGCGCCCAGCGAACACCATTTCGGTCATGAAGAATTGGGACTTACTTGGAGAAAGAGATAGGTCTCGTTCACGGATACGGGTGAAGATCTGTGTCATTTTGCCCATCATCTCCGTGAAATGTGTCTGCTGCTGAACCACCATCATCGACGAAGAGTTCCATAGTCTCGTTCACAATTAAGTCGGACATGTTTTTGCTGTCATGTTTGCGAATGATGATGGCGCACCGGTAAGTCCAAATGGCATCCGTAGGTATCTAAAGTAGCCTCTGCCTTCGACGTAAAAGCATGTATATGCCCTTGATTCTGTGGCAACACCCAGAGCGTAGAAGCCTGCTGCGAAATCAAATCCAGAGACCCACCTGTGTCCACTCAAACGCTGCTGCTTTGCCCGTATGTCTCCTTGTGGCATGGGAGCTACTTGTGTAACTTTGTTGATTTGTGCGAAGTTTTGGCATATTCTCCACTTCGGTTCGTTCTCGTTAAGGCTGTCATCTGGTGTCGCAGAGGTTCTTGGGGGAATGTCGAACCTGGGTTCCATGCCATGGGCTATACATTCGTCGTTAACCCTATGTTGCAGTTCCACTAAAGTAAGGCCTTTGCCCTGATGTGTTTTTTTGTGCAAGTGTTGTAGGTGATACACATTTGACGTCCTCTGGTGAACATGGTTCGATAATGCCTGCTTCCAGCATGGTGTCAATACTCTCATAGAGGTATCGCCGTTGTGGGGGTGTTAGTGGTTTCTGGTTAACCTTTTTTGAAAATGTTGCTCCGGGTGAAATGTCCAATCGGTGTACTGCATTTTCAACTTGTTTGACTTCATGAACTGAGAGTGCAAATATATCAGCAAATGAACGGATGAGTTCTTGTACTTGGAGCCTTTGATCCTTGGTAAGGTCGTCTCCTATCGTCACGAGACGTAAAATTTCTTCCACACGTTCAGGTTTTTGGGGGGTTCGTCGTGCGAGTGAATAGGCTCTGATTTCTCTTCAGTGTTTCTACGTTGATTTCTGCAATGGGACCCTCCCTCGTTGGTGTATTGCTCCTCCTCTGTGACGACACAAATTGGTGTTCCTATTTGTGGGTTTTCTTGTTCTTGAGCTTCCATAATCTCGACCTGATTTTCAAGTACTGCTGACCCATCCACTCCTTCAACCTTCACTTCGTCAGTATCATAATTATGAACAGCTTTAAATGACTTCAGTAATGTTTTCCCCAATAGAAAATCCCAATTTCCGCGGCTGTCGAAGACCTCAAATGACCCATTTACATGGACCCCTCCCACTTCGATCTCTCCTTCCCATCGTGCTGATGATTTGACGGTGGAGCCATCTGCCATTCGCAAGACCAGGGATGAAGGTAGTAGTTTACCCAATCGATGTTTTGACTTTTCAAACATGGCTGTTGACATGATTTCTCTCATAGCACCATCGTCAAATAATGCCCATACACGTATGATTTCGCCTTGAGGTCCGTGTAGTCGTATCTGATGGATAAATGGTTTTGTTGTATGTTTTCTTCTTTCTTCATCTACTTTTGCACCGACAGCATACAGATTAACGATATTTGATTCGGAAAATGTTGAGTTTACATTTGGAATGGTAATGTGCGCTGGATCCGTGACTTCAACTTCAAATTCTTCCTGTCTGCTGTTTTCTAGGGCTGTCACATTGGTACTTACGCTGACAGCCCTTCCTCGTTTCCCTGTACCTCCTGCCAGGTAGTTCCATAATCGTCGATTGCCACTATTTGAATATTTGCCACTTGTCTTGGTTCTTTCAGAATCCTCGAGCATATTGCACGCCAAGCTTGCTCATTAGGGTGTAGCACGCTGACGTCCACATGTACTGCCGTCTCGTTGTCCTCGATGCCCAGTGAAGCCGCATGTAAAACACTCTCCGGAGTTGACTGGTGTAGTACCTGGCCGGAGTGGGTATGGTGTTGACTCTGTGACACGTGTGCCTAATCCGTAGGTTTTCACCCAGTCCGCTTGCTGTGCTTGATGTGCCTGCCGTCCTGCTTCAGTGTCTGGATGTTGAGGGTATTTGGATAGTTGGGCTTGCAAAGTGGCCCGTTCAGCCTCGCGATAGGTGGTGGTCTTGGCGAATATGTGGTAGCTGTTGCTCGTGGTTGTGTGAATAGGTTACCGCGTCCACCACTATTACTTGTGAATGGGTTGGTCGTTGTTGAAGCTGTGTATCGAGGGACTGGGTTAGGGCTTGGGGGTTTGTTTCCGATGCTGAATGCACCCATTTGCTGTCGGATTGGTGCTGTAGGTGATGCAGTTACCAGCTTCTCCAATTGTCCAATCGCGTTTCTTGACGGCATCCTGTTCAGCTTGTTCTTTTTCCAGATATCGACACCATCACGGATATGGTTTATATCGACATCGCGTATGGCCTGCAAGAAGACTGTCCAGCTGGTGTGTCCCGCACCTATTTTCTCTCTTAATAGTGTGGGTAGGTTCTTCCGAATTTGTCCAATGTACGTCGTTGTGTTCTCCAGCTTCAGCGCCTCTGATAATTGCTGCCATTTTGTCTGCCCATGCGATGTGTGTGTAGACCTCTCTTCCTGCAACTTTTTCCTTCTTTCCGAGGTCCTCCATCTTGAGTTGTAGGTCTTGTATTTCTTCTTCATATTCTTCAGTTGTCTTCTTTGCTGCTTTCTTTCTGGGCCATCGTAGTCGGAAGGCAGCTTCAATGTCGCCCCATTTTGCCTTAGAGTTTGTTGGTAAGTCCTCGAACCAGTCATCTGCAACACTATCTGCCTGTAGGAAATTTGGGAATTGCTGCTTTTTGACGTCATCAGTGCTTGTTCCCATTCGTCAGAAAGAATGAACGCAGGAAATCCTCAGGGTTCTCCTCATCTTTGTCTCCATGGAACGGTGCAACTTGCTCAGTTGTCATTGTTTCCTGCTGTGGTGGTGGTGGTGGTGGTGCTGTAAACACTTGTTTGGTTGGGGATGTGGATGGTGTATGCTCGAATGGTGTGTCCGGTTGGCTTTTATCAATGAATTCGAAGTTTGACAGGCTTGAAGGAGGCCGTCTTTCGTCAAATGGTGTACTGCTCAACGACGTGAGTGTAGAGATACTTCTAATTGTGTTTGTATAATCGGAGGGTGCTGCTGTATGTGATGCCCTTTTGAATTGTCCTAGTGGGTTCCTTTCCCGTGGTTTTACGGTTGGGAACGTGTTTGTCGCCCTGGTCTGCCAGCGTGTTTGATGAATCCTGAGCCTAGTGCGTTTCTAACCTGTTTCCTGAATGCCTTTATTGCCTAGATGCCTAAATCCTAGTAGTCCTTTGAAATATAATTGTTGCGTGCTGTTCAATTCACTCTCATCACCAGATGGATAGTGCTGACTTTGCCTTAGGGGCCGAACGTGATGCGGTTGAATGATGATTCTCCCCCTATCTCACGCCGGTACTATCATGTATCTAGTGGTGAGGCTGCTGCCAAACATGTACAAACAATGGAATGTTCTAGCTACGATAAGACTGGAGTGTTCGCCGATGACACTCCACCGCTTCAAGGTAGATCTTGGAAGGCATGGGTTGGAGCAAGGTATGGAAATTGAAATATATAATGTCAGACACGATGTCTGGCGGCCTTTCGCGATGGGATGAGCAGTTTGGATACATCCAAATTCCTAATTCTGTATTTCTTATTTGGGTTGTTGGCGTGAGGATTCTCCGAGACTTTGATAGTCTCTCTCCATTTACGTCCCACCTTCCTATTGTGTTGTCTTCTACATATCGTGTGTCTAACTTTAAAGGCAAGGCACGTGCTGTTTAATATATATTTCTGCTACGTTCATCCACATTGCATAGTTAAACTGAGACCACTGAATAAGTGACTAGATTAATTAACATTACAATCTACGACTATAATTTGTCTTTTGAGTAATGCTGTTCATGGCACTCAAAGGCTTCATATCTTTGTGGCATACGAGTTGCCCTAGCAGATCGGGCGAGGATGATCTCGTTTGTTTTCATTGACTGCTTTGTTCTGTGCTTCAACACAGAGACGTGCAATGGTACTATTCCAGTCCGATCAGCAGTAAGCCTGGAGTATAATTAACCACGTACTAAATTTGATCGTAAGTCAGGTAAAGTCTCTGGCCATTATGGACATCTTTCACGCAAGTACAGTTTTGATCTTTGACAAGCTTGCAGGTACAGTGAGATGAAGATTGTCCATCCATTTCGAGGCAAAGATCTACGTTGATTTCTTTTGTATTTTATAGAAATTGGGAGTCACTAAGAATGCAGCCAGACATTAAAACCAAACATTTCAGGCCAAGCGCTCAATTGATCTCCTAAAAATGGAGAACAGGTAGCGAGGTAAAATGGAATGAGAATTAAATTCGTAGTCTAGGGGATCCAATGAACAATAATTCTACAACAACTTGCTCGGACCTCAGGCCAATGTCGGCTGACATATAGCAGAAACAAAGTCATTCTGTGCCTTCTTAATATTTTTATCTGCCATGTCGCCCTATGGTTCAGCCAACCGCTGAAATGTCAATTCATCCATCTCTTCCGTTGATTGAACAATCAACATTTACCAAAGATCAAGTGAAATTTTTGAAAACATATCTTCCACAGTATCATGCCATTTGTGATGCTGAAGACAACACCAAAGGCGCCAAAAAGATTGGGTCCTCACCACAGTCTTTCCTGCCTATATTACCAAGTTCAGTCCAAACACAACTGGAGACTCATTGCGTATTGTAAGCTCTACACTATAGTGTGAGATTCCAACCTCTAATGTATTTATATTGGACAGAAAATGGTGCGGTGGTTTCACAATCGCTCAAAAAGGGTGTTTCCGTCAAACGGGCGTCTAAATCGGACAAGGGAAAACGCCCTAGGGCTACCAATGCCATTGAAGTATTTGCGGCCGAAAACAAGGAGATTATTACGCAAGAAATGTCAAAGAAAACGTGTCGCTGAGGGTTCGTTATCCAAGGATGTCAATCTTGCAGACTATGTAAAGATACGAAAAGAGGTATATGAAGACCTAGATGATGCCGCCAAAGCCGAATATCAACTCAAGGCTGAGAAGCAGAATGAAAAGCTTAAGAATGGTCCAGACATTAATCACGTGATTTGAGTAAGTCCTTGATAGTCTCAACATTAAGAGTAAGCTGACGATGTGACCCATGAGTAGAAACCAGGAGAGCATTGTTGAGGATACAATCATCGCTTTACGGCCCCTTATTGGGCGAGGCTGGAGTGGACACGGTGATGCTGTGTTTTTGTTCAGGGAGCGTACAGAGATCAAAAGGATGACCTCGTATCATTCAGGTATGACTTGTAGCTCATGTATTACACTTTGATATTCTAAAAATTTCTGTTCTTTCAAGCGCTACCATCGGAGATACTCTTGAAATGAAATCATTTGAATCATATGTGCCAAACTTTGCTGGAAACCATAAAAAGCCTTTCAAAAGTTGGGCACGCTCTGAAGCCCTTCCTGGTGCGTATTAAAGCCCCTCCACCTTAGATATTACTAACCGGAGTCACAGAGCGAGCTAAACCTGTGCCAGTTACATCTGATGCTACCCCTTCCGTTCAAGTCATTGAAGTATCACGTCGTAATGATGGGTTTCCAATTCTTCCTAGCCTTGACTTTGAGGATACGGTATCCCCAAAAGACGCTAGACGCCTCTTAAATGATTACATCGCTGCCTTGTGGAGTGAGTAGAACACGTCGAGAATATGAAATTTTATTTGCTAAATTGTGCTTAAATACAGTGGTCTCTATTCCACCCGACAAGTCTCACATTTTGGTCCCATGGGAAGGGTTGAGTTCTGAACTACGATCAAGTCTTCTCGACAATCCAGTTCCCTTTATGTCAATCAAATCACTCAATCCTCAGCAAGCGCCAACCGATGACATTTACAGAATACTGGGAACAATTCTATCCGAGCAGGCAAAGGGAGAAGACCCTTTGCGGTTCTCTGTCGATCGGGAAACTCTTCATGCACTTCAGCTTGACCAGAACAAGACCGCAAATTCCCAACCAAGTCGCATGCCCCTCAAGGTTTCCCCAAAACTTTCGAAAAAAAAATCCAAGAGGGTCGTCGAATCTGATTCATCCGAAGGAGAACAACTAGACTTCTCAGCACCACAACCTCTGGGAGCCAACATAGCACGCAAAACACCCAATCCTTCAATGCCCGCCATTTTTCAGGCAGCACCCACCACGCCGGGCTCAGCAGTGGCAGCATCTGATCACACTCCCAATCTTTCAATACACTCTGTTTCTTGGTCCCCATCCGTCACACCAGGCTCACCGGTTGCAGTGGCTACCAAACCCGGAAAAGGAAGGAAGCGAAATTTGAATGAGCCCGACAGACTGACAGCTACACAGGTGCCCAAACCAAAAGAACTTCGCTGCGAATGATAAAAAACAAAAGCTGAACGAGCCCGACAGACCGACAGCTCCACAGGCATATAAACCAAAAGAATTTGCCGCTTCATCAGCCAGCAAATCCGACACAATCTCCCCAGTGACACGCACCGACACTCTTGACACAGCAGCTAATTTGTACGCTGCTACTGGTCTAGAACAAATTGGAAAAAATCCAGCCAAAGGATCCACAAAGCGCAAGAAACCAGCCGCAACAGGAGTTCCTTCTCGTCAAAGTGGCCGGTAAGTTTAATTATTGACGTTCCTCCGAATATTTGAGGTCTTTACTGTCCCCCACCTATTCCAGATGGAATCCAACTTCATTCCAGGAATGAAGATGGATTCCATTAGATTCCAGTCTGAAATCTCATACCATACACCCAGCTATTTTGTATGGGTAAATGAACATGGATTCCAAATGGATTCCAATTGGATTCCAGAAAATAAGCCATTCCAAATGGAATATTCCAGTTTCATTCCAATGGAATGGCTGGAATCTATATAGAATCCAATTGGAATCCAACTGGAATATCATATATTACATTGGGTTTGGTCCAATACAGGTCCATTCCAATGTAATAAGGTGGAATCCAAGTGGAATGATATCCCATTATTTTTATTATATTTTATTATAATTTATGCTAGTATAGAAAAAAAGACATGAACGAGAATCGAACTCGGGCATCGGAGAACGCCGAACATAAGCGGGATAAACCAACTGAGCCACAAAGGCTTATAGAAAATAAAAAACTAGTTAACTACATACTAATACAGCCGAATTTCTCGGCACTGCTCGGCACGGGCCGAACAACAACGCGCGCGTGACATGTTGATGCCACGTCGGTCCGTTGTTGATTCCGACCCCCACCCTTTTTCCTTCCACCACCACCACCGCCTCGTCGGTCGGAGCCAGGCGAAAGCCAACCCGACGCGACAGAGGACGAGAACGACCGCGACGGCCACACCGACGAGGACGAGGACGACTGCGACAGCGACAACGAGGACGCGGACGAGGACGCGGACGAGGACCGCGACGAGGACCGCGAGGGCGAGGACGGCGGCAAGAGCAAGGACGGCGGCGAGGGCGAGGACGGCGACGAGGACGAGGACGACGGCGAGGGCGAGTACGCCGGCGAGGACGAGGACGACGGCGAGGGCGAGTACGCCGGCGAGGGCAAGGACGCCAGCAAGGACGAGGACGACGGCGAGGGCGAGGACGAGTACGCCGGCCAGGACGAGGACGAGTACACCGGCCAGGACGAGGACGAGTACGCCGGCCAGGACGAGGACGAGTACGCCGGCCAGGACGAGGACGACGGCGAGGGCGAGTACGCCGGCGAGGACGAGTACGCCGGCGAGGGCGAGGACGACGGCGTGGGCGAGTACGCCGGCGAGGACGAGGACGACGGCGTGGGCGAGGACGACGGCGTGGGCGAGGACGGCGGCGAGGACGAGGACGCCGGCGAGGACGTGGACGTGGATGGCGAGGACGAGGACGTGGACGGCGGGGGCGAGGACGTGGACGGCGAGGACGTGGACGGCGAGGGCGAGGACATGGACGGCGAGGGCGAGGACGTGGACGTGGACGGCGAGAACGTGGACGGCGAGGGCGAGGACGAGGACAACCCGCGACAACGGCACCGACGGATACCAACACGGCGACGACACCGACACGTACCGCGACAGGTACGGACCGCGACGACACGCGACGAAGGGACCGACGGGTGCCAGGAGAGGCACGGCGGACGACGACACCGACACGTACCACAACGGGTACGGACCGCGACGACACGTACCACCACGGCGACAGCGAGGACGACAGGGAGACGACCACGACACGCGACGACGGCAGCGACGCGTACCACGACACGTACGGACGACACCGACGACGACACCGACGCGTACCACGGCGGGTACGGTCGATGACAACACCTGACGGTGACACCGACACATACAACGACAGGTACGGCCGACCACGACGTCGATAACACGGATGACGACACCACCAATGTACCCTCCGCCCCTTTTTCTGTTCTTTCTATTTTTTTTTTTTTTGTTTCTTTTTATTATGTTTTTCTTTTTTATACCTGTATATAATCATGTAGTATATAGTTTTTAATATATTATATTACATTGTCACATAAATTTAAGCTAAGATTAAAGTATTCCAGTTGGAATCCAATTGGATTCCATTCCATTCCATTCCATGTGAATTTAAAGTTGGACTTAGTGAAATTCACAAAGTCTTATTGAATGAAATAAGCTGGAATGAACTTGGATTCCAGTTGGAATGGGCTCATTCCATGATTCCCAGCCATTCCACTTGAAACCATTAAATGGAATCAAATTGGAATTGGTCTGGATTCCAACTGGAATTCAACTGGAATCCATGGAATCAAGTTGGATTCCATGGATTCCAACTGGATTCCAACTGGAATCATGGAATCAAGTTGGATTCCATGGATTCCATTTGGAATGGGTGGGGGACAGTAAAGTACTGCAGAAGAGTGGTCATGTTGGTCATACATGCTGTTGTTGTGGTGGGCATGGTATGCATCCATTGTATGTGTCATTGTCCTTGTAGCCATTGTGTCCATTGTGGCCATCATATGTGGCTGTCATACTCAGTATCATACATGTCATCATTGTTGTTGTCTTTGCAGCCATCGTGTCTGTTGCATGCATCATGGGTGCCGTATGTCAGTGTTGTACTCAGTGTTGTACATGTCATTGTCATGGCTGCTGTGCATATAGTATGTGTTGCAGTACATGTCCTGCATGTTGTTGTCATTGTCCATACTTGTTGTGTCTGCTTTTGTACATACAGTGACTCAAAAAACTGTCTGGATGTTTTTGAAATTGAACTTGAATTGACTATAACACTATGTAATTCTTATGAAATTATATAATTTAAAATGTACTGGAAAGCCCTGGATCACATCTTTGAGGAGATATAAAATATTTTTGTATTTGTTTGGTTCACCTATTATTATTAAATACTTTATAAAAATAACACATCCAGACAGTTTCTTTGCAGTCTGTTGGAATATGGGTATCTATATAAACTAGCACTTTGTGTGACTCCACTTTGACTTCAAACCATCTAAAACTCTTCTAGACATACTATTGATTGATTTCACATAGTCTTCCATAGGTATTTCCTCTGACTCTTCCAGTATTCTGCCCTACAACTCCTGGACACCTCTTGGAGTATTTTTGTATTCTACAAAGCACATTTTGAGAATATGCCACAAATTTTCAATTGGATTGAGATCTAGTTATTATGCTGGCCAGTCCACAAGCTCTATTTTATGGTCTTTAAGCCATTTCTGAGCCTTTTTGGATGTGTGCTTGAGGTCATTATCTTGTTGAAAAATGAAATCATCCTGATTAAGATGGTAATACTCCAGAGTTTGGAAGACATAGTCATCCAAAATGCTTACATAGAGTTCTCCATTCATCTAGCCTTCTACCCTGCACATGTAGCCAACACCACTTGTTGTTATACAACTCTTAATCATCATATGTCCTTCTCTAAATTTGATGGTTTTCTACATGCTGAGTTTGGAGAGGAGAGCCAGCCTTTTTCTCACCCATTGCCTTCCATCTGATCTAATTCAATTGATCTTGGTCTCATCTGTGAACATGATATGTTTCCAGTCTTTTTATGTTCAGTTTTCATACTTCTGGACAAATTTCAAGCAAGCCTTCCTATAGTTCTTGAAGAGGAATAGCTTTTTGAGCTTGACTTGTGCTACAAGATCCTGTTTTTGAGGGAATTTTGAATGGTTTAGATGGTGATAGATGTGTTGGTGATAGTGAGAAGCTGGCAGGAGAGTTGTGTGGAAGTATCAGCCTTTCCAGTGGAGACAAGTAAAACTAGATGGCAATGGTCATGGGGAGTGAGCTTAGAAAATGGTCTTCATGATTGTTTTTCATCAATAACTCTATCCCAAAACATATCACCCAAATATTTGACTTCAAAATACCAAGTTTGACATCAGTTTTGCAAATAGAATCACTATTTTCTAGCAGAAAGATGAGTGTACTTTACAGTGCCTCCATATTCCGTTGGACTTGAAAAAATTCTGCTACCAGTCCAGCTGTTTATCTTTGAGTTTACTAGACTTAATTAATGAAATAGAGAAAATTGTATAATATTTATTTAATCTGAGACATGCATTTCATCATCACTACTATCTGTTGACTCACTATTTTCATCACTTTGGGTTGTCTGGCTGCTACTCTGGCTACTATTACTACTTGCACTGGATTCCTCTTCTTCACTACTTTCATCATCTATTGAGTCCTCATTTTGTGAAGATGATAACCTGCCAAGAACATGCTTCACATGATAAACCAACATTGTATGTATAAACCAATTGAAATTTTTGGATGTCATTTGCTTTAAGATAGATTCATAGCCATCAAGCCAAGCATTAAGTTGCTCACAGACTTGAGTATTAAATTCTCTATATTGAATGAGGTTTCCATTTTCATCAACTTTTTCACCCACAAGATTTGGGGGCGCTGCCATCTTTGGGTGCAGGATTACACCATTTCCAGCAAACTTCATCAGTTGCCTTATGATTGGTATAGTGATAAGAGTCCACAATAAAACAAGTTGTCTGTTTCCACTCATTCCATAACTTGAGTTTAACAGCTGTTTTGAAAACTTGACATGCTTTATCAATACAAATGTAAGCTGGTCTTTCATCTTTATTTGGAAATAGATGTTCTAGCCAGTGGAGAATATTTGTTGGAGACTCAGACTTGGCAAATTTAGTCCATGCAAGAACAACTCCACAAGGTGCACATGCAGTTTCAATACAATATGAATGATTAGGTGAAAAGTAATGTTTTCGTTGTTGTACAGAAGGAGTATTCTCATCAATCTCTTCATCATGTGGTTGCTGAATAGCTCCTTCAGGAATTTGTTGCCATTCTTGATGTTCACCAGGCCTTTGAAGAATGCAATGTATACCATTGAGAGTTTCTTTACTATGTGCCTGCACACTTTGCTTCCAGTTGTCTTGATGTTGCCTGCAAGCTTGAGTTTCTTCAAATTTATCACTGTCACAGCCAACCATCTGGCATTTGTTTGCAAGTTCAACTTCATGCATTGTACAAAGTGAACCACCACATGCATTAATAAGATCATTGGTGCAACCATCAAAAGCACAAATCTAAGTTCACAAAATTAGTATAAACTTAAAAAAATAAAACAAAAGCCAAAAACAAACCTGTGGCCCCATAACAACACCATCTAAAGTATATAGCTTAACAGGTAATGTACCTGGAATAGGATCTTTGTCTTAAACAGTCTCTTTATATGGCTTGGTACAATCAGAACAAGAATGTTCTCTTGCACCAGGAATTTCACCACCGTTTCCAAGTATAGCAAAGGCATGCTGAGTAAGATCATCAATATCAATATCAGAAATAGTTTCAAATGTTGTGTGTAAAGATGCAGCCACAACCCTAATAGAGTGCCACAAAAGCTTGCCAGACTTGTTTCTGACTAAGTTTAAATATATTAGCAGAATCAATAGTGCCAAAGCTATTGTTCCAATATTGAGTATATGTATTTGCAGATACATGAAATGAGTATATGCCATTTATTAGTGCATTTGCAAAAACATAATCAACCCAGATATTGCTTCCAATCTGGATGTATTTAGGAAAATTTAGATATCTCTCAATACGAGTGTCATTATTATGATAAGTTTGATGATCTGCAGAATATAATGTGTGGCATTTGGTGCATTCTCCTGTTAATACAGGGACATTTTTAAATATAGATGACCCTTTGAGCAAAGTCACCAATGGTAAATCACGTCCACAGGTATATACCTAATATGTCAAGATCTGCATAATGGAGTTATACAAATCATGTTAAGAGAGCAGATTATCTGCACTGGTTCAATACACTTTTGAGAAACATTTTCCAACTTTTGATAGAAAGCACCTTGTTTATAGAGTGTAAGACCAAGAACTTCAGAAAATTTATCAAGCTTTACAGCTAATACAGTTTCCCAGGTATCAGACATAAATTGGTTTTGTTGAAAAAGCATACAAAGACCAGTATCAAGTTGATTTTTAATGCACAACTCAAAGTCTTCATCCAACTTGTAGCAATTATGCACTTTTCATCCTGTAAACTTGGATGCTTTTGGCGAGCATGTAAATTAAGCAAGTCTGGATTTTCTACTAGAGAAAAAAAAGACTAGCAGCACAGTTTCCAAAGAAATATCTGGATTAAATGTTGTTGACACAAAATTGCTAAAAGCCAAAAATGTAATATTAGGAAATAGTGTTGTTGGTCCTGATGCTGATACACCAGGAAGATATGCAAGACAGATAAGCAGCCAGAATAGAGAAAGTAGAAGTGATATAGCCATCAAGTAGATTGTTATAAAGATCTGAAAAAATCACAGTATACAAACAGTTAGATTTTAAAACATTTAAAAGTACATTGCATATATTTATATTCTTCTTACTTACTGCTCAGATTGCTTCTTCTTCTTCTTCTTCTTCTTCATTGACTTCTCCTGCTCAGATGTATCCTTTGATGAACTTGCTCTGACCTTTCCTCAACAGCAACAACTTTTTCCTTCTTTAGCATCTTTCCATCATTATCCCAGTACTTCTCACTCCCCACATATTCCCTATAGGACTGGAGGGATTGAGAAAGGGAGTGAAAGGGAATAGAGGGAATAGAGAGAATAGAGGGGATTGAAGAGGGAATGAAGGAATTGGAGAGGGAATAGAGGGAAATAATAGGGAATGAAGGGGAATAGAGTTATTTATAGCCAATACAGTAATAAAGTGGAATTCCCATGGTTTGAAGCTGAGTAAAAACAATTTCCCACACCTTTAGGCTGAATATAAAAATAGATTTACACAGTTATCACTACTATCATACATCGAGGTCTTTACACTCCCCACAGGTACCGATCGGGAACTGGTCGGAATCCGACCGGTTCGACCGAATTTTATTTGGCAGTGTCCCTGCCAAATTAGCAGTAAATGTCCAAATTTTTCCGACTGGATTCCGACTGGATTCCGATCGGAACCACCGGTACCAACCGGTTCCACTGTTAACAAGTCCGACCAAAATCCGATCGGAATCTGACCGGAATCTGACTGGAATCCAAGTGGAATTCATCAAATTTGAAACCCAATTAGACCCAATTCCGAGTGGAATCCGAGTGGTACCAAGCGGAACTATATTATGTCAGCATACTATTTACAGCTCACCAAGTAATAATACGAAAAGTATACATAGATCTCAACAGTTTGTGACAAATTTGGTATTGTTAGAATTATAAAATTTAGGAGAATATGTTTATGTAATAGTTATATAAAATTAAAAATTTTCTAATAAAGAAATACCTATTTTTCATATAAATCTGTGCTTATATAATCTAAATGTCTTGAATAAAATTAATCTTTGTATTCCATTAATTTCTATTATTGTAACACTATTAATATATAGCTCACAGAGTGCTATTTTGTTGCAAAATGTAGTTTACAATATCTATATATATTTAAATTTACAGTATTTTGTATATTGAACATTACGGTAATATTATGATGATGGTGTAATTACAGATGCATTGCCTCAATTTCTGATCATTTTGATATATAATATGTGGGTATAGCTTCAGGAAGTGCCAGAATATATTATTGGGTGTTGTAAAGAATAGTATATAATTCGCTAAAATGTTAATAATACCACAAGCAATAATAGTGTAGTTGGTAATGTGTATAGAATTAATATATATGGGGTTGAACAATCACTGATGCGTGTGACGGCCAGTGACATGCTGTGTCACATTGTGACCAGACCAATATCTTGAGACATTGAGCTTGTACTTTATAAACAACCAATTCAAAACATTTTGTGGTATGTAATGGAAGATATTAAGTATTTCCATTGCATGAGGCATTTTTATTGCAAAAATATGATTAAGAACTCAAAAAGCGAAATCAGACTGATTTCCCTGCCAAATATAGCACTCCCGGGTTGCATAAAGAATATCTCAGCAACCAGCACTTATAAACATGGTTGGCAGACATATTTTTCTTAGAATTTAAATTTGAACAAACTGATCAGAACAATTTTTTTGTTTTTGGCCTCAGTGGCGAGTTAGACCCTATATTTAGGCACTTTCACCTACTTAGACTTGCTAAATTAAAAATCTGTTCTGATCAAATTTTAGAAATTTAAATTTAAATAACTTTACTCTGCAAATCTAGTCGTGAATTTCATTTTCCATGATGCTATAGTCATTATACTGTTTTGAGAGCAAAATAGGTGTAGCACAGCCACTGATCCTGTTCCAAAACAGGCCGAGTAGGCCGAGCAGGCTTCTTCATGGCAGCCTTGCATGTGAGGGATGGCCCCGAAATAACCTTTAAATACCTAAAGACTGCAGGGAAATGGCCCTTGCACTCAAATCATCACTATACCTGTTTTATTATCTCTATTTCTTTGATTCTGACTGCTTTTTATTATTATTTTTAGTTCAAAAAGCTTTGTTAATGGATAGTAAGTTGCAAAATTTGGTATTCTTATATGATCTTGTGTACTAAAAATACAGATTCTTGTTCTGATTCCAGCATTTATTTCTAGGCCTTATAGCCAGTCTGAAATTCAAGCAATGATTCTGCAGTAACATCTTATTATAGTATACTAACATCATGGTTCAATATTATGCATTAAAGTCCAAGGGTATCAAATATATTCTGCAAGGCCTGTTGGAAAGAAGGGTAGAGCTACTGTTATGGCAAAAGTATAAGGTGCTCAAGCTGAGAAAAAGACTGTAACTTCATCTGAGACTGCAGTAGAAGATATCTGATACAAGTTGAAAGCTCTTATTCTTTATCAAGATGAATTCAAGCTCTTTTTAGAAAATCTTTGTATCAACAAGTAAAACTCAACACTCAATCATATGGAACAAATCTTTCAAATGTTCTTGACTATTCACCAACAGCTTCAGAGTCTGCTGTTTCAGCAATTTATACAGAATATTTTCTTATCCATATATAAAAGCAATCTGAACTTTTAATGCAAAAATGAAAACATGCTTGATCTTGGTCCTCTTCATTCTCAGGTCTATATCCACACTTCCATGAACTTCTGATTTCTTTTTCAAAGGAGAACTGGAGATGGCATGGGAATGCTTTACATCAGAATTTACATCTGGTGGTTTGATTGATGAGGCAACAGTTGAAGAAAGAGAACTTGTATGGATGTCTGCCACAAATACTGAAAATGAAATTGCTTTAGATGCTTTCTGAGTTCTTATGTGACAATAGCCACAGCTTACACTGCTTGATCATAATCATGCAATATCTGTATATTTCCATAACAACACATAACCATATGGCTGCAAATTTTACTGAAAAAGACTATCAGTATTTACATAGACTGGCACTGAATACACAAAAACAAAGGGAAAAGACACAAAGAGCTTGTAGACTTGTGCAATGAATATCAAGCAAAAACTCAAGCATATAGAAGTTTGTGAGGAAAATACAAAAATACAGCTGCCAGAATTGCACAGCTAGAACTGGTACTTGAAAAGAAAAAATCCTGGACCTCAAAGGCAAGAAATTAAAAGATCAGCTAAAGCTGTTTAAGCAAGCTGGTGCTCCAAACTTGTAAAGTGGACAGCTTCCAACTTGTGTAAATGATATTCAAGCAACACTGATTGATGCAGTTGATTTACATATGAAAGGCATGAATATTTGAAGCTGATGAGGGAAGCAAGGAGATAGAGGAGATAGAGGAGATAGAGGGAAGAGGGAAGAGGAAGCCATGGAGAGGGACAATAATAGAAATTGACTCAATTTTGAAGATATGTCAAATAACTGAGGTTATTGAGTGTTGTAAAAATATGTTTTATATTATTATATACATGTGGAATGGTATATGCATGGTTCAAAACACTGTAGGCCTTACCTATTACTGTGATTTTTAATCATATTCCAAACTGTAAAGACTTGGACATGTTAAGAATCAAATTTTGACAGAATTAGATGTATTTTGCTCAAATCTCTATGAAAAATTATGTTTTTAGAATTGTTTTAAATGAAATAACTATATGCATGTTAATATATAGCAATACCATCTATATCATTGTTCACATCCTCTGCAATCTCATGAATCTGTCTTATCTTTGACTATATATAGTGGAAACTTGATGTAATTTACTATTTTTAACTTATAGCATGCATTTTCTGAGCTAAAAGTACCAGGAATAGCTACTATATATATTATAGTATATACAATGCACAAAAATTTGGAAGAAAACAATGAAGAACTGACGAAACTGAGGTGTCTCAACTTTTGTGATGATATTGGCCGTGTGACGTGACGTCACGTGTTGACGGCATTATCAGGGATTGTTCAACCCCAATATATATGAAGCTGTTGGTTCAATTCCTGTTGAGTGCATTTTATAATTTCGCATTTATTACAAATATCATGTGACCTGAATGATTACTTAAGAGCTTATGTAAGAAATATTATATAATACTGACTAAGCAGACTATATCATGTGATTTCAATACATTATTATAAGCTTATGTAAGCAATTATTATGTAATGCTGACTAAGCATTGTATTATACACTGATTAAGTACATTATGAGAAATTCCGACCCGGTTCCGGTGGGTCCGAGTGGATTCCGATCAGATTCCGACCGGTTCGATCGGTTCCGACTGGGTCCAAGCGGTTCTGACCGGTACCCGTGGGGCACTGTAAAGTACTGCATACATCTACTATACACTGCTTATATAATCCTTATATCGTACACCTACTGTACACTGTTTATATAATCTACCCTGTATCATACACCTACTATACACTCGCTTATATAATCTACCTTGTATCATACACCTACTGTACATTGCTTATATAATCTACTATGTGAATTAACTTGTTTTTACACCTACTATACACTGCTTATATAATCTACCTTGTATCATACACCTACTGTACATTGCTTATATAATCTACTATGTGAATTAACTTGTTTTTTACACACTTGTATTCAATTTAGTCTGAGTCAGAATCACTGGTCTCTGCTTCACTAGAATCACTAGTCCCTTCATCCAATCCTAATTCTTCATTTCATCATCACTATCTGAAGACTCTGCCTTTCTTTTCTTCTTTGCAATGACATATTTTGTGTGGTAAAATAGTATTGTGTGTAGAAACCAGTTGAAATTGCCAGGTGTCATACATTTAAGTATAGATTCAAAACCACCCAGCCATGCATTTAATTGTTCACACACTTGTGTATTAAAGGTTTTCTGGGCATATGCATTGCCATTATCATCATATGCAATAATTACAAGATTTGGAGCTGAACCATCACCTAGAGAAGGATTGCAGTACTTTCAACAAAGATAATCATTGGCTTGGTGATTAATATAATGGTAAGTGTCCACAATAAATCTTGATGTTTTTTTCCACATAGCATCCCAACTTCCATTGGTAACAGCTATTTGCAACACTTGACATCCTTTATCAATTCATATGTATTCAGGACAAGATTCTTTTGTCTTATAAACAGACTGCAAAACTTTAATATATTAGTTGTGGATTCAGACCTATTAAATTTTGTCCATGCATCTATATTATTTAAGGAACTAAATACATGATAATAATACCAATAATAATAATAAATACCATGATTGGGACCTATGGTGGAAGAGCTGATAGAGTCCAGGTGGACTCCAATTGGAGTGCCAACTTGAACTTTGAATAGAACAGAATCCAGTTGAATTCCAACTAGAATATTTCAATCTATCAATGTTAGTGTAAATTCATGAGTGCAATATAATATATTAATAACTATATACTACATTATTATCTATATGCAAAGTCCATTGTAACAAAATAAAATAAAAATAAAAAACATAACAGGAGTAAAAAAGATGGGGAGGAGGGTATATACTTGGGTTAAATGAACAAACAAACACATAAATGTAAAATAAAATGAGAGAACAAAAAGAAACAAAGTGAAATTTTTTTTAAAAAAAAAAGGGTGGCAGACAGTGAAAGAGTGCAAACCATTCTGAGCTTACAATTTATAGTGAGACACAGAGGCCCTTATTGTTACAGACACTTTATTTTCTTTTTTGCTTTTTGCTTTTCTTTCATTTTGTATATAAAATCTTCTTATCACATGATGGACAACATCATGTGATCATATATCGACTCATTCTGTTCTGACTCATATTGTCAATACCATTTTGACTCACCTTTGCTCTGACTCACACTCTGACTCATACTGACAGCACTGCTGTGACTCACTCTATACTGACTCACACTTGGACTCACTTTGTACTATAATTGTAGATACTCAAAACTGTTAGAGTTCTGAATACTCAAACCTTGGTGTGTTCCTATGAAGACAAAGGTTAGTGTATTTATTTGTTTAGAGTCTGTTGTTTCGAGACTCTTGAGAATGTTTAAGATGCTGAGTAAGTATCTGAAGATATTTGAGTAACTTTGTTAACAGTTAGAACTTAAGTTTAATGGACAATTATTATGTACTACTAGCACGAGGCTATAGAAGTAATAATATGACTTGTGTAGTAGTGCAAAGCCTTACTAACAAGTAATTGTCCTGGTCTACTTAAGTTGGTAGGGTGTAAATTGAGTGTAAAAGATGATATTCAAGCAGGTATCTACAGTAATGTTATATACTATAGCTAGTAATTCTATATTGAACTGGAACTATACAACTAGAGTGTTCTGTATAATATTGAGAATGTTCTTGACTTATTCCAGTTCTAGGTAGAAAGTGCTAGCCGAAGGTAGTCAGCCATATGCATGTTGCACACATGTTCGGTCTTCGGCATTAAATTGTTTTTAGCCGCTTGTGTGTATGTCAGATTATCCGGAGATACTACATTGGGCAAGTCCTAATCAATAGGACTTGCTTGGCATGTATTTAGTACATTATCTACATATTCAGAGTTTATATAGTGCTTTGTAATATGTCTAGATACATATGTAAGACTCAAGATAAATGAAAATAAAAAGAAATGTTTAGAAACAAAAATAAAGAAATGATGCTTAAACGCTACTTTGCTGCAGATCTTAGATTCTCAGGGCCGGCTAATCAACATATCCTCTGTAACAAAAACACTTAAATAGCCAGTAGACACTGCTATTGTTCCTTAGCTAGTTCTTGAGAATCTAATCTCCTCTTACTCAATACTGCTTGAAACTTGCTGTTCTTGACTACTTGACTGTCAGCTTTATCCACGCACGTGAATATAAGCCTGAAGTTGTAACACTTATTTTTGTGATTGTTATCTGTAATAAACTAGTATAATGTACTAGTGAAGGGTAGGAGATATGCCAGACTATTAGGCTTTGAGGCTTTACTTCCTAGTGGGCCAACAAGAGTAATAGACCTTACAAACTAACTAAGGTGTAGTGTGGCCTATTAATCAGTGCTACGAATCAAAGACTACCTTTAGTTTCCTACACAGCTATCAAAGCAACCCTAACTGAGCACCCGAGGCAATCACCCGCTCCATTGATCATGCTATTAGTCCCATGCAAAGAAGAAACTCTTAAGAAATGACCTTGGCTCTTACAAGGGGTAACACCCATCAGTGTCTTACCAAGCGATTGCCAAGTAATGAAAACCTTATTAATTAGCAAAAGCAATCACCGTGTCCAGGCCTCACAAAAGCTGTTCACTAGATTAGGCGATCAACTGCTCAGGGATCAGGGATCACTGTCGCCACATGGGTGATCACCCCACAGACCAAATGTATTGGCAATTGAAATCTTGTGTACAACTCAGCATATGGCAGTCTACTAGATCTGACTATAAAAACTTGTAATTTGTAATGCAGCCAACATGAGTGAGTGATTGCCCAGCCAGCGATTGCCACACGATACTAGAGGTAACTTGCCTCATGATAAGGGCACCTGCTGTTCCAGGAGGTCCTAAACCAATAGCAACTGTGCTTGGGAACCTTGGTAGGGTTTCCTAGGAAATATACCCCTAAGCAATCTAGTCCTGACATGTCTTAGCCACGAGCCATCTGATAAAATAAGTCGGGTGATTGCTACCCAAGAAGGCACTGCTGCATGGACAACAATGTTATCTTCAAATAAGCGCCATAGCCCAGGCAAACTAGTGCTTTCCACTATTATAATTGGTGCAGCAAAGGCTAGGCAGCACACAGTCCATTTCCTTCCTTTTCTCTTAGTCTCTTTCAATTATCACAAGCCAAAGTATCTATTTAGCCTATAAAAACAGCCCTGTATCTTAGAATAGGAACCAAGTAATCTACACCCCAGATTTGATATCAGAATTTACTCTGAATAAGAATTCTAGTGTTAACACTTCGAGGACTAGTGATTTGTGTGATAAGAGATCGAACACTGCAGTTCATCTTAAGCAATTAGGCGCTACCTGGTTTTGTGAGCAATCGCCATTGTGATATTCAATGTCAGGTCTATTAGACTTGATAAGCAGGCTTTTATAAGTCATCCATGGACTGCCCTGGGGATTGTTAAGTATGGGTTGGAACCCTATATGGCTAGTGATTGCTCATAGTAACTAGGGACGACTGTCAGAGAACTCTGACTGTTCAGGACATTGCCTATAGTAAGACTGCCCTGGGGGTTATTAAGTACAGGTGGGAACCCTATAAAGGCTAGTGATCACTCATAGTAACTAGGGATGACTGTCAGAGAAATCTGACTGTTTCAAGACATTGCCTATAGTAAACCAAGGACTGTGGACTAGTGTGCCCAGTTGCTTATAGGAACTAAGGATCTACTACATGTTAATATGGGTGATTGCTTATAGTGTTTGATAAAGTTTGAGTTTGGGTTTTATAAAGAGAACTGTTAAGTGTCCTGTGTACACTCACCCCCAAAAGCAATCCCCCTGATATTGGTGATCGCCCTCATATAGAGAGATTGCCCTTACTATTCAAGTGCCTTGTGTGTACTAGCCTGTAAAAGTGTTCTCTAGCTACTAGTGATCACCCCAGAGCAATTGTCTAAGTCTGTACTCTGCTAAAATAGTTATTGTAATAAGCCTTACAAGCTTACCCTCCCAGATCAAACTGATCAATATAAATATTTGATTGAGTGTTGTGTATTGGGCAATTACAAAGTCACCCCACACTAAACATCTCACTGGTGTTGTTGTTGTCATATATGGAGCTGTCATCATTGCCATCGTACTGTGTACGTGTGTCTGGAGTCGTTGTCATCGTACACAGACCTGTCATCAGTCGGTGGTGCTGCAATGCATGTTGGATCAGGTTGGTGAGTGCCTGGCTTCAACTGACAACGGCAAGGTGGTGAGGGCACACATGACGGCAGCAGCAGGGTGGTGGTGGTTGCAGGAAGAGGTGTGGTGGTTGGAGTAACCAATGGACTGACGTGGCAACCAAAAGTCACGCATGTGACATTGTTCACTGTTGCCAAGAAATAATATCAAATTTTAAGTCTGTTTATGGTTCTGTTTTTGGTTCTGTTCTGGGGTATTCCGTTTTGTAAACAGATTCCATTCAATTCTGCCGGAATTGATATTAAATAAAATAGCAGGGTCTTGTGCCATATTTTTGCTCTCATTCCACTGTGGAATCCACTATTACGCGAGCGGACTCCAGCAGACTCTGGCTGGAATATGTGGGGACACAGAAGCCCTCCATTAGCTGGTGGATGACTGTAATATATTTTATTGCAAATTCTGGTGTAAAAAATTAAAAAGGACCTGTTAATGTTGGGCAAAGCGTCGGCCCTCACTACAAGTAAGCAGCTGAAAATGCCACGGTTTTTGAGTAACACGTGCTTAATGTTATAAGATCACATCACATTAATAGATCACGTTATCGAAGATAGAATTTTGTGACAACAGCTGGGGTCCCTGGTTAAAAGAAAAGAACGAGTCTATTACTCCGTAATAGGACTCATAATAGAACTCGTAACGTAAAGGATTCGTAAATAGGACTCGTATAGGACTGGTAACCAAAATACTGCACATTCCATATCTGCGGCGACAAGGTTTTGATAAAAAATGCCCCAACACCCTGGCTTAGCGGCGTTTACATATTTCCGTAGCCAATCACGAAAACGATAATAATTCAAAAATGCGACGCCGACTACATTGTTAACTAATTGTGGGACCGGATTCGACACAGTACCCATTCTTGACCGCAAGCCTATCCACGAGCTTTCAGTGCGGCGGCGTGTGATTGCATAATGGGATAAACTGGACCGTCAGGATATACAGCATATCCATCGTTCGGTGTGTCGCCGCTATGAATGACAAACATTGGTGATAAAGAACATGGTATATAGAGTAACACTCAAGGATATCGGTACCTTGAGAGATGCGATCCAGCTTGCCAGATAAGATCGCCAGTGAGCCCGGACGAGATGACTTCATTGTACCATGCTTGATATATAGTGGGCTGGTTAGTGGTTACACCAAACTCTTCAAGGATTACAGGCTTGTTAGCCTTTGCTTGAGAAGTCTGGTGGTCGGCGATCCATTGAGTTCCCCATGCTTGTTCGTTACCGCCTTGTCCCCAGTTCGTCGGGTATGACTACATCAGACTCATCCTTAACGTTAACATGACTCATCAAGTCAAATATACGTACATGGAAGGTACCGAAGTCGATGCTGCTCACTGCAAGGTTAGCGTCAAAGTCTACACCTTCGCTTCCTCTTCAGAAAAATAAAGTGAGTGAATTGATTCAGACCGCTCATAATTTAACTCACTGGTAAGGGTAGGTTGGAGCGCTAGGCTGGTTGTAGAAGCCCTCATCCCCGACAGCGACAAGATGGTTGCTATCAATTGATTTGATGTAGGCAGATATTTCATTAATCCAATTTGTGACCGTAACCGTGGTACAAGTTCCAGTAGATGTGCTGGACAAGGAACATTATCAACACGTTCACTAGCTTGAAACAGATTATGCAGCATACCCTGTGCTTCCCTTGCACCTGGGCTCGTTTGCAAGTTCCCAGGCTAGAATTGTAGGCTCGTTAAGGTAGCGGCCAACGAATGTCTTTATGTAGCTTTTGAAGGCAGTCTAAGGGAACATTGTCAGTAAGCCCGTAGTTTGTAAAAGGCCGAGATGAGTACCTTCACAGTGGTATCGGTATAGAACAGATCGTGGTTCGGAGAGTTGAGGATTTGTTTAACATATACATCCATACCACCGTAATCAGACCAATTATTTGTCCTGGAATACTCGTCAATAGACTTTCACCTTTCGGATCGTAGCATGCTACTTACAGAGCGACAATGAGACGAAGCCCGTTGGCTTTGGCAGCTGCAATCACGTTATCTGGTCGGAGAATTAGCTTTATCAGGCGTTCAAATGAATGAAATCCTCATACCAAAGTTTTCCAAACCAGTGGAGCCAGTGTTGACGGTCGGGATGCTTCCTGACCAGCTCTGATAGTAAATTCCGTTGGGACTAGTGACCTCATTGAATCCCCTACATTACATGAGATGTTCAGATAGACAAACTCCGAATATGTGCGCGATAATTACCATGTGCGAACCGTAGTCGCACCTGCCTTGGCAATATCTGCGAATGCGGCATTTATGTTTGCTGTACTAAGGCCCATCAATCCAACCCAGTACGAGTTTGCGCTAAGTGATATGATTTATCAATACAGGTCTCTTTACATCACGAGCCTGCTTTAAACGCTTACCCGACAACTGTGAATAGAGATCCATTCAGAACGAACTTCTGGCCAGATGTCTTTACAAAGCCGGTAGCTGCAGGAGGCGCCGCAGTAGTCGTTGGCCCACATGAGGTATTCGATGGTGTAACCGTTGTCGAAGGGTTCGTCGATGTCGATGTCGGTTCAACAGTACTCGTAGGCGCCGGTGTGGTTGCAGCTCCTGGAAGACATTGGGAATAATATGGGTTCAGCACTGTGCAGACAGTGTCGGAGGTACAAGCTAGATAATGGCCGCGTCAACATTTTTATTTTATTTTCCTGTGAATAACTTCAAAACTGACTCGTTTCTCCTGTGAAATTGATTCCACCACACTGTCCGTAAACGGGCACAGCAGCCAATGCCGAGCTGCACGAAAGAGCTAAAGCGACGAGACCAACAGCAAGCTTCATCGGAGACATTGAGGAAATTTAAACACACAGTCTAACAATTCTGCCATCTAGTTTTTATGCGACTCTTGGTTTGTTGGATGCGTGTGGCTAATGGCATGATAATCCATCGCAAAGCGTCGGGAATTCCTCGCCGAGTTTGAAGAAGCGGCATTAAGCGACAATTAGCCGCCTCGTTTTCATAAGCCCTGAGGTAGTGATAGTATGTTGATTTATGGTAGCTCCTTTGATATAAACGGATTTAGTATGCTATCGAAGAAGGCACACATTCTTTCTTTAAATTTAACCTAGAGAGTGAGTATACGTCGATTTTCCACGTATTGATAGAGAATCAGGAAATCAACTGCAGTATGTGCAGTCTCATGATAAATTATGGTCAGGAAAAAGACGGTAGGAAGGTATCCGAAACGAAGCAGAAGTATGTCAATGATCCCAGATACGGGGTCTGGATAACATGCAGAACGCGCGATTCCTAGAAAAATTAATCAGGCGAGCACACCCATGACCGGTAGCGCTGGCCTCTGACATAGCCATTTTACTGCATATAGGCTTTTACACGGCCAGCTTCTGTTCTTCATTTGATTTAGCAGGGTGCTGCGAAAGGTGCAAGAATGTATCAGAAACTTGTCAATGTTCGAAATAGAACTAGAGTCTGCGATGCTTCTGAATCTTCCATCAATCACATGAATTTCTTTGAATAGCCAGCAGCCATTTATGTCCGGATTTTATCCCGTTCCTCAAAAGGATCCTAAGCATAAAATTTCGTGCCAATCATCATATTACTAATGTTAACTTGTCATCGCGAGGACTGGGACTGGAGGCTGTATCACGCGCCTCGCCATATCTTTCCTAAAGAAAGAGCAAGATACAAAGACAGGTATATAATACAACACAGCAAAACAGAAATAGAAAACAAGACTGCAAAACGAGCAAAACAATGCGATTACTATGCAGGAGAGTCTGAAAGAGACTATCGCGATAAAGACCATCGAATATTACTCAACAAAGAGCCATCACCTGGGTGTAGTCACTGCGTAAAGAAGTATTCAGCAACTCCTCGTTGATAATCGTAAGTAAATAATAGTTTGACGCACGTAGAAGACATAGTCAGGACTCTCTGCGGCTTACATTCTTTTATGACATCTTCACAGATCCTGTGCATCTAACATAATAAGTAGCTGAATTGTTCAATAGGACAGAGAATACAGACCTCGCGCGATCGAACCCCTCAAGATTCTTTTCGAACATCTTTTCTTTCTTATACACAACCATGAATGCATTACGCTTTCTCGATCTGTCGTATTGACCATGCAAAGGATCTTCAGGAATTGTCAAATTGAATGCCTGCTTTAACGCAATGAACACTCGCCTTCTCCATCATTGTTTGGACTTGGATCCGTCCAGGTGCCGTACATGATTACAAGGAGTATGAACGAAAATGTGAAGTCAATCGATGTGATCGTGCGCTGATTTCCCCATGTGGAAATCATCATTCCGGCTAGAAGACTGAGGAATGAAAGCCTCAACATCAAATCTGTAACATGGGTGTTCCTCTGCGGCGGCTGTCGTAGAGCGGCCACTGAGAGAGAGAAGAGGGTTGAAAGGCGGAGGCAGGTGACAACCACATCGTCACTGACCCCATCTGCAGAGCTTGGCGATCCCTCGCGCTTAGTGAAAACGGCTTCAACGAAGAAGAGCATCCCGACGGCTGTTCCTGAGAAAAAGATAGCCTTCACGTAGGATAAAGAATATTCAATATCGCTTCCTGATCTCTTTAGATACATGTTCCCACTTACTAGGGTACGAATAGCGTTATTCGTGCTACTGACTGCGAATAGTGGGAGGCAGACGTCTGGGGCGAGAGAGGTATCGGTAAATCTCAGGATATGCGTCTCGAAATAGCACAAGGAACGGTATAATTGTCGTGTTCAAACTGTAAATTTTACTCCAGCGGCCGAAGATATTTTGGCCGCAAAAGTCCAATCACTATCGGCAAACTGGCCAACACTTGTTATTTCCCCAGTTTGGATTCAACCTGCCGATCTTGGATGACTGGGTCTGCACAAGGCTGCGCACTGCAGGAGGAATTATTACTGTTGAACAGGTGTGAATGAACATCATCAGAAGGCTTCGTGATTGGCATCCTCACTCATCGTATACCATTTACGATGGGATGCTTCAGCACAGTGGAAGGACATTTAAACAGGACGTATTGGACGCATCGGACTGATTGATTGTTGTATTTCTGAATCTTGTAACTGTGATGAGAGCTACAGTGACGGTGGTCAGAGTTCTGGAGTCAGCCGCCCAGTGATAAAGATAATAGACGCCGGATGCAAAAGCCTCTTGAATGTTTATATTTATTATTCATTAAACTTCCACATACATGCATTTATCTGTCACCGTACTTCAGACTGTGCCCTAGAAGCCTCATGTCTATTGATTCCAACTATCCAGGCTTCACGGCTTGTGGCGATAGGTTTGAGGTAGTCGACTCCGTGAAACGACACAACCCAGTCTTACTGCATCCCTGCAGTAGACATGCACCGTCCATCGACTCGTCTGGAAAGACGCATCCGCTGAAGAAATCCTGACCAGTCCCAGAAACCAAACATTCTCCCATACTATCTCTTCTACTTACTCCAAACGATTCGGTTGTCGAATTGTCTGTTCCAGGACACCATTTAGAGAATGCTGCAGCAGGAAGAAAGGCCACCCTCCCCGCCTCTCGTACCAGTCATGCGTCGGCACTCTCCTACCTTACTTCTCACCAAGGGTTGCCACCACGATCATCGGAGTCAGCCTCTCACATATCCCATCCGGGAGGACACACTCACCTCATGCCTGTTCGTCGAGGTGGCAGTCAGCTAGAACGAACACCACGACATCTGGAAAGTGGAGGCCCGATGCTACAAAATCGGTCGTTGGCTCATATTTTCTCTTCGTCGGATCAACTCGCAAGTCCATACGCCCAAGCACTACAGTATGATTATCGACCGGGTTCCATGTCTGCGCCTCGCATCGAAAAGCTATTCGCAAACGACCGGCCATAAGCCACACGAGGGATCTCTTGAAATTTACGGAGCATATCCCTGGAAGCCTCCGTTGACACCTTCACATTCGCATTCACACTCAAATTCATTTGCATAGCCACATCAGCAAAATCAGAAATACTACAGAGCGCTCGGGTAGTACTCTATAGCATCCGAGTAGTTTAGCAAAGGTCCCCATTTAGATAGTCTTTCGTCACTTGTATGTAATTTATTCTGGTTGTTATGGAGTGCTATATACCTCTCGTATAGCATGTGCTACGAAAGCCCATAGCATTCCATAGCACCATCTAATTATGTTCATAGCACTGCCTAATTATGTCCATAGCATTACATACCATAATCCATAGAATCCCATATCACAATCCATAGTATCATCTATTAGAATTCATGGTAATCTGTAGCATCCCTCATCCTACTACATAGCAGTATATAGACAAGGGCAGCATTACAAACCACTTACCATCCTCTAATATTATACCTTGATTAGCCAATTGAAAGGCCTGTACAATGTGGGGTTCAAATGAAATGACCAGGTAAAATTTCGTATGCATTAAATTAGTTCTACGACAATTACTGTAAAGAGGACTACCACTTCTGAGACAATACGAAGAAGAAATATGATAGATACAGCCCACACAATCAGTCAAGTACGGGTTCAAAGTTATATGGGTTGACCATATCATCACGAGCCTGAAGTTGCCTCCTATTACTCATACATTTTGAGGTGAGTTCAGAGGAAATAGTGTATTGATTACTTACATCCCCATTGCTGCCCAACGACGACGATTGTCCTCAAGAACACATTTATGGTATTCATATGTTCTGACCTTGTCTATCAGCGCTAGCATGGCAGAGTGTATCTGGCCATATGCTTTTTCGCTGAAGTCGTTTTTGTCATGGGTTCCAGATCGCCATTCATCGAGGCAGCTGCGAATCTGATAGAGTGGTTAGCACTTGTCATGCCATGGTAAACATATTAAAATGTAACATACACACGTCATGACCAGGGCAATAGCACCATCCGGTACCATGTCCTTAAACTGGTCAGGGAACGACTTTGCTATACCGTTGTCTCGATTGTAGTAGAATTGAAGGATGAGGTTTTGAATACATGGGTGCGAGATGTTCGCACGTTTACCCTTCACAGATGAAAACTTAGTAACATTGATTAAGTGGATGAGGAGATTTACTTACCTCAGTGTTTGGTGGACCAACCAGGAACAGACAGTTTGGTTGTAAAACCGCATGGACCTGACAAGAAATTACCACCTCCAAGTGTTTTTGCTGGGGGATGGTGGGTCCAGCATAGGTGAGGACATCTACATAGTGTAGCATGACGAGTTGACGGCAAAGTTGTTTCATTGCACACCGGTAGCTGGCAGCCTCCTTGTATACCTAGACAACATATCAATAAAGATAGAAACAAGAAAATGAAATCAATCTTACAACTATAGACATGGGCCTGGTAATCGTGTACCCTGAAAGAATCAAGCACATTAGTAGAAAGAATGATCGAATATAATTATAGACCTTACTGTCACTGAGCTCTATACCCTTTTCTTCGTGAGCTGCTAAGGATTGCATTAAACATGCTCTAGCATCCGAAATATCGAATGAGCGCTGTAGGAAAGGCCTTTTCTACAGCGATGTAAAACCGGAATCGTTCTTTAGCATCCTGGATGACAGTTTGCCAGGTTTTCGGGTAATATCGAAGGCAAGTGTTGTTGGTATGAGCTAATTGTCCTACTACTTGTCCCTGTTCCTGATTGTTACCCTCCCGTTCATTTGATTGGGCCTCAGAGTCCACAGTATCCTCTTCTTCACCACGTTGACTCGAGGCCTGCTGATTTGAAGCAGCAGCAGCAAGCCTTGTAGGAGAAGGTGGGGCGATTGGGACGATTTCAGCGGCGGTGTTCTTCAAGGATATCGCGAACGCCGTAGTCCTAAAGGACAAGCTCAGTACATGCACTTTGAACAGGTAAGGTCATACCTCTTGCGCAGCCAAGTTGGGATTTTGAGAGTAGCTTGAAGATATTCAAAAGCGCGCCTTTCGTCTTCATCGTCAGATACTTCGTCAACAGGGACTATAAATTTGTAGGTTCCTTAATCTTAGTGTATGGAGAGGAAAGGCTTGCACTTACGGCCATCCCCATTGCCCTGAGCGTCAAGCTGACCTCCTGGGAAGAACCTGACGTCGTAAGGATTGTTGAAGTCATCATCGTCCTGAAGATAAATAATTAGTAAGATGTGATTCAAAGCTTACCACTCACATGTTGATCATTTTGTGAGCGATCTTCGTCACGCCACTGACTTTGGTGATTCTCGTCATCGCTCCAGCAGAATGGTCTGAGTCGTGCCTCGTCTTCGTCTTCGTCTTCGCTCTTCGTCTTCGTCTTCGTCTTCGTCTTCGCTCTCGTCTTCGTCTTGTCTTCGTCTTCATCTTTCGTCTTCGTCTTCGTCTTCGCTCGTCTTCGTCTTCGTCTTCGTCTTCGTCTTCATCCTCGTTTTCGCTCATCACGTAGTCTTCTTCATTGTCGTTGTCATTGTCCTTATCACCATCGACATCGTTCTCACCGATGAGTTGACCATGGAGTCTGCTGGTTTCAGTAACTTCGTTCTCTTGAGCGGGTGGATCGTCGTATATGTCGTCGTGCGTTGCCTATATAAATTCCATATCGGTATCGAATATAACAAACATATATATATATATTAAAAAAGAAACATATGTCCATCATATAAAGCGTTGAATTCACTTGAGGTACTATTAGCAGGCTTCTTCTGTGTTTAAAAGAGTAAGCTATACCTCGCGGAGTCCGTCCTGAGGCTTCCATAGGCCTCTGCTGCAAAGGGGTTCACGAAGTTGATTCGCAACGGCCCCTTGCTGAGAAGGGGATTGCTGTTGAACAAGAACCGGTTGGCGCTGTTGTTGTTGAGCAAGGCCCAGGGGCGGTTGACGCTGTTGCTGCTGAGCAAGGCCCGGGAGTTGGCGCTGTTGGTGCTGAGCAAGGCCCAGGGGCGGTTGATGCTGCTGCTGTTGAGAAAGGCCCGGAGGCACTCGGCGTTGATGTTGCTGAATGACAGGAGGTTGACGTTGTTGCTGCTGGACAACAAACGGCGTTGGTGACGCCTTTTCAGTCTCCCTCGTTCCGTTCGCAGAATTGATTCGACGAGGTAATGGGGCTCCCTTAAGGGTGGGTCGACCCGATTGACTTTCGTGACCTGTAAAGGCTGTAAGACAATATTGAGATATACAATCTTCAGAACACTCACATCGCCACAAACGCGCTTGGCAGGAGGGGCCATGTCATTATTGGACAATTCACCTGCGAAATTTTCGAGTTCGGTGGGCTCAGCACCTCGCGCGCGCCCTCGTTGGCGCTTCTGGATCTTCGCCTCAAGGTCCTGACCAACGGCTTGGGCTGCCTTCTGCAGCTGAGCTATGTGACCACCTTGGCCACGGGTACTGCAAATTGGCCTACAATTACCGGTAGGAACGTTCTCTTTAATACAAAGATAAGTAAAAGTTGGTCCTGTATATTCTGGAATGCATACCCTTATTCACTGTCGCTTGAGTGCCATCTGGCACTGGTATGCCCATAACCGCCGGGCTATCTTCAAGGTCTACTGCGGCAGAATATGTACTAGTATCAGTATGAGAAACAATGTTAGCAGGCGGAAAAAACCTCGTGTGTCCACTTCAGCGGCCCCACTGGGACGCACCGAGTCAGGTATAGCTTTGGTCGTCCTTTTCGATGTTCTGGTCGGTCGGGAAGAGGCTTTTGTATTGCTTTTGGTGGATGCTTTCTTTGTGTTAGCCATGTTGAAAATTTTCTGACACTCTCTATGTGATTAAGAGTTAACGGGGTGAAGCTGAGCTATTCAGATGGTTCACTTTTCAACATGTTACCCTCAGACTGCCCCTTTTTGTGACAATAGATCCAACCCTACTTCACTCCGAGCTCCGGCCTCCCCCTGTAACATAAACAAAGAGTTTTGATGGTTTCTATCTAATTAAGAGAAGAAATTTTGTGGTACAACATATATAGGGGCTTAGACATCTGCTAGTCCAGAACCATACCAATAATCCCAAACAACGCCGATGCAAAGCTTTAGAAATGGTTGAGCTTGAAGAATGGCAAGAAGAAATATTGTGGTACAGCATATATAGGGGTATAGACATCTGTTAATCCAGATTCACACCAATAGTCCCAAACGATGAGTGAGAGAACATATGCAAAGCTGTAGAAACGGTTGAGCTTGAAGAATGGCGAGCGAAAGGAGGATAACTCACAGCCCTCTACATGCTCCGTAAGTTTCTCAGATTCTTCAACAGCTTCACCAGGCTCATGTATAGGCACAACAATCCCAAAAGATATTAAAATATGTCGGATTCGACCCAGGGCAAGTTGTGCATCAAAAGCTCCATATCAGCCGTTTTCAAGGCTGAAATCGCCGCTCCGCCCGGACACACAGCTCCGCCCTGTTTACGTCCGGCACGCAGCCTCCTTTTCTTTGGCTTCTTGCAGTATTGTGTACACTTGTTCAGGGCGGGTTACCTAAATGGTTGGTTGAGAGCTGTACCATGACGATGTGAATCGGTAGCGTACACTGACACCAAGTCGTGATGTTCGTGATATAGAAGTAGGCAACATGATTAATTTGAATTCCTGATATCAGTTGAAGCTAAACGACAAGGACTGAAGTCTGCGTTACAGGTAGAGAAACAAAGGTTTTGCAAGAAAATTGCGGCCACCGCTGGCGCCCGACGTGTTGATATTGATCACATGATATTCCAGTTATGGATTCGTCTCTAAATGGCAAGTTTTCGCAACAAATTCCTGCTGGGGATGCGATGTGTCATGAGAAACGAGGAGGATCAATTGACCTTGCAGGAAATCTTGGTCGACTGAATTTCTAGAGAGCCAACATGCCCCCGACTAGGGAAGTGATAGAAATTATATTGGATGAAGACTTGAGCGGGAAAGCTTGGGAATGGATATTAGAGCCTGCGAAGTAGGCTTGCCGTAGTCCGCAGAGTTGATTGATTGATTAGGAGCAAAGAAATTGACATGGCGGGAGGGCGGAAAGAAATCATAGGGTAAAAATCCAACAGCACCGATAAGTAAAGAACGAGCGGATTTCAACAATGGTATCAACCGACAAAGACATATGTATGAAGGGATAGGAAAGGTTCTTTCGGCAAGAGGGACATTGGAGGGGCAGCAAACGGTCTGGAATATTCAAAGGTAAGTAAGCTAAAGTAGAGTAGCCAGCAGATAACTTACTTCTGGACCCATGTTTCACCGATGAGCTTCAAGGCCTCAGATGGCGCAATGGCTTTGCAACCATGGCTATTTGCAACTTGTGGTCTGAGTACACGATTGGGCCATATCGAATAAATCGGGTAGCGATGGAGGTAGCGAACAGGAAGAGGTGACGAAGAGACCATGTAATAGGGACAATAGAGGGCGGATGGCGACATCGGAAGGTGTCGGTCAAGGACTCAAAAAAAAGATGGAGAACGTTGGAGGAGACAGTAGGATGTAGAAGAAGCGCTCCTCCGCATCCTCATCTTTATCAACATATATGAAGGCGGCAGAGAATGTAGATCCCGTAGATCCTGCTGCCTGGATGGCGATATCGGAAGGAGTCGAGGACTCAAAAAAGATCGAGGACGTTGGAGACAGCAGGATGCAGAAGAAGCACTCTTCCGCATCCTCACCTTCATCAGCGCCAATGAAGGCGGTAGCAAAGGTAGAACCGGTTAATCTTGCTGCCTGGATGGCAATATCGGGAAGGAGTCGAGGACTCAAAAAAGATCGAGGACGTTGGAGGAGACAGTGGGATGCAGAAGAAGCGCTCTTCCGCATCCTCACCTTCATCAGCGCCAATGAAGGCGGTAGCAAAGGTAGAACCGGTTAATCTTTCTGCCTGGATGGCGATATCGGGAAGGAGTCGAGGACTCAAAAAAGATTGAGGACGTTGAAGGAGACAGTGGGATGCAGAAGAAGCGCTCTTCTGCATCCTCACTCTCATCAGAGACAATAAAGGCAGTAGAAAAGGTAGAGCTCGTAGATCCTGCTGCCGGAGTCAATAGGGTTGACCCCAATCCCAAGGCAACGTACCTTGGGATTGGGCAAAAGGAGGATTGAGAGGAGAGTGTGAAGAGATCGATGACTGTCGCGAGGTGATCACGTGAATATTCAAACTCCGTTGTACACGTGAATATTAAAACTCCGATGCACACGTGAATATTCAAACTCCGTTGTACACGTGAATATTCAAACTCCGTCGCACACAGGATTAGCGACGTTAACTTTTCGCCCAAGTCCTCACCACTACATTGATATAGACGAGCGTTTCTTCTATATCATAGTCTGTGGTCACCCTCAACTTATTTATTTCCGTCAATCTCTCCTACTTCCTCGTTGCGCGGTATACTAAAGCAGGACTCGTCATTCATTTTTTCTCTTTTTGTTCCTCGCCTAGTATCTTATCGTGCGCCTTCGAGTTGAATCGTTCAGAGCATGATATAGACGAACGTTTCTTCTATATCACTGCTCGTGGACTTTTCCTCGTTCCTAGTACCGCTACATTTCACGATATACGAAGGATCCATTGTTTCTCTATTGTTTTCCCTCGGCGATTTTATCCGTCCTGTTCTGATCTCTAGAATCGAACCGTACGTTTGAATTTCTAAATCTCTTTTTCTCTCTTTGATTTGATCACTCTTTTCTAGATCAGTATTCCTATCCTTTGATAATCCACACTCTCTTCTGTATAGCTTCAGGATCCCATTGTGGTCATGTAAGTCAACAAGTCCGTATCACGCATCTGAACGCAATTTCTAACACATCTCGTCTTCCATAGACAAGTGATTTTGTTCAATGTCCTCCACACCTTTCGACTGGACGAACGGATGTGTTTTTATACAGAATGGCACCATCTACTGCTCTCCCAATTCAAGGCGTCCTGTGCTTATCCCCCCCACACCCCCACTACCAGTCCCTTCAACGCTAAACTCCTGAACGTCAGCGATGTTCAAGCAGCCTGTATGGTGGTCGGATTCGTTTGGCTGGCTTTCATTCGTGCCCTTGGCACCCTCCTTTCTTTCATACCCGTTGAAAGGGTGTAAACCATTCTGAGCTTACAATTCATAGTGAGACACAGAGGCCCTTATTTTTGCGATTGTTATCTGTAATAAACTAGTACATTATACTAGTGAAGGGTAGGAGATACGCCAGACTATTAGGCTTTGAGGCTTTACTTCCTAGTGGGCCAACAAGAGTAATAGACCTTACAAACTAACTAAGGTGTAGTGTGGCCTATTAATCAGTGCTACGAATCAAAGACTACCTTTAGTTTCCTACACAGCTATCAAAGCAACCCTAACCGAAGCGTCCGGGCGATCGCCCGCTCCATTGATCATACTATTAGTCCCATGCAAAGAAGAAACCCTTAAGAAATGACCTTGGCTCTTACAAGGGGTAACACCCACCAGTGTCTTACCGAGCGATCGCCAAGTGATGAAAACCTTATTAATTAGCAAAGCGATCACTGTGTCCAGGCCTCACAAAGGCTGTTCACTAAATTAGGCGATCAACCGCTCGGGGATCAGGCATCACTGCGCCACACGGGTGATCGCCCCACGGACCGAATGTATTGGCAATTGAAATCTTGTGTACAACTCAGCATATGGCGGTCTAATAGATCCGACTATAACAACTTGTAATTTGCAATGCAGCCAACGTGAGTGAGCGATCGCCCAGCCGGCGATCGCCACACGATACTAGAGGTAACTTGCCTCATGATAAGGGCACCTGCTGTTCCAGGGGGTCCTAAACCAATAGCAACTGTGCTGGGGAACCTTGGGAGGGTTTCCTAGGAAATATACCCCTAAGTAATCTAGTCCCGACATGCCTTAGCCGCGAGCCATCTGATAAAATAAGTCGGGTGATCGCTACCCAAGAAGGCACTGCCGCATGGACAACCATGTTATCTTCAAATAAGCGCCGTAGCCCAGGCAAACTAGTACTTTCCACTATTATAATTGGTGCAGCAAAGGCTAGGCAGCACGCGGTCCATTTCCTTCCTTTTCTCTTAGTCTCTTTCAATTATCACAAGCCAAAGTATCTATTTAGTCTATAAAAACAGTCCTGTATCTTAGAATAGGAACCAAGTAATTTACACCCCAGATTTGATATCAGAATTTACTCTGAATAAGAATTCTAGTGTTAACACTTCGAGGACTAGTGATTTGTGTGATAAGAAATCGAACACTGCAGTTCACCTTAAGCAATTAGGCGCTACCTGGTTTCGTGAGCGATCGCCATTGTGATATTCAACGTCAGGTCTATTAGATTTGATAAGCAGGCTTTTATAAGTCATCCGTGGACTGCCCTGGGGATTGTTAAGTACGGATTGGAACCCTATACGACTAGCGATTGCTCATAGTAACTAGGGACGACTGTCAGAGAACTCCGACTGTTCAGGACGTTGCCTATAGTAAGACTGCCCTGGGGATTATTAAGTACGGGTGGGAACCCTATAAAGGCTAGTGATCGCTCATAGTAACTAGGGACGACTGTCAGAGAAATCCGACTGTTTTCAGGACATTGCCTATAGTAAACTAAGGACTGTGGACTAGTGTGCCCAGTTGCTTATAGGAACCAAGGATCTACTACGTGTTAATACGGGTGACCGCTTATAGTGTTTGACAAAGTTTGAGTTTGGGTTATATAAAGAGAAACTGTCAAGTGTCCCGTGTACACTCGCCCCCAAAAGCGATCCCCCTGATATTGGTGATCGCCCTCATATAAGAGAGATCACCCTTACTATTCAAGTGCCTTGTGTGTACTAGCCTGTAAAAGCGTTCTCTAGCTACTAGTGGTCACCCCAGAGCGATCGTCTAAGTCTGTACTCTGCTAAACTAGTTATTGTAATAAGCCTTACGAGCTTACCCTCCCAGATCGAACTGATCAATATAAATATTTTGATTGGGTGTTGTGTATTGGGCAATTACAAAGTCACCCCGCACTAAACATCTCATCTGGAGCCCACCGCGAGGGAGGGTTAATACTAGATAAAGCAAAACCAGCTTGACATTGAGAAAAATTTCGATAAGCATTTGGCACCAAATACACCGCTATCTTGCCTTCAGATTAAAAGTCTGAAAACATTGCACCAACCAAACCACCTGACGCACGGCGTAAAGCGACTAAACCTAAAAACACTGCTCTTAGTAGCAAACCAATTCCAAAACCCGATTTTGGGATAGTAGACACAGCAGGAACTAGAATATCTAGGACTACCCGTAATTCTATTGCAGCCGGCATAACAGAAACCCCTATTGAGAGTAATAGGAGGGACGTTCGCTTGAGAACTTCAATAGAATATCGACGATTCCTAATAGACCAGGACCCGCCTCCGTCATTTATCCTTTAGAAACAATAACTGGTAGCCCCGCTCCAGTCATCTCTGAGCACACAGAAACTAGTGGTGAAACTTTGTCGAGACTACAACCTCGACTAGTACTAGATCCAGCCCCTTCAGACATTCCAGAATCCGAAATCAGTGTTGAAATGGCACCAATAGGGTTTCCCTTACCCACTTCTAAAGATGCACGAAATTCGATGAGAGGAAACCGGCAGAATTGCTGAGATTCCTTTCATCTATGGAGGATCTCTTTAAACAACATAAAATAGAAGAAGATCAAGCTAAGAAAGAGAAAGTTGGCAAATATGCGTCTGCTGAAACAGAACAAGAATGGATAGCATTTGATACCTATGCAGAAGGCACTTGGGAGCAATACCGAGATGAAATTATTAGTAGTTATCCGGAGGCATCAGCATTAAAAGGGGATGGCTGTCTAGGTTGGCAAAAATATGTCAACCTTACCGTGGTCGTTACCTGATCGAAGCTGATCAGCTAGAGGAATTACTATCTTTCAAAAGAGCGTTTGGTGCAGCAGCAGCGAAAATAACCCAAGACCCTCCCTAGTATCCAATAGGGAATTGGTTGAACGTTTTATGAGCTGTCTGTCACCTGCGTTCAGAGGCCGACTAATAGATAGGTTAGACCTAAGAGCGGATTCATTGGACGACGGGCAACGCCCAACGTAAGGTTAGAAGATCGCTTCAAATACGCAGAAGTCATCAGTCATGCAGTGACAATAGCTGAAAGAACTTCCCAGAGTTCTACTAGGCGAACTGATGATGAGCCCGTCAAGCGATCGCTCGACCGTGACGCTATGATTCCTGAGGATGTAATACCTAAGAATGAAGAGGCCACAGCAAACCTCCTTGACTCTATGAAGCTACTACTAAAGCAATCTAAAGACCAAGCGGCATTTAATGAAAACGTGAATAGGAAGTTCAATGAGGTACACACAGCCTTATTGAACGCGCTTGAAGCCAGGGCGAAACGCCAGTAACCAGCGATCGCCAACTCCTGGAAACAGCAGTAACTACCAAACTCGCCCAGGGGCAACAGGTCAGCAAACCTATGTGGGACCTAATACCTGCTACTACTGTAGGGAACCAGGTCACCGATGGGGAGAATGTCCTGCCGGCTGAAAAACACATTAGCTTTGGTTGGATCATTAGGGAAAATGGGAAAATCCGTCTGCCAGGAGGTCTCATGGTCAGACAGGATAATGAGAAAACCATGAAAGAAGTTATTGAGAATATGAATAAGGGAAGCCTGGAGTTGTATCTGTGGCTAAAGCTCTAGTCCAGAATCTATATTTTCCTGATCCCGATGAGACTTATGATGGTTTAGTCCAGTCAGAAGACTCAGAGGAAGCAGAGATCGCCCGTGTCTTTGGTGATCTTAAAAGAAATATGGCAACAAGGTGGACCAATTCTTATCATACGAGGATAACTCAACCATGGGGGAACAAGGATCAAATTTTCATTAAGTTCGATGAAGGGTGCGGACGTGGATCGTCGACGGCCTATTATGACTACCAGATCTGCGAAAGCTACGGAGAACCAATTGAAAAATAAAAGAAAAGAAGTACAATTTAAAGAACCAGTAGAAGAAAGTGAGTCAAGTGAAGAGGAGACAGAGATACAGTTACCAGCGAAAAGGGGTTTCCCCACCTAAAAATAAAAGAAAGCGAATATACCCACGGAGTTACCTGAAAAGGAGATGCCTGTATCGGAATCAGAAAATACTAATGAGGATAGCACGCCTGAGCTTCCCTATATAGACGTTCCCCTTTAACAACGGTAGTCCGACCAAATGGTACCAGTGTACCTACTCAGTCATTTGAAAAAAGAGAAAAAGAGAAAACCTGGTCCAGCCTATAAAACTCAAGCGCCTATTGAGTCAGAAGCAGACTATGAAAGGGTTTTCAAAGAAATGTTAGACCTAACAATGCCGGTCACACTGAGGGGCCTGATAGGGGATCGCCCAACTTAAGAGATTTCCTTAAGAAAAGCTTAACCAAAGTTAGGACACCCGTGTTATTAGAAGAAATTGAGGACGAGGAATCGCCCACCCAAAAACAGTTGCCCAAAGCGATTCCTTTGGGTCCCAAAGAAATAGAAACGGGTTTAACTGTGGACGAACTCCCTGTAGCAGCGTTCTTAATGGCCAGTGACATAAGAGCTGATGACCGGATGGAGCCTACTTGGAAAGTGGCGTCGGATCCTTATCTTCAATTTGCTTTGAGTAATGACGGTGCTATTCCCAAAGAACCCTATGTGGCCCGGGAGTCAGGTAATCTTAGGGTTATCTTCCCTAAAATCAATGGAGTCTTCCAAGAAGAAGCCATTTTAGATTCAGGCTCACAAATTGTGTCTATGGCTGAAGCCACGGCAGTTGAGATGGGGCTAACATGGAATCCTGCTATTACGATAAACATGCAAAGTGCTAATAAAACTGTGGACCGAACGCTAGGTCTTGCAGAAAATGTAGCATTCCGTTTCGGAGGGGTGACTATATATCTACAAGTACATATCATCAAAGCTCCTGCTTATAAAGTTCTATTGGGACAGCCGTTTAATCAGCTAACTACTAGTGTAGTTACTACTGAATCAGATGGCTCTACAACGGTACTAGTCACAGACCCCAACACCCAGCAAAAGGCACTATTGCCTACCTATGCTAGAGGTCTGGGTCCTGGAGACCTTTGAAAGTCAAGCAAGCCCAGTCTTTTTAGACAGCCTCGAGGACTTGGTTCCAGAACAAGGAGAGGTAGCGGTGGTGTTTGAACTGGACGAAGAGACTCAGAGTATCTCAGTAGAGGGGTATTCCTAGCATCCGACGGAGGTTTCACCTCAGAAGGGGTTAGGAATGCTTTTCTATCCCAAGCCATAAGAGAAGAAAAAGTAGAACTTAGTGATAAAAGAAAAGTAGAAACGTACCTGCATCAGTTATCTAATTGTGATAGAGGGAGCGATCACCACTTAGGGCGATCGCCTCCTGAAATAAGCGATCCTGCGACCAGGAAAGACCAAGCTGGACCAGCGGCGACCGTCTTACTGGGTAAGAAATATAAGCCTGTAGCCTTAAAAATAAAGCCCGTATATACAGAGTTACCGGAGCAGTACAGGATAGTGAGGAATATTGTGGGCGATCCCTTAAAAGATATGCCTCCTCTAAACCCACACCCTCCTGACTTCGAACCGACTGGGCGATACACGGCAGAAAGGCAAGCGGCGTTCGACAAGGTTCATAAAGGAGAATTCTTATGGCCTGAAGAGCGAAAACTAGTACATCATATTATGATGCAACAAAATGAGGTGTTCGCCTGGAATGATGATGAAAGGGGTCAGTTTCGAGAAGACTTCTTCCCGCCTGTCAGAATTCCTACGGTAGAACACAAGCCTTGGGTTTATAAGAATATCCCAATACCACCGGGACTCTATAATGAAGTCTGTAGGATTATTAAATCTAAACAGGTATCAGGAGTCTATGAACCATCAAATTCATCCTTTAGATCGAAGTGGTTTACGGTTGTAAAGAAGGATGGGAAAAGTCTTAGGATAGTCCATAGTCTGGAGCCTCTTAATGCAGTAACCATAGCACATTCGGGGTTCCTCCAGCGACAGAGGATTTAGCAGGACATTTTGCAGGGAGAGCATGTGGGGAATGTTTGACTTGTATGTAGGATATGATGAGCGAGCCTTAGAAGAGAGCTCCCGAGACATGACTACCTTCCAGACACCCTTTGGAGCTATGCGCCTAACTACATTGCCTATGGGATGGACCAACTCTGTACCCATCTTTCATGATGATGTAACTTATATCCTTAGAGAAGAGATGCCTGAGTATACCATTCCTTACATTGACGATGTAGGTGTGCGAGGACCGGTCTCTCGATATCAGGATAAGGATGGAACTTATGAGACGATCGCCGAAAATCTAGGTATTCGCCGTTTCGTGTGGGAGCATCTGCAAAATGTAAATCGAATAATTCAGCGAATTAAGTACGCAGGAGCGACCTTCTCGGGTACTAAGTCGTTGTTATGTGCTGAAGAAATAGTAGTAGTGGGACACTTGTGTGGTTTCGATGGGCGAAAGCCCACGGAAGAACGGGTTAAAGTGATCATGGACTGGGAGACTGTAAAAATGTGTCAGAGGTTCGCGCCTTCTTAGGAACTGCTGGGGTACTAAGATTGTATATCCCTGGTTTTGCAGAGAGGGCTCGACCATTACAAAAGTTAACCCATCTGAACACACCGTTCCAGTGGGGTCCAGAACAGATTGCTAGCATGCAGCGAGTTAAAGACGGAGTAATAAATGCGCAATGCTTAAGACCCTTGGACTACGAAAGCGAGGATCGCATTGTATTAGCAGTTGATACTTCCTACATAGCTGTAGGCTACTATATCTACCAAGAGGATAATAAGAACCCTAAGAAACATTACTTTGCGAAGTTTGGGTCTATCACACTACACGAGCATGAAGCCAGATACTCTCAACCTAAGAGGGAACTCTACGGTTTAAAAGAGCCTTAGAAGCCAATCGCCACTGGCTGATAGGTGTCAGAAATCTTGTGGTAGAAACGGATGCAAAATATATCGGGGTATGCTAATGAATCCTGATGTTATGCCTAATGCTACTATAAATAGATGGATAGAAGAGATAGGTCTCTTCCATTTCACTATCAGACATGTTGCTGGAAAAACCTTCGGACCAGATGGTTTATCAAGGCGACCTCGCCAGCCGCTTGATAATCCGGAACCGCCTAGTGAGAATACGGAAGAAGAACCCTGGGGACCACCTGTGATAGAATTAGACAACTCTAGCGATCCACCTCCTTTACCGGTAGAAGACTTCGTATCAGAAATTGATAAGAGGACCGGATTTGTACTGGAAGAGCTGGGAGATCGTAGGGGGATCGCCTATCGAGCGATCACCAGCGTCCACCAAAAGCCAAAAGCCTCTGAAGGAAAGAGGTCTGCTAAAGATATTAGACATTAAGCAAGAGATAGAGCAAGAAACCATGAGTTTGACAGGATAGCTAGAGTTGCTGATAACTTCTTAATAGAGTTGGCGGAAGCGGACGAAATGAGACTAATAGAACAAAAGCAGCTTGAGCTATACCTGCAATCTAAGGGGAGGAACTAGGTCCTGAACGAAGGGACTATGTTCAGCAATTAGTATCTACTCTAACATTACCTGATGAGACAGCAATTCTGGCAATGCCTTATCCAGAAGAGCAGCGATCGCCAAAAGGAAAACAGCAGGATCGCCAATTAGAATGGGCGATCCAGTGGCACAAGGATCACAGCTTCCAACCGAAGGGTTTGGATAAAAAGCAACATATGCAATTTCTACAATGGGTTAGGCGATTCATTATGTTTGAAGGGCGCTTATATCTAAGGAACTCGGGCGCTACCCATAGATTAGTGGTGTCTAAAGACAAACGACTGTATATGCTTACTGCAGCCCATGACCACGTCGGCCATAGAGGAGTCTATGCAACAACTCAGCTACTGGTACAGCGATTCTGGTGGCCAGAAATGGAGAAGGATATTAATTGGTTTGTGAAAACTTGTCACTTATGTCAGGAACGACAAAAGACACTGATAAGGATTAAACCGGTTATCACACATACTCCTTCAATATTTCAGACCTTACATGCAGACTGTATGGTAATGAGCACTGCATCAAATAATTGTCATCATATAGTGCATGGAAGAGACGCTCTTACATCTTGGATGGAGGGACGACCTTTACGCTCGGAAATGGGTAGGGGCTATAGGACAATGGATTTGGGAAGATATCATCTGCAGATGGGCTTGTATAGCGGAATTTGTAACAGATAATGGACCACCGTTTGTAGCAGCTGCCAACTGGTTGACTGAGAAGTATGGCATCGTCAGCATTAAGATCTCTCCGTATAATTCACGAGCCAATGGTGCGGTGGAACGACCACACTGGGACGTTCGCCAGGTAATATATAAAATGCTAGGAGCCGCTAATGTACACAAGTGGTTCTGGTTCTTCTCATATATTATGTGGGCAGATCGTGTGACTATACGAAGGAGGCTGGGGTGTTCGCCATATTTTATGGTCACTGGGGCGAACCCTGTTCTCCCATTAGACGTCAAGGCGACATGGCTAGTCAAACCTCCTACTGGGGTAATGACCGATGAAGCCTTAATCGCTTTCGCTCAAGCACTAGCGAAACACCAGTTACACGTAGCCTCGATGCGGACTCGTATAGATAAGCAAAAATATGAAGCCCTATTGCGATATGAACGAGATAATCAGGCAGTAATTAAAGACTATAATTTTGTGCCTGGAGATCTAGTACTAGTACGCAATTCAGGAGTTGAATCTTCCTTAAATAAGAAGTTAAAGCCAAGATACCTAGGACCTATGATAGTGATAAGGCGGACTAGGGAGGCTCGTATGTAGTGGCAGAAATGAACGGAGCGGTTATGCAGAGCAAGGTAGCAGCCTTTAGGGTAGTACCTTACTTTGCTAGGGAGAAGATAGCGATCCCGGCTCTGTTACGGACCTCATTGATATATCTAAGCAAGGTCTAAGAAAAATAATAGACGGCCCCGATGACCAGTCCTTGCCTTTCAAAGACATGGCCTTTGAGCATGCTCCTTTACACTCAGATGAAGACGAGTAAAAATCTTAAAAACCGGTAATGACGATCGCCCGAACAAGCGATCGCCAGGACGGCGAAAGACGTCTTCATTAAAACTCGTACTGGGTAATAAGAGGGAAACACCAAACCAATAATAGACTAAGAAGTTTGCTATTGGAAGGTACTCTACCAAAAAGGGGAAAACTAGAAGGGACTTCAGGAGGACAGACAATTATTTAGACAGAGCTGAAGTAATCTCGGAGAGCTGTTTCATAGCGACTCTACGTTCGACCGCCTTGAAAAACATATTAGACTTCGCGGTCCGGATACGTGCTTGTAAAAGAGGATTTGGTGGCGGTTAACGGCATCCTCACTTGCAATAAAGGGGAAGTGCTGGCTGCGTCAAAGAATTGAGAGAGCACCTCCGGGATGACCTTAGTGGACGGATCTGCGAACCAAGAGTTTAGCGGAGGATCGCCAAAACAAGAAAAGGGCGATCGCTAGATGCGTACCTTCGGTAGACAAAAAGTCAAACTTGTCAGTTCTAGCACGTTTGGAACCAGTGGCTGCATAGCGGGACGCCTTGAGAAAGGATGTCCTTTAGTATCAACTCCAGGGACTTGATCGTAGTCCAGTATAATCACCTCGGGCGTTTATCACTAGACTTGTAAGAGCCCTAGCTTTATTATCATTCATGTCAAGGGACCTAATGAAAAGGAGGACATACCTTGCTGGTATCAGCGGCCGATCGCTTACTACGAGACTTCTTAGTAGTGGAACTAATGATCTCGACATCATCGTCAACGATCATAGGGCGGACTGATGCAGAGAATGTTAGGGATCGCTCGATAGCACGGATAAGCGGCTTACGTCGGAAAATTCCTCCTGAGGATAGAAAGTAAGCTCAGGGTTGCTACAAGTGGAAGAGACGAACTCCACCTCTCCAGATTCATCAGTAGGGCGAGTCTGGTGAAGACGATTGCCAATCCTTTGAATCTGAAGGGCGAGTTGGGCTATAGAGAGAGAGAAAGCGATCGCTGTAACACTCACAACCGGGGTTTCGTCCTCTGCGGCCTTGGTAGGAGATGCAGCGTTGAGTTGGGCCTCGCGATCAGCATGAATTCCTTTGCAGATCGCCCCAATAATGTGATACTCTGAAGTATAGCGATACAGTTTGGAATCGAGCAGTGGCAGCTCTGAAGCCCTTTTTCGCCAAACCGAAAACGATCTCACAAGGATCCCCAAGTTGATTAATGATAGCAGCATGGTCCTTCCAGCCCACCTAGTAGAAAGCAAAAACAATCGAATACTAGTACAGGTTTAAGGATGTTAAAAACGCACAAGGAACCGTGCCGCTTCATTCAACAACGGATAATTGACAGCGGCGGTTTCAGCAGTAGGAGTCCAGTCCTTAGGAGCATGGTGAAGGGCTCGGAACGTAAAGTTCGTAGCATCCGCAACAGATGGCACAAGAGATATAGCAGTTACTTCTGAAGTGAGAACAGGCATGATGAAGTGAGGGAGATCGCTTGACAATAGGGCGATCCCTCTTATACTGGAAGAACCCTCTCATAGAAAGATCAATGGGCGACGATCGCTTGACAAGATCTGCAGAAGTGAGAAGACACTGGGCAAGCGCGTGGTAGACATTTGCAAATCAGTTCGTATGTAAAAACAAGCCTAATACGAAGTGATTAGAAAACTGATGCAGCTAAATTGCGAAACTACGGGCGGAAATGGTCCGGAATTTCCTCTATATTTCCAGGATGGAAAGCAACAGAACGGGGACGAAGAGGAGCACTATAACGCTTAAAGATGGCTGAATACTCCAAACGACGGCACTCCAAAGTCAATAGGAAGTGGCGGATAGGAAAAATGGTTCTCAGAGCGCTGTAGTATTCGGTACCGTCGTAAAAGCCCGGATCAGCTGAAAAAGGCTCCATCAGTTGCTAAACCCATCTAGTAAAAGTGATTAGCGCTTACGGGACGGGTAAGGATCATTGTTGAAACCTTGGCACTGTCGGGTCCGACATGAGAGTGAAAAACTGATGGAACTGAGCTCCCCAAGCAATGGGTGCTAAGCGCACCACGCGGAACCAGTGATACAGGCAGTCTGAAATGCTTGACCGGAGTATTGCCCAAAGTGAATGTCACCACGAGGAATTGCCAACTAAGAGATCATGAGTCTAGCCAACATTAACTTCTGATAACTGTTTCTACGCACCAAGAGATGAGTCAGTTGGATGAGCTCTGCCAAAGGGACGACCGGAACTAGGTTGTTCTTTCTGTTTCTGGTAGAACGCCCGCTTGAATTTCTGGTGAGCAGCGTTGAGGTCGTACAACAAATTGTGATAAGCAACGGGATCGCTAGTAGGGTTCATAATTTCGGGAACCTGGTAAAATAGCGCCTTGATCTCGGGGGCTAGGTCTTCATATTCGTCGGCGACAGCATAACGAAAATCAAGGTCCTCATAGAAGACCTGGCTGGGGGAATTTGAACAGGCACGTAGAGATTAGGCAAAGGATTAGACATTGGTCTATACAAGACAGAGTAGGCTATCAAAGCTACTTATGTGTTTAGTCAATCCGGCCAAGACGAGTGTGAGAATTGTGGATCGCTGAGGGAGATCCCCTTGGCGATCGCCTTGCGGTTGGACTTCCATATCCCATGCGGCTCCAAGCGAACACCCAATTGGAAACTGGCGAAAAGGTGAACATATTCCTGACGCCGGGCAGCCAATATTGATAGGCGCAAGTGGGGAGGAAGTAATTGGTTATTCTGAAATTGTTGATTGCTTTGGATCCACGAGGTATAAAGAATCTAGACTCTCTAACGCTCAGTATGGGTTCCTAAGCATTTTGTGAATAAAAAGTTTTACCTGTCGAATAGGCCGACTAATGACGGGACCAATGGCACGGAAACTGGGACCTCCGGTCGAGCGATCAGAACATAGATATGGTCGTGAAGACGTCCGGTGTGGTAGACCCACGGGGCCTAGTTGAATCCAGGACTTGGCAAGGTCAACAAAAATCATGCCTACTTCGTTTTCATAGTTGATGTCAGCAATGTCGAACTGGAGCTAAGATGGGGATCAGAAAGTGTTATCATCAGGACAAAAGTTATAGAGTAACGTACCAGCTGTACAGTGGCTAGGATTAAGGATTGCAGAGGTGGTACGAACCTAGGACGGGGTCCACTTGCGCTTCAACGATTCTGGCATTCATGTTTATAAATGCAATACTCATCGAGAAGCTTGCGAAGGCTTGGGCATCGGTCGAGGGCAGAAGAGTAAGGGTGCTGGCGATACCTCTGGATAATACCCTCATCCAAGTGATAATACTCGCTGAGTGCACGCTGATAGTACGGTGTTGTGTGAGGAATGAAATCAGAGCGAGCCTCTCTTCGGCTAGGCGCGCAATGGGTGGAACAATAGGTGGATCCATGGCTACGGGACAAGACTAACTATGTCGATTCTCCTTTATAAAAGGATCGCCCGGGTCAGGTATAACTTATGGGATCCACACGTGGTCGGCCGCTGTATTGCAGATAATTCAGTGCGAATGCTTGATCTCTACACAACTAGGGAGTTGTGATCTTTAGTTGGGGGAGTGCGATCACCATGTGTAGCGATCATGAAGCGATCACCACGTGGGTAGAGGACTTAGAAGAAATTTTGCGATTTTAAAAATCTAGTGATTCTCTAACAAGTTTTTAAAAGCGAAACTTAGCAATTAGTAAAAGTAAAATAAGCAGTAGGACTGAAGACTCGGCAAGGAAAAGGATAGCATGGTCAATTAAGAGAGATCAATGTAACTAATTTCTTAAAGAAACATTCACCCGACCAAGAAAAAGGGTTTCATTACAAGAGAATTATGCGATACAAATAAAACTACTATAGGAAGAAACCCTGAAAAATATCCTAAGTAGTATGCAAAAAGTGCACAAAAAGAAAAGTACTGCCATATAAAAACATATAAAGTCCCAAGAAAGCAAGGGTGAAAAACAGTCAGTGAGCGAGCCGGGCCTTCTTGGAGGGGCGATCGTCCTCAGACTCTTCGGCAGATCCTTCAGAAACGGAGTCAGAGGACTCCTCCGTTACGGCAGGGGAGCCTTCTCGGGCGATCCCCGTCCTCGGAAGAACTCTCTCCTCCACTGTCAGATGAGACAGACTCGGTGGAGTCCTCACTGGACTCTTTGCCACTGGGAACTTCCTCGGCCTCCAAATCGAGCATGGGATGATCATCAGAGGGTCGAGGGACAGGAGGGACGGTTCCCGTCGTCATCCAGATAGCCAGATTCTTGAAGCAGCTGATAAAGCTGCGGGAATCGCTCGAGATGGCGAGGGGAAGGGCTCGAAGGAGTTCGTGCAAATTTCGGAGAGAATCGCCCACTTCAAAGGGTCCTCCAGATCAAAGAGAGAAGCCGATGGCCGCTCGTCGAAGCGCTTCGTCACCATCAAACAAGGGCTAAAACGTTGTCGGCGGTGGGGAAGTTGTGGACGATCGCCTGAAGGGTCTCGGAGAGGCGGAACTCTAAATCAAGCGTGCGAGACTGGAGTCGGGCGGCGAGGTCGATCGCCTCGACCTCAAGGCGACGCGCATCCCGCAAATCCCGACATAGCAAGCGTAGGGCTAAAGAAATCTGTTAAAAAGCATACCGGGGTAAAACTGCAAAAGATAAAAACTTACCATTGGCCGAAAGCGATCCCATCTGAGCGTACCGGTTGTACAGACGCATCTGGACAGGTGGGGAGCGCGGAAAGAGCAGGGTTTTGGTTTTGGCCTCTGGCAAGGTCCACAAGCCTCGCCAAGGCCGCGGAATGTACAGGCCGAAGGTGTGTTTGACAAAACACACTGGGCGCAAATCATCAGAGGCTGGCAAAACACTTAAAGTCAGAAATAATCAGTCAGATAAAGCAAAAAGTGACCTACAACAGACTTGTGATTGCCTAGATCAGCGAGCTCTTGAGCAGCGATAGGAGGATCGTCTGGACTCGCCGCCCGCAGAACAGGCTCACCAGGGTTCGCCTCGAGTGCAGCGATCGCCGTCGATTTCTTGCGATCGTATGACTTGGCGTGGACTCGTTGGCCAGTCGTTGACTTAGCGGTTCCACGTTTTCGTTTGGCAGGAGGATCGACGGGTGCTGGAGTTATGTCGGGAGAGGCGATCGCCGAACGCCGCTTGGACCTGCTACGGGCGTGGAGGGAAGAGCGCGGTGGCGACGGTCCTCAGCCTGAGCGAACATCTCCAGGATCTCCATCGGACGGAGAGGTGGGGATGCAGCAACTGGAGAAGCGGGAGGAGGGTAAGGGCGCGAGCTTTACCTTTCCCTTTGACGCGCGAGAGGGCATTGTTCTGGTGGCTGAGGACCAGAGGAGGAGCGATCGCCTCGTCTGTCGGGCTAGGAGGGACGATCCCGTCGAAGACCTAAGAAAAGCAGCACCGGCCAGACTATGCACGTCCCAAGAGATCGTGTTCTCCTAAACAAGAAGTAGTCACGGCTGTAAAATATAAATAGCAAAACAAAGTGATAAAAGACCTACCGTAGAGAAAGGACCGCGAGGAAAGAAGTGCTGGTACAACTCAAAGTCCGAGACCGTGCCCGAACAAACAAGAAAATATGTTGCGAAAGTGTGCGGCGCACACTGATTGCGAACTCGGATTCTTCAAAGTCTTTATCCTCGTACTGGAGGAAGTGGTTGGACTAATAGAAATTGTTGAATAAGAGAAAACAAGTGAAAGCGGAATCGTGCAACTCACCAGATGAACTTGCATTTCACCAAGAACGACGGCGGCCTCTTCATGCGTCAGTCGATCCTCGGCGAACGGGGCTTTGTGGGCAAGTTCCCAGGCCTTTTGCAGATGGTGGAGAAGCTCTTGAGAAGAAGGAGGCATGATACGGGAAAGAGCAGTGAGAAAGATGGGTTGTAGGTGGGCTGCCAGCCAGTAAATCGCCCCAGCTTTTATGTGAAAAATGTGTACGGCAGCGACGATAGAGAAGCGCCGAAAGACTAAAGTTAAATTGACGCCCAAAGAAACCCGCTAATGAGACGGTGATCTCCGTGCCTAATTATAGGCATGGCTATTAATAAACATCACGGCGATCACGGATATCGGAAGGGGATCGCGGGACGAGATATCTCAGCCAGGGGGCGATCGCTGCCTAACGTTGAGGGTATCCTCCCACTGGAACATAGTGAACTCCTGATAGGAATAAACTGAACTTGTAATAACCGTACTTGGCCAAAATCAGAAGGAGTGCATCTTCGGACAAACCCAAAGTAATAGTGAAACCAAGTGAGCGATCGACTGAGGACAGTCATCTTTTAGTTGGGGGAGATGAAAGGGTGTAAACCATTCTGAGCTTACAATTCATAGTGAGACACAGAGGCCCTTATTTTTGCGATTGTTATCTGTAATAAACTAGTACATTATACTAGTGAAGGGTAGGAGATACGCCAGACTATTAGGCTTTGAGGCTTTACTTCCTAGTGGGCCAACAAGAGTAATAGACCTTACAAACTAACTAAGGTGTAGTGTGGCCTATTAATCAGTGCTACGAATCAAAGACTACCTTTAGTTTCCTACACAGCTATCAAAGCAACTAACCGGCGTCAGCGATCGCCCGCTCCATTGATCATACTATTAGTCCCATGCAAAGAAGAAACCCTTAAGAAATGACCTTGGCTCTTACAGGGGTAACACCCACCAGTGTCTTGAGCGATCGCCAAGTGATGAAAACCTTATTAATTAGCAAGCGATCACTGTGTCCAGGCCTCACAAAGGCTGTTCACTAAATTAGGCGATCAACCGCTCGGGGATCAGGCATCGCTCGCCACACGGGTGATCGCCCCACGGACCGAATGTATTGGCAATTGAAATCTTGTGTACAACTCAGCATATGGCGGTCTAATAGATCCGACTATAACAACTTGTAATTTGCAATGCAGCCAACGTGAGTGAGCGATCGCCCAGCCGGCGATCGCCACACGCTACTAGAGGTAACTTGCCTCATGATAAGGGCACCTGCTGTTCCAGGGGTCCTAAACCAATAGCAACTGTGCTGGGAACCTTGGGAGGGTTTCCTAGGAAATATACCCTAAGTAATCTAGTCCCGACATGCCTTAGCCGCGAGCCATCTGATAAAATAAGTCGGGTGATCGCTACCCAGAAGGCACTGCCGCATGGACAACCATGTTATCTTCAAATAGCGCCGTAGCCCAGGCAAACTAGTACTTTCCACTATTATAATTGGTGCAGCAAAGGCTAGGCAGCACGCGGTCCATTTCCTTCCTTTTCTCTTAGTCTCTTTCAATTATCACAAGCCAAAGTATCTATTTAGTCTATAAAAACAGTCCTGTATCTTAGAATAGGAACCAAGTAATTTACACCCCAGATTTGATATCAGAATTTACTCTGAATAAGAATTCTAGTGTTAACACTTCGAGGACTAGTGATTTGTGTGATAAGAAATCGAACACTGCAGTTCACCTTAAGCAATTAGGCGCTACCTGGTTTCGTGAGCGATCGCCATTGTGATATTCAACGTCAGGTCTATTAGATTTGATAAGCAGGCTTTTATAAGTCATCCGTGGACTGCCCTGGGGATTGTTAAGTACGGATTGGAACCCTATACGACTAGCGATTGCTCATAGTAACTAGGGACGACTGTCAGAGAACTCCGACTGTTCAGGACGTTGCCTATAGTAAGACTGCCCTGGGGATTATTAAGTACGGTGGGAACCCTATAAAGGCTAGTGATCGCTCATAGTAACTAGGGACGACTGTCAGAGAAATCCGACTGTTTCAGGACGTTGCCTATAGTAAACTAAGGACTGTGGACTAGTGTGCCCAGTTGCTTATAGGAACCAAGGATCTACTACGTGTTAATACGGGTGATCGCTTATAGTGTTTGACAAAGTTTGAGTTTGGGTTATATAAAGAGAAACTGTCAAGTGTCCCATGTACACTCGCCCCCAAAAGCGATCCCCTGATATTGGTGATCGCCCTCATATAGAGAGAGATCCTTACTATTCAAGTGCCTTGTGTGTACTAGCCTGTAAAGCGTTCTCTAGCTACTAGTGGTCACCCCAGAGCGATCGTCTAAGTCTGTACTCTGCTAAACTAGTTATTGTAATAAGCCTTACGAGCTTACCCTCCCAGATCGAACTGATCAATATAAATATTTTGATTGGGTGTTGTGTATTGGGCAATTACAAAGTCACCCCGCACTAAACATCTCACCGTTCCAAGACTTATGCTGGATTCCACATACCAAAGGAAACTACCGCCTTGGGGAGCGATGGTTATCGATACGAGATGGATGAGGACAGCTGCATGAAGTGGGAAGAGGCAGAAACCCGCTTGGTGGAAGCTGTACATAGACTCCGAATGGCGTACAACATCCGCGGTACAACGCCTCCTCCCCATCTTTGTTCAACTATTCAAAGTCGCATAAATCAGCTCGATTTCTGGAAAGATGAGCAAGTTGGCGCGGGACTGGTTTGCTATCTGGATGGGTCTTCTATCTTACATCCTGGCCCAAGCATCGCTTCCCGAGTATAAAACGCCCAGTATGCCGCAAGACGAGAACTGTCCATATCCTTCCTGGTACATGAAACTCGCAAAGGACCCCAAAATCTCTCTGGCATGGTTAGACGGGCTAAGCACCTCGACTGTCAATACTTTTGATGCCAAAACCCCTCGTGCGGGTGTTGTATTACGATGGACTGAGACAGATAAACTACGGCCGTCTATTGATTTCTTTTGGATCATCACATTCCAGTATACTACCCTTGGACAATAGCTGAGGAAGAAGCTGTTCATCGCGATGGTTCTTTGAGGCACCTTCAGCTGCCGGAACAGATGGTTAAGCGAGCTTTAGATGCCATTTTCCAGGACGCGATTTCGCATTGGGCGCTTTAATATAATTCTTACCTCTGGCGGAAAGAGAGTCCCCAAGATATTAGCATGCACTTACTGGATATCAAATACGCGGCGTCCTTTGTTTTTCGATACGTGAGCCGCGAAGTTCGTGCGTGAAGCTAACCATGGCAATAGACCTTTCCAGGATCCGTTGTTGGCTCAAGACAAGCTTGAGCTCTTGATTGCTGAGCGTACATCAAAGAAGAAGGCTGCTCGTGTTGCCTCCAATTTGCCCATGCGTAACATGATTGGGTGGTTAAACGAAGAGGAGAAGGGCGCACTATACCAGGACTGGAAAACATTTTTTCGACAAAAAGAACAAAACGCAATGCCGAGATCTTGGCTTTGGAGGATCCCTTCTACTTGTCAAATCTTGCTGGAACAGGGTGCTCGTCCTCCTCTCGTTGATACCACAATGTACGAATGGAAGACGATTCGTTCTTCTAGAGGAAAAAGCTTTACATGCGAGTCCCGTGTCAACAGCGCCAACCAGCAGGCCGTACATGGCTGTTATACCAAATCTCACAGGGTTTGACGCTCTCAACAACGAATGGGATCTTTGTAGGGACTTCACACCGCGCTTGAGTTAGCTGAGGGTGGCGACATGGATGATGATATCGATTACAGCGATCCCAACCTTGCTGACTATGACGATGGCGATGTTCTCTATTCACCTTGCCAAATGCCGTCTACTTCCTTCACTCAGTTTCCTGTGTATGTGGATTATAAAGATGATGATTGGAACAGTGACGAAAACTTCGACAGAGACTGCCATGCTCGTATAAAACCTTCTGCGCCGTTACAGAAGACGAAGACGCCGAGCTATTGCCATCCATGAGGAAACTGGTCAGAAACCGCAAGGCGCTATCCTATCCCTGAAATATGGGTATGGATATGTACGCCACTGTCCACTGTCAGTACGACACAGCGTCGACATATGATTGGCGCACAGTATCTCGGGGCTTTGGATTCCTGCAAGGTGGCAAAGATGAGGAATTGGGACAGGCCGACCGTGCAGCTATACAGAGATTTTTTCTGCCATGGTGGCAAAAATTGATTCACAAATACCGACGGAGCTCTGGGATCTTAACGACACAAATCATCTGTCCCTCAGTCATTTGCAAGATTTCAATCTTATCGATAGGCCATCCGATAATTTATTTGTGTTCAGTAAGCCTCAGACAATAGCGTCAGACTGGATGCTCGGAGTGCAGTCCCCTGAGATCGCTCTGTATGTATGTCGTCTAATTTTATCTCATTCGGCACATACCATACAGACTGTCTCTCTGTTGTCTCTCCTGCGAGAATGTATCCCATTCCGCACTCTGGTGCCCTTGGAAGTGAGAGCACGTGTTTTCACTGTAAAAGAGCCTTACGCACCCACATCCTTTCGCAAGCGGGTTACATTTTACTCTCGAGGACTTTGAGGCTGCCATGTCGCAGTGCAAAGAAGTCATCAGCCAGCCTCACGGCCGTGCAGCACTGTTGATGGGGGATAA